>JBAIZL010000001.1:388935393-389535393 GCA_036971475.1 Prosapia bicincta
CTGAAACTTTTCATTAACGAGCTGGATTTACGTTTCTTCGCTACAATTCTACTTTAGTAAAGCGTATAAAGCTTTAGATGAATGAAGTTTTCTGACAAATATAATGAAACAGACCCCAGATCGGTTACTGCTGTAATGTTAGAGATATCTGATTATTTACGCAAAACCAAGATCTCGAAATCATGTTACGACTAGGTTTTAAGTACATTAAATTTGTTAAATACTGAACGTTACGTAAACAATAGAGAATTTAATTCCGATTTAGATAGACACACTCACACTTTTGTGATTCAAAATGTAAAACTATTTAGTACCAAATTTCATTAAAAAAACCCTCACTAATTAATTACAAATTTAAATTTGATATATATATAGTTTTAATAACCTCACAAATATTATCATGCAGTGTAAATGTGTGAAATCAATTTGATGAATTCAAAAAATACACTAAAGCAGAAAACTTTCGGATTGTCAACAAATCTTGTAACTTGGGTAAGTAAAGTTTGGTCTTGAGTAGCGTTTTCCTTATAATATAAGTATTGCTTCTTTTTTCATTTGTAATATAAAACAAAATGTCCTCAAAGTTATCTTTATTCTAACGCTGTAGTTTTATTTTACAAGGAAGCCATTTATAGTAATGAAATTTTAATAATCCCTTTTCCATTACAACATAAGAGAAAAACCGCCTTTTACAAAACAAGTTGAAGGTACAAATTAATTATGTGGGAAGGTGAAATCCAATTATAGGAGTTCCAACCAATGAAGTTGTTTCCTTATATAAATATAAAGTCATTCCATCCTCTTAAACTCCCTGGGGTGAAATCATAAGGGGTTGCTTTACAAAGGAAAACAGCCCTTGAGGCTTGGAGAAGCAGCGATGCAATGTCGGCGTAGTTTATGTTAAAGATAAGCTTTACCTAATCCCTTATAAATTTTTTGTTCGATATATGTTGCGAAGAGGAAAATTCTATAATTATTATAGAATATTTAAATTTTTGTTATGTTTCAGATGGCTGAGTAGGTTTATTGGGCTCTTTTACCATTGTATTATTTTCAGGAATATGTATTCACTCTGTGAGTATCCAAGTAGTGTCAACAATTTTTTTTTCGTTGTTATAGTGACTATTCTTTTTTGGTTAGCTCCATAATCACTTGTTTGTATGACGTAACCTAATTCCCATAGCAAGAAGTTACTTAGCAATATCATCACAATATATACCCCTTGTTGTGTCCTACACGAACTGTGTTTATGTTTCTGTTCAGTTCTGCCAAACGCGACCTCCTATGTACCAAAATCACACGAACATGGCAAAGTTACTCGTTTTTTTGAATCTTTCCATCCCACTACCTGTAAATAGTCATAGTAATTCAGTAGCCTTCAAGAACGTGTGCAGAAGTTACCAAAGTTTTAAATGAAACGAAATGAATGGAGCATAAACTAATATGGGAGAGACAGATAAACACATAAATAAATATAGGTGTAAGATTTGTAAGACTTTTGCATGTGGTATCAGGTAACCCATAAGAATTTTAAAAAAATTGTAAATGACTTGTAGAAGAGAAAAAGGTATACATACTAGACCATACTATAATCTGTAGTATACTAAAACAACAAAAACGAGCGTAGATGTGACTGAAATAAACTTTCATTGTTAAAAGAAGGAATACATTAATATATATATTCATACTAAATTTATAGTGTACATATGGGCCATTTTTTACAAACGTCTAGTGTCTTTCGAGCATTGTATGTAACGAAATGAATGATGAGTAAATCCCTTGAAGAAAATTTTGATTTTCATGAGATTCGTATCGTTTAATCAAACCTCTAATCTTTAAAATGTGACACTTATTTGGCCATATCATGTCCTAAAATATTTGTCCAGCATTACTTTAGCACCCTTATAGTTTTAACGTTCATTCTACTTGTTTAAATAATACGAACTCTATAAATTTCAGTATGCTACGCCCACACTCATGACGGATGACATCGCCCAATGAAAGACTGTCCAGGATTGGTTTATACTCTGCAATTACTGTGAGTGGTTAGCCAGCTTTAACATGCACTTACTGGAGTAAATTATCACACTCTCGTTATAATTAAGGTACTGTTTATGTAAGTAAATACTTGCATGTGGGGACTTTAACTGTAGTGTAAACCTACTTTGCTGTATTACGCCATTCAAGCAATATTCATAACCTTATGTTAAACTGCAGTTTTTCAAATATATCAAATTTATACTAATTAGACCAGACAAGTGAAGTGTAAAAATCATGTCGAGTTTCAGTGGAATATTAAAATGAGATGTTTCTATAGTAACGGGAACGGGAACTATGTTTGGGGACTGCGAAAGGGGACGGAACTCTGTTCATGAATTCAGAATACACTTTTTTGGGGACTGTAATTATGAACGGTGACACTATCTAGTATTAGTAACTGTTACGATAAAGTGATCTGTTTTGTCATGATGAACCTGTTCAGGAACTACTTTTGTATACTTTGAAAGGAAATTTTAGTGAGTTATGAGACAGTAAATGCGATGGGGGACTGCTGAAGTATAAAATGAAAGAAGCTATAAATGGATAGTCAGAAATCATTCAAGCTGTAGTCAGAGAGGGTGATAATACGGTGATAATAAAATAAATCGCCGCGAAAACGAATGTAAAAAATGTAGAAAGGAATATACTTTTGTTTAAGACAAATATCTCGAAAACCCAGCTGAAATATAAAATAAAAGGAACTATCTATGATTGAAGAGCTACTGTGAGAAATAAATTACAGAACTAATATAAAAGTATAATGTGGAACAATTTAGGCATATTACAATGAACGTCTATTAGTAAAAGACTGTAACTCAGGCTGCAATAAACCCACCCATTTATCTATATTTTTAATCAACTGCCTTCAGTTTAAAAATCATTTAAATGATGCAACGACACGCCAATTTGACTTCCGTTTCTAAAATGCTCCCTACTGGTAACTAATATTGTGAGGGCTATAGTTATATTTGTCAGTAATTTTGGCATCTGAAGAGATACATATTAGCATGAACAATCATAACATACATATAATATTACCACATGCAATTTTAACAGGTGATTCAGGTTGGGCCATGGAAAATATGATTCTGCCTAATTTCACCGTTTTATAGGCTCCTGTGTTACATTTAAGCAAAACCTGCTAGTGGAACTTGTCCCTGAACTTTATTTAAAAAGCAAATATCTTTTAATTAAGCAGAAATATTTAAAATATTTTTCTCTCAGGAGGAAACTCTCTTATTGTAGCATTTGGCTTTTTTGTATTGCATTTATTATTTTATGAATATAAATACTGTTGATCATACATCAACATACTGTTTCGATTATATAATGTCGATAGTAGCGATAAATGGTGAGGTTCACTAGATGATATTTTTATTATTTTCTTGCCCTTTAATATTGGCACTAGTTCCCGGTTTTTCAAATGTATTTGTACTATTGTTTTTAATAATTGTATTTTTTTAAGTTTTGTATTATATTTTGCCCGTTTTTTTTTTGAGCTTTTTTTTTTTTATTTCTGAGCTACTGTCAGAAATAAATTACAGAACTAATATAAAAGTATAATGTGGAACAATTTAGGCATATTACAATGAACGTCTATTAGTAAGAGACTGTAACTCAGGCTGCAATAAACCCACCCTTGTATCTATATTTTTAATCAACTGCCTTCAGTTTAAAAATCACTTAAATGCAACGACACGCCAACTTGACTTGCTGTTCTAAAAGGCCCCCTACTGGTAACTAATATTGTGAGGGCTATATAGTAATATTTGTCAGTAATTTTGGCACCTGAAGAGATACATATTAGCATGAACAATCATAAATTACATATAATATTACCGCATGCAATTTTAACAGGTGATCCAGGTTGGGCCATGCAAAATATCATTTACATTTAAGCAAAACCTGTCAGTGGAACTTGTCCCTGAACTTTATTTAAAAAGCAAATATCTTTTAATTAAGCAGAAATATTTAAGATATTTTACTCTCAGGAGGAAACTCTCTGATTGTAGCATTGGACTTTTGTTGTATTGTATTTATTATTTTGTGAATTTAAATACTGTTTATCATAGATCGATGATATAACGTCGATAGTAGCGGTAAATGGTGAGGTTCACTAGATGCTATTTTTAGTTATTATCTTGCCCTGAACTATTGGCACTAGTTCCCGGTGTTTCAAATGTATTTGTTAATTAGATTTTTTATTATTTGTTATAAAATACTACCCTTCTCCACTCTGTTATTCTATGCTTTTCTTAATATACAAATTGTAACATTTAGTAGTTACAATTTAATTATATAATTTCAAAACTATGCAAATTGTTATTTATGTAGATTGCAAAAGCACAAATTGCCCGTTACAACTTTCCCGGTTTAAAGGTAAACGTTTTTTTGCTTGTTACATAGAATTATCTTTACTATTTAAACACCATTCGTTAATATTTACCATTCTTACAATCTATGATTCTTACTGAATTTATACTATTGTCCTTTGGTCTTTATCTTCGTGAAACGCTTTAATGAAAATTAATTTCTTCTTTTAACAATATTTGTTTTTAAATGAACATGTTTTTGGGTAAATACTAGCCTCGCTTAGAGGTACTATTGTTTTAATTATTTGTATTTTTTTGAAGTTTTGTATTCAATTTTGCCCGATTTGTTTTTGTTTCGAAAAATCTTGATGGATCAGTTGTCCGTCAATGTCGTAAGTCACGAAAGATTTGTCCATTTTTTTCTGGCTTTTATCGCACACAAAGTGTTTGCTCCCAATATAAGGTTGATCCCTAAGTTGTCTACCATTAGGAAAAAAAACTTCATTGTGTGTCCATTAAGTGTTAGAGAAAGCAGTGTCTGAAGTTTTACTTGTTTACAACTTGTCCCTAATGCTGTCATTATCCCTGCATTCGTTTTAGGTAACTAATAGAAAATATTTTCCTGCTTATTTAGAGCTAAGTATGTATCAGTTTTATTCACAGACATTTGGTCACCTGTGACTATTCCTGCCATGATAGTTTGACCTTTATTTGTGCATTCTATAACTAGACATTGGTCTATATGGTCAAGATTTAAAAAACGAGCCATTTCCTTGCTCTAGCAACTCATCCCTAATAGACATGGAAAATCCGATAAGGTTAATAGTTTCATTTAGACAGTAAACCGGGCATTACTTGTGTTCACTTTTTTTATTTATTTTTGGATATTTGTTCCCACGGACCCAAAACGTCTATAACGGGTAACCATCATATGTGCTTGAGATTCTATTACCTAGTATTTTGTTATTTGGTCACTAGAGCCAAGGATAAATGTTTTTTGATTTTAATTTTTAGGATACTTGTTAGGTGGTTCTGTGGTGTCACCATGGGACCTGAGGTTATGGTTAAGTTTATGGTATGGTGTGACCTGCTGCTGTTGAACAACGCGGTGTTCCCGTTAGTAGGAATTGTGATACTTGGGCGCGCACCCACCCCTAACTCGGCCGCTACGTAACCTAGGACTATAGGGGTAGTTTTGGATGATGCTCAAGGTCACCCCGGCCGTGACCCCAGACCCGGGGGTGGTTTTGACCACGTTCAGGGGGGTAGGGGGTAGTTTTTCGAAAAAAAAAAAAAAAAATCGGCCGCTACGTAACCTAGGACTATAGGGGTAGTTTCGGATGATGCGGGCGGACGTCGCGACCCTGATCCAAGCCTCAGGGGTGATTTCGACCACGTCTAGAGGGGTAGGGGGTAGTTTTTCGAAAAAATTCATTTCCAACACACTGACCTAGGCCAGCCAAAATGGATCTAACCTAACCTAACCTAAGTGTTGGGGGTGACCTCGGCTACGTTCAGGACCATACCCGGGGGATGCTCCGGGGGTTGATTGGGGGTGGGGGGTAGTTTTCGAAAAAATTTTGGAAAAATGTCTCTTGACCAATAGGGTGAGTTTAGAGTCTATTACGGGCTGCTGAGGGGTAGTTTCACCTAGGGGTAGTTTTTACAAAAAATACGAAATTGCCAAAAATCGATCGGTTGGATCAACAGACAGTACGGGATACGTGTAGAGGCCCTTTTGGACCGTTGCGGGGGCTGTTTCACCTAGGGGTAGTTTTTACAAAAAATATGAAATTGCCAAAAATCGATCGGTTGGATCAAATGACCGTACGGGATATGTCTAGAGTCCATTATGGACGACTGTGGGGGTGGTTTCACCTATAATCAGATTGCCAAAAATGATCGGTGACCTAGGTAAAAGTCACCACCGAACCCGCGCTTGAGGTAACACCGCCTAAGAGCGGGTAAAGCTAACACGGAGCACGGCCTCGGTTAAAGCCAATCCAAGCCCAGCCACCCAGCAGCTATGCCTTAGGTAAAGCTAAAACGGAGCAAGGTAAAGCCAACCTAGGTAAAGTAACCCTGGAATCAGACCATACCTAGAGACACCCAGGAGCCGGGGCTTAGTTAAAGCAGTCAGCCTTTAAGTAAAGCTACTCAAGAGTCGGGCCAAGATGATTGCTATATCAATTACAGCCTATCGACTAAGACAAGTACCTCCACCAAGTCCTAGGTAAAGCCATCACGAGGCCGACCCCTCGGTAAAGCCACCCAGGACATAGGAATAGTCTATACGGAGCATGGCCTCAGGTAAAAGCCATCCCGAAGACTGCCCATAGGTAAAGTAACCCTGGAATCTTACATTAAGTGAGGGTGGCTATCAAATGAAATTACCAAAAATGATCGGCTAGATCAAACGACCAACGTGCCAACTAAACACTAATTTTAACCGACCAACAATTATACACCGAGTGCAAATAGTCAACAAGTTGAATCGACCAATCACATTGCAGGGGCCCGGTGGGCTTACGCAAACGGTCGCAGTAAGACGTGAAAGCCCATATACCATGTTTAGCCAACACACGTGATAGGACACATAATGTGTTAAACAAATATGCGTGTACGCCTGCAGACATACTATCTAGGCCGACTTACATGGGCCTACTATGTCGGTAAACCGCCGGCCAAAGCCTATATGACCTGAGCTATTTACACCTTGTCTATCAGGTAGAACCAGGCAACCGTATAATACGGGAAGTACTATATGGTACATCTACCAATGCATAACCTATCAAGCCCACGTAAAGATTTATGACGTATCGGCGTTCGAGCGACTCAGGTATTAGGCCCTCCATAACTAGAGGGGCAAGGGTTATGATTGTCAAAATTTGTCTATGCTACAAAATAATAAACAAAGCAATAAAGTCCTGTCGTTTCAGGGAATACGCTTGACCGTGTTTTAGACATGTACAGACTTGCAGCGATAACGCATTATCTAAAAACCGCAACGGCAGCCGGTGACCGCTATAGCAGGCATAAAAACCAGCACGGCTGTGTCGTTGTGAATCTAGGCACGTGTCTATGTTTTGATTACTGTATCAATTTACTGTGTATTGTCGGCATACCAAGGCCTACATATATATAATCAGAAATCAGTGTAAATAATCAAATAGCCTCAATGGACATCTCCTATAGCTGTAAATGTATCTAGATATAAAGGTATATATGGAGAAACACTAATAATGAGGCCTATCACAAAACGAGAATAAATATATGTTATAAAACGATGCTAAGCCATCATGCATGCTATCATACATAGGCCTGTTTAGCCAACACACGTGATAGGACACATAATGTGTTAAACAAACATACGTGTAAACCTGCATACATACTATGCTAAGCCGACGTACATGAATCCCTAAATGTGCCTACTATGTCGGTAAACCACCGGCCAAGGCCTATATGATCTAAGCCTGACACACATTTACACCTCGTCTATCGGGTAGAACCTGACAACTGTATAATACGGGAAGTACTATATGGTATAGCTAACAATGCTAACCTATATGGTATAGCTAACCTATCACGCCCATGACGGTCAACAAATATTACAATATAATTAAAAAGTTACGCAACCTATATACATACAATGCTAAACCAACATTCAGGCATATATACTATGTTAAACCAGCATGTAATATACTCTACATAGTCATATATACGCTGTTAAACCAATATGCAGGTTAACCTATATTAGGCAAATATCCCCGTTACCCACATAGACCTATGTTAAGCCAGGATGAATGATATCTTATATAGTGTGTTAAACAAATATGTTTGTAAACCTACATAAATAATATGCTAAGCCTGTGCTAAACAGATATGCGTGTAAACCCACATAAATACTATGCTAACCAACATGGATGCTATCCTACATAGGCTTATATACTATGTTAGGCCTGCATACGTAATTACCCCATATAGTGTGTTAAATAAATATGCGTGTAAACCAAATAAAAACTATACTAAGCCAACATGCATGCTATCATACTATGTTAGGCCTACATAATGTGTTAAACATATATGTGTGTAAGCTTGCATAGATATTATGCTAAGAAGACACGGGCCTACAAAGTATAACACATTATATCCGGTGCATAGTTTAGCTAAACGGCTATCACACACTATCCTACAAGCTGCCCACAAATTACCTGATACATAGCCTGGGTAATCATTAACACATAAAATGCCCCAACACATAATATCCCGTGCATAGCCTCGCTAAATAAGCATAAACTCCCCAAAATTGGCTTATCAATTATGTATGGTCTAGATATAGTCACACATGTCATTTCAAAAGTCAGCTGGAAAGAAACACTAACCCGGTATATACTATGTTAAACCAGCATGCAATATACTCTAAATAGCCATTTATACGCTGTTAAACAAATATGCGTGTAAACCAAATAAATACTCTGGTAAGCCAACATACATGCTATCATAGATAGGCGTATATACTATGTCAGGCCTACATATCGCGTTAAACAAACATGTGTAAGCCACCATACATATTATGCTAAGCCGACAAGGGCCTGAACACATTATATCCAGTGTATAGTTTAGCTAGTGGTTATCACACAGTAGCCTGACTACAACCTGCCCACATAATACCCGACACATAGCTAGACTAATCATTAACACATAGTATCCGATGCATAGCCCGACGATGGGTTAACATATAGTATCCGATAAGTAGCTTGAGAATGCCCCAACACATAATATCCGGTGCATAGCCTCGCTAATGGTTAGCACATAGTAGCCGATGCTGAGCCTGGCTATGGAATATCACATATTATCTGATGTGTAGCCTGACTAATGGTTAACACAGCCAATGCATAGCTAGGCTAATGATTAACATAAAGTATCCAATGCATGGCTTGGGTAATGTATATAGTTAGCCTACATTCTGTGTTATCTGTGTAAACCCACATACTATGCTAAGCCGGTTATCCATAGACACAAATCTATGGTGATGCAAGAGTAACCAGCACCCTGACAACAGATACCTAGCATGATCATAGCCTACATTGCCTGATAACAGATACCTAGCCTGACCATAGCCTACATAGCTAGACAAAAGATACATAACTAGACAATAGATACCTAGACTAACAACAGACACCAATCCTGGAATCAAATACATAGCCCGACAAACGATGCATAGCCTGACTAGGGCTAGCACATAGTATCCGAGGTATAGAATGACTAACGGTTAACACATGGTATCCAAAGCATAACTAGGCTAGTGAATAACTAATGGTTAGTTTGACTATGGTTAACACACACAGTGTCCGATGCGTAGCTTAGCTAATGGATAACACATAGTAACCTATGCCTGGCCTGACTAGGGCTAACACATAGTACCCGATGAATGGCTCGACTAAGGCCAACACACAGTATCCGATGCACAACTTAGGATCGAATATGACGTCATCCAGGGCGGAGATGGTGGCAATGTTGATACCGACTTCAAAAGGGGCTATGGCCTGTGTAGGCTAGATCAAATAACCAACGTTTCAACCAAACTACTGTCTTACGCTAAGTTTAACCAACCAACATACGTGAAGTTCAAACGAACAGTATTGACACCAAGTCCAAATAGGCTATGGCGGCTATGCCCAGATCAACGTATCAGCTAATCAAAATGAAAAACTCACGCTAATCAACCAACATCTACACCGAGGTCAATTGGTTAGTGAAGGCACCAACAAAAGCCTTAGGCCTTAGACAGTATATAGCTATGCCAAAATAGCTATGCAGAAACCGTCAAGGCCTTTACACATATTGTCCAGGTATGTTCTCCATCAAACCGAGACGTTAGACACCATCTCTGTAAAACAGCTAACAAATTATACTCTACCATAATAGGTATGTCAAAACTGTTACCGGCTCATAATCTAAGACAGTGGTTACGTAACGCCCTTTATCAATTTAAGGCCTTAAGAGATATCTTCGTAAAGACAGCTACCAATCCATACTATATCACAATAGTTACGTTAGAGCTACCGCTGCTCACCCTACCATAATAGCCACGTACAGACGGTTAATATTGTATAACCTATCACAAGACTTATGTAAAAACAACTATGCATAACCAGTCACACAATAACTGCGTAAAGGCAGCTAACAAGGCCTACCCCATTAAAATAGCTACGAAAAGATAACATCCAATACATACCCTATCATATTAGCTATGTAAAGACAATAAATGCGTAAAGGCAGCTAACAATGCCTACCCCATTAAAATAGCTACGAAAAGATAACAACCAATACATAACTTATCATAATAGCTATGTAAAGACAGCTAAAGATGCATAACCTAACTCAGTAATGATTGCTATTAAATAATGAACCATTACACTAGCCACGTAAAGACAGCTACCAACACCACAATAGCTACGTAAAAACAGTTATCGATCCGTGACCAAGATAATACCTACGTAAGACCTATATCAGTGCTAAGACAATGGCTCCGTAAGGAAAACCTACCACCTCATGAACTACGACAACAGCAAGGTGTGGACGGCTACCAATACATTACTTATCACAGCTACCAACACATAACTCGGCACACTAGCTAAGTAAATAGCGCTACGATTGAATAGCCTATCACACAGGCTAATTGAGGGTTACTAACTAAACCATCACAATATCTCTGTACATGGCAGATGGCGTGATGATCCTCATCTTTATCGCACACCTAACAGTAGATTAGGTTAGAAGCACTCTGGCTAGCTTAGGTTAGTGGGTTGAAAATAATTTTTTCTAAAAACTACCCCTCTAGACGTGGTTGAACACCCAACAGTAGGTTAGGTTAGAAGCACTCTGGCTAGCTTAGGTTAGTGGGTTGAAAATAATTTTTTCTAAAAACTACCCCTCTAGACGTGGTTGAACACCCAACAGTAGGTTAGGTTAGAAGCACTCTGGCTAGCTTAGGTTAGTGGGTTGAAAATAATTTTTTCTAAAAACTACCCCTCTAGACGTGGTTGAACCCTCCCCCAAGGCTACGATCAAGGTCACATCGACCACCTGCATCATCCAAAACCACCCCTAACTTTCAAAGGTTGGTCGTATCTCCATCACGGGCATCACTGACCTGTGGTTGTAGAAGTTAGGGGCGGTTTTGGATGATGCAGGTGGTCGATGTGACCTTGATCGTAGCCTTGGGGGAGGGTTCAACCACGTCTAGAGGGGTAGTTTTTAGAAAAAATTATTTTCAACCCACTAACCTAAGCTAGCCAGAGTGCTTCTAACCTAACCTACTGTTGGGTGTTCAACCACGTCTAGAGGGGTAGTTTTTAGAAAAAATTATTTTCAACCCACTAACCTAAGCTAGCCAGAGTGCTTCTAACCTAACCTACTGTTGGGTGTTCAACCACGTCTAGAGGGGTAGTTTTTAGAAAAAATTATTTTCAACCCACTAACCTAAGCTAGCCAGAGTGCTTCTAACCTAATCTACTGTTAGGTGTGCGATAAAGATGAGGATCATCACGCCATCTGCCATGTACAGAGATATTGTGATGGTTTAGTTAGTGACCCTCAATTAGCCTGTGTGATAGGCTATTCAATCGTAGCGCTATTTACTTAGCTAGTGTGCCGAGTTATGTGTTGGTAGCTGTGATAAGTAATGTATTGGTAGCCGTCCACACCTTGCTGTTGTCGTAGTTCATGAGGTGGTAGGTTTTCCTTACGGAGCTATTGTCTTAGCACTGATATAGGTCTTACGTAGGTATTATCTTGGTCACGGATCGATAACTGTTTTTACGTAGCTATTGTGGTGTTGGTAGCTGTCTTTACGTGGCTAGTGTAATGGTTCATTATTTAATAGCAATCATTACTGAGTTAGGTTATGCATCTTTAGCTGTCTTTACATAGCTATTATGATAAGTTATGTATTGGTTGTTATCTTTTCGTAGCTATTTTAATGGGGTAGGCATTGTTAGCTGCCTTTACGCATTTATTGTCTTTACATAGCTAATATGATAGGGTATGTATTGGATGTTATCTTTTCGTAGCTATTTTAATGGGGTAGGCCTTGTTAGCTGCCTTTACGCAGTTATTGTGTGACTGGTTATGCATAGTTGTTTTTACATAAGTCTTGTGATAGGTTATACAATATTAACCGTCTGTACGTGGCTATTATGGTAGGGTGAGCAGCGGTAGCTCTAACGTAACTATTGTGATATAGTATGGATTGGTAGCTGTCTTTACGAAGATATCTCTTAAGGCCTTAAATTGATAAAGGGCGTTACGTAACCACTGTCTTAGATTATGAGCCGGTAACAGTTTTGACATACCTATTATGGTAGAGTATAATTTGTTAGCTGTTTTACAGAGATGGTGTCTAACGTCTCGGTTTGATGGAGAACATACCTGGACAATATGTGTAAAGGCCTTGACGGTTTCTGCATAGCTATTTTGGCATAGCTATATACTGTCTAAGGCCTAAGGCTTTTGTTGGTGCCTTCACTAACCAATTGACCTCGGTGTAGATGTTGGTTGATTAGCGTGAGTTTTTCATTTTGATTAGCTGATACGTTGATCTGGGCATAGCCGCCATAGCCTATTTGGACTTGGTGTCAATACTGTTCGTTTGAACTTCACGTATGTTGGTTGGTTAAACTTAGCGTAAGACAGTAGTTTGGTTGAAACGTTGGTTATTTGATCTAGCCTACACAGGCCATAGCCCCTTTTGAAGTCGGTATCAACATTGCCACCATCTCCGCCCTGGATGACGTCATATTCGATCCTAAGTTGTGCATCGGATACTGTGTGTTGGCCTTAGTCGAGCCATTCATCGGGTACTATGTGTTAGCCCTAGTCAGGCCAGGCATAGGTTACTATGTGTTATCCATTAGCTAAGCTACGCATCGGACACTGTGTGTGTTAACCATAGTCAAACTAACCATTAGTTATTCACTAGCCTAGTTATGCTTTGGATACCATGTGTTAACCGTTAGTCATTCTATACCTCGGATACTATGTGCTAGCCCTAGTCAGGCTATGCATCGTTTGTCGGGCTATGTATTTGATTCCAGGATTGGTGTCTGTTGTCAGTCTAGGTATCTATTGTCTAGTTATGTATCTTTTGTCTAGCTATGTAGGCTATGGTCAGGCTAGGTATCTGTTATCAGGCAATGTAGGCTATGATCATGCTAGGTATCTGTTGTCAGGGTGCTGGTTACTCTTGCATCACCATAGATTTGTGTCTATGGATAACCGGCTTAGCATAGTATGTGGGTTTACACAGATAACACAGAATGTAGGCTAACTATATACATTACCCAAGCCATGCATTGGATACTTTATGTTAATCATTAGCCTAGCTATGCATTGGCTGTGTTAACCATTAGTCAGGCTACACATCAGATAATATGTGATATTCCATAGCCAGGCTCAGAATCGGCTACTATGTGCTAACCATTAGCTAGGCTATGCACCGGATATTATGTGTTGGGGCATTCTCAAGCTACTTATCGGATACTATATGTTAACCCATCGTCGGGCTATGCATCGGATACTATGTGTTAATGATTAGTCTAGCTATGTGTCGGGTATTATGTGGGCAGGTTGTAGTCAGGCTACTGTGTGATAACCACTAGCTAAACTATACACTGGATATAATGTGTTCAGGCCCTTGTCAGCTTAGCATAATATGTATGGTGGCTTACACATGTTTGTTTAACGCGATATGTAGGCCTGACATAGTATATACGCCTATCTATGATAGCATGCATGTTGGCTTACCAGAGTATTTATTTGGTTTACACGCATATTTGTTTAACAGCGTATAAATGGCTATTTAGAGTATATTGCATGCTGGTTTAACATAGTATATACCGGGCTAGTGTTTCTTTCCAGCTGACTTTTGAAATGACATGTGTGACTATATCTAGACCATACATAATTGATAAGCCAATTTTGGGGAGTTTATGCTTATTTAGCGAGGCTATGCACCGGATATTATGTGTTGGGGCATTTTATGTGTTAATGATTACCCAGGCTATGTATCAGGTAATTTGTGGGCAGCTTGTAGGATAGTGTGTGATAGCCGTTTAGCTAAACTATGCACCGGATATAATGTGTTATACTTTGTAGGCCCGTGTCTTCTTAGCATAATATCTATGCAAGCTTACACACATATATGTTTAACACATTATGTAGGCCTAACATAGTATGATAGCATGCATGTTGGCTTAGTATAGTTTTTATTTGGTTTACACGCATATTTATTTAACACACTATATGGGGTAATTACGTATGCAGGCCTAACATAGTATATAAGCCTATGTAGGATAGCATCCATGTTGGTTAGCATAGTATTTATGTGGGTTTACACGCATATCTGTTTAGCACAGGCTTAGCATATTATTTATGTAGGTTTACAAACATATTTGTTTAACACACTATATAAGATATCATTCATCCTGGCTTAACATAGGTCTATGTGGGTAACGGGGATATTTGCCTAATATAGGTTAACCTGCATATTGGTTTAATAGCGTATATATGACTATGTAGAGTATATTACATGCTGGTTTAACATAGTATATATGCCTGAATGTTGGTTTAGCATTGTATGTATATAGGTTGCGTAACTTTTTAATTATATTGTAATATTTGTTGACCGTCATGGGCGTGATAGGTTAGCTATACCATATAGGTTAGCATTGTTAGCTATACCATATAGTACTTCCCGTATTATACAGTTGTCAGGTTCTACCCGATAGACGAGGTGTAAATGTGTGTCAGGCTTAGATCATATAGGCCTTGGCCGGTGGTTTACCGACATAGTAGGCACATTTAGGGATTCATGTACGTCGGCTTAGCATAGTATGTATGCAGGTTTACACGTATGTTTGTTTAACACATTATGTGTCCTATCACGTGTGTTGGCTAAACAGGCCTATGTATGATAGCATGCATGATGGCTTAGCATCGTTTTATAACATATATTTATTCTCGTTTTGTGATAGGCCTCATTATTAGTGTTTCTCCATATATACCTTTATATCTAGATACATTTACAGCTATAGGAGATGTCCATTGAGGCTATTTGATTATTTACACTGATTTCTGATTATATATATGTAGGCCTTGGTATGCCGACAATACACAGTAAATTGATACAGTAATCAAAACATAGACACGTGCCTAGATTCACAACGACACAGCCGTGCGGGTTTTTATGCCTGCTATAGCGGTCACCGGCTGCCGTTGCGGTTTTTAGATAATGCGTTATCGCTGCAAGTCTGTACATGTCTAAAACACGGTCAAGCGTATTCCCTGAAACGACAGGACTTTATTGCTTTGTTTATTATTTTGTAGCATAGACAAATTTTGACAATCATAACCCTTGCCCCTCTAGTTATGGAGGGCCTAATACCTGAGTCGCTCGAACGCCGATACGTCATAAATCTTTACGTGGGCTTGATAGGTTATGCATTGGTAGATGTACCATATAGTACTTCCCGTATTATACGGTTGCCTGGTTCTACCTGATAGACAAGGTGTAAATAGCTCAGGTCATATAGGCTTTGGCCGGCGGTTTACCGACATAGTAGGCCCATGTAAGTCGGCCTAGATAGTATGTCTGCAGGCGTACACGCATATTTGTTTAACACATTATGTGTCCTATCACGTGTGTTGGCTAAACATGGTATATGGGCTTTCACGTCTTACTGCGACCGTTTGCGTAAGCCCACCGGGCCCCTGCAATGTGATTGGTCGATTCAACTTGTTGACTATTTGCACTCGGTGTATAATTGTTGGTCGGTTAAAATTAGTGTTTAGTTGGCACGTTGGTCGTTTGATCTAGCCGATCATTTTTGGTAATTTCATTTGATAGCCACCCTCACTTAATGTAAGATTCCAGGGTTACTTTACCTATGGGCAGTCTTCGGGATGGCTTTTACCTGAGGCCATGCTCCGTATAGACTATTCCTATGTCCTGGGTGGCTTTACCGAGGGGTCGGCCTCGTGATGGCTTTACCTAGGACTTGGTGGAGGTACTTGTCTTAGTCGATAGGCTGTAATTGATATAGCAATCATCTTGGCCCGACTCTTGAGTAGCTTTACTTAAAGGCTGACTGCTTTAACTAAGCCCCGGCTCCTGGGTGTCTCTAGGTATGGTCTGATTCCAGGGTTACTTTACCTAGGTTGGCTTTACCTTGCTCCGTTTTAGCTTTACCTAAGGCATAGCTGCTGGGTGGCTGGGCTTGGATTGGCTTTAACCGAGGCCGTGCTCCGTGTTAGCTTTACCCGCTCTTAGGCGGTGTTACCTCAAGCGCGGGTTCGGTGGTGACTTTTACCTAGGTCACCGATCATTTTTGGCAATCTGATTATAGGTGAAACCACCCCCACAGTCGTCCATAATGGACTCTAGACATATCCCGTACGGTCATTTGATCCAACCGATCGATTTTTGGCAATTTCATATTTTTTGTAAAAACTACCCCTAGGTGAAACAGCCCCCGCAACGGTCCAAAAGGGCCTCTACACGTATCCCGTACTGTCTGTTGATCCAACCGATCGATTTTTGGCAATTTCGTATTTTTTGTAAAAACTACCCCTAGGTGAAACTACCCCTCAGCAGCCCGTAATAGACTCTAAACTCACCCTATTGGTCAAGAGACATTTTTCCAAAATTTTTTCGAAAACTACCCCCCACCCCCAATCAACCCCCGGAGCATCCCCCGGGTATGGTCCTGAACGTAGCCGAGGTCACCCCCAACACTTAGGTTAGGTTAGGTTAGATCCATTTTGGCTGGCCTAGGTCAGTGTGTTGGAAATGAATTTTTTCGAAAAACTACCCCCTACCCCTCTAGACGTGGTCGAAATCACCCCTGAGGCTTGGATCAGGGTCGCGACGTCCGCCCGCATCATCCGAAACTACCCCTATAGTCCTAGGTTACGTAGCGGCCGATTTTTTTTTTTTTTTTTTTCGAAAAACTACCCCCTACCCCCCTGAACGTGGTCAAAACCACCCCCGGGTCTGGGGTCACGGCCGGGGTGACCTTGAGCATCATCCAAAACTACCCCTATAGTCCTAGGTTACGTAGCGGCCGAGTTAGGGGTGGGTGCGCGCCCAAGTATCACAATTCCTACTCCCGTTCTCCTTTCTGTTTTCCATAATATTGTGTAATCGTTGTAAAAAGGCTATCGCCTGTTTTATGCTATTTCTATAGCTATTTGTCTAATTTATTTAAATTTGCTGTAATTTTTGATTTAATAAAGTTTTGTCGTTTAGGATTCTACTATTGATTTTTTCACACGTTATCTGTTCCTTAGAAATATCGATGATGGCTCTAAGTGGTCAGGTGACCTAGAAAGTATTTTTCAGTTATTTTCTTGCACTTACTTATCGGTACTACACTCCCAGTTTGTCTAATTTATTTTTTAATTACATTTTTTAATATTTATAAAACGTATTGGCTCTTCCACTCTGTTAATTTATGCTTTGCTTTAATTTTCTTCAATAAATTGAAATTTCACAGTTGGCAATTACAATTTAATTTTTCGAAATTGAAAATTATAAAAAAATATATAACTAAACATTGTTTATTAAGTAGCCACTTTTACCATATTTAACGTGCTCTGTGCAATTGGTTTTACTTTAAACAATATTTTATAAGCTATATTGCGGTACTGTAACGTGTCATTCGTATAAGTAAATTGCAAAACACTTGGATCTTATTGGCCACTACAAATTGTAAAACTTTATTACTACACTGATTACACATCTCTCGAACTTAAAATTTAGATGTTTTAAAAAAATATATATATAGTTTTTTGTTTTTGTTACAATACATGCTAAATAATAACTTTTAGATCGAAATACAAAAAGCAAAAGGGAAATAGATACCACTCCACCAATAACTTTTGCTCAAATAGACTGTTTTTATTACTCATACATTATGTTATACTTTCTGCATTGTATGTTGTCAGTAAGTTAAAATGAATGTGTAAGGAAAATTACTTTTCCCAATAAATCAACGGTTAATATATTTATTTGATACACTGACTTATTAGTGACTAAAGATAACATTTTTATCAATTAGGCTAATTTACCTATCTTAATTATATGTTAAATTTATTTCTTGATAAATTGTAAAAATTAAACTTAAAAAGTTTAGATAGCTCTCACCTCTACTGAATGCTTTTCTTGGTTTTTCTATTGGATTTTAGAATGTAACTTTAGTAAGTAGAATTGAACTAATAAAGGCTTTCAGGAAACTTGCAAACATGCACAATAACTGTCAAATATATTTTTATAAATTACTTACACGTCATGCTGTCTCAACAGCCAAGTTGTCATCATCAATGATATTTCCTTGTTATATTTTTCAATGTTATCTACCTAGATTATACTATTTTAACCTTATTTCACTTCACAAGAAGGTAAAACGTCGGGTTTGCGTGCAAAACACACACACGCCCTTTTTAAAACAAACAATGTTTTCGCGGAACAATTATATAAACCACTAATGACGTGATGAGGCGTGCGAGCTGTTAAATGAGAGGATATTGCTTCCCTCGGGTTTTTCCATGTATATTTTTTACAGAAGTTTTCCTACTTTTGTGCCTTTTTTGCCCTGCATGAGATCAACGAGGAATACTAATGATTATCAAGAAATAGGTTGATTTATTAAGGTAGTTATGCTAGTAGAAAATATGTTCTAGAAAGTTAATTAAGTAATTAGAATGAAATTAGAGAGCCAGCAAGTTAGTTAATTAATCACACCCTATTCCCACCATAGCTGTGCAGATTGGAGTTATGTCGATTGCCTTGTGTTCTAATTAAGTTCAAACAAAAAGATTTTCATAAAAGCGGGGTTTGACTTAGTTACAACTAAAAGGAAGCACTTGGTCGGTAGTATGGAAAAAAAATATTCTCAAATTCGATGCTTTTCTCTTCGTATTACTTGAAAATACCTTATAAAAAAGTAGATAAAAAAACATATCCTCATTTTATAAATACTATCTGCAATTTAAAAAATACGTCAGGATATTCTGCACTTATTTATAGCGTACTACAATAATTCAGGGAGACTTATAATATACAGGTATTTATATAAGTAAATTTAACACGTTAACACACGTTTAAGTCTTTAAAATATACCTAGGTATGCTGGTGTACACAGATAAGAGTAAACTGAATGACTGATGGATTGAAACAGATGGTTAAATATCTGGTCATGCATGGCCCCCAGGATGTTGAGGTTAGTATTTAATTACTTTAAATACTCTAACAGTGGATTGTTAAAAACTGTTTTTAACATTTACCATTGCCATTGATTTCACCAACTATAATCTACTTTCACTGTGAATAACATGTTTTGTCAGATCAGGTAGTAAGTATTTACAGATATTTACTACTTTTCCTTCACTATATTATATAGAAACAATTATATATATATAGGCCAAGTCAATCAGCCAATACCCCTCATGTTTATCGAAACGTAACTCTTCAGTATAAACACTCGAGTTCCATCAATCCAAAATAATGTCCTGCCATTCTCCTAGATCCTCATTCTCAGTTCGAGCCTTATATCAAAAAGCCTTGATTCCAAGTATATACCCGAAGTAATTGCCTTGTTTGAAAGAAGATGTATAACCTCCAATTCCAACAAAACCCTCTTTTAGTACTGACTAACTGATCGTCCACCTTATTTCCACTATTCCTTTGTTTCAGAAAAACCCCTAAAAAATCAAAAATTAAAATGTTAAAAAAAAATTGTCCAAGCCAGTGCTTATTTTAGAGTATTATTGTTAGATGTGTGTTTCTGAAATAATACAGGAAAGAACAGAGGCATTTTTCATTAGTTCACAATCAAAATATAGGCAATACACCCTGTTCAATTTTGCAATTGTTAATAAAATACTTTTTAGTCATTCCCTTGGGCTCAAATATAGTTTGTAAAACGTTCAGTTGATGATAATTGGCGTTAATATAGTTTTTAAAAATATTAATTCATTAATTAAGTTTAGTGAATTAATTTTAGTTTTAAGAAGAAAACCTTTTACAAAAGGAATCAGGTATGTTACATAGTTATTTAGTCCCATTTGACTTTACTTAAGTGGAAGTTCTCTTTTATATAACAAATAAAGTTAATAAATGTATAATAATACTTTAAATATATAATGAGATATACAATAGTCCTTTATATAACATATTATATAGATACAAATTTTTTTATGTTTTAGGTGTTATGGTAAAACAGCTGTTTCAAATCATACATTTTGTTATTTTATTTATGTTATTTGTAATTATTTATTAAAATAATATTTTTTTTTGTTTTTAAGGTTAAATAGTATTTGATTTTGAAAATTTTGGTTTATATTACTTGTTTATACATAATTTACATAACTGTTCTTCTATATAAAACCTAAATTTCATAACCATTTTATTTATTCTTCACACTCCTTTTATAATCTACTTCATTTTTACAATTTCAAACTTTACATAAACAGTAATGAACGCGTATCACAATGCGAGTTTTCTTTAACTTCTAACTGGGAAATTAAAGTTTATACAAAATAAAACAATGATCTCTAATTAACTCGTTTTATGGTCTTTACTGATTTTTTTGCGTGAACCTTAGTAGAGATGAGTGTTGGAAGAGTAGCTTGCTTTATCATAAATCAATCGGTTTGCTTATAGAGAAAATGTCAGATCCAATCCCCGTGTACCTTTACGTCACCTCTATACCTTACTATATGTTTATAATTGTGTCTGGATGTATTTACGTTCCATTTCAAGTGTAAACATATCTATCGTGGCTTCCTGATACATTTTGTGTGACTTGTCAATATTGTGTGTAAAAATAAACGCTTTCCATTCCATACGTTTACACATGAGCGCTTGAATCTGTAAACACTTTAAATTTCTGTTTCCCTCCAGATGACACTATATATTCAGAGCAGGGACTTTCTACATTTTTTAAACAAACGTCAAGTTAAGGATATAAGAAAAACCACAATAGATGTTTAAAATCAAGTGTACTTGAGAATGTTAAAATAGAGAATGCGTATGTATACAGTTTAGCAAATTTTGCGTTGTTTATTTTTATATGCTGTCTTTCTTGTTTGTTTTGGAGTAGTTTAATACTCATTTCTTTTAGGACTTTTTTGATATTTGAAGTAATATTTTTATATATCGATTCACTCTCAGTGTCAAACCAGACTCTATTCATCATAGTCTGACGGTCTTAGTAGCTGATAGCCTTAAAAATAATTAAAATATTAGATATGTATTGATTATATTATAAGTAAATTATTGTATTTATTATTTGTGGAGTAAATATTTAGTTGCCGTTGTTTACATAACTAGGTACATAAAGATGTCACAAGTAATTTTAAAAAATTAATAGCATTACAAATGTATTTTATTTAAGAGAATTTTGTTATCAAAAGAAAAATTATTGAGGAAAGATTCAATGAAATAAAATGAACCTTCATATTTATTCTATGATTTTTTAAATTCGTTGTTCTTTTCGCTAGTCGTAGAAAAAATATACTGATTTCAAAATCCAACGAATCGATGAAGTTAAGATAATTAAACATTGTAAACATTTTTAAAATGTTGTGTAATTTAATTAGGCGAAAATATTTCCAATTTATTGAAAATATAGTTTATAAATACGTTTTACACGAAAATGAAGTCATCCAAACAATTCCTTTCGTCCTCCGCCCGAAAATGAATAGGGCAATTTTTGTCACTTCTTCAACAAATCAGCCAACCAATAGTTTATAAACTCTGTCTGATTAAAGCGTTTCTCTTGCTCACTTCTATGAGTGTCCAAATGCAAATCTTACCCTGTGACTTGGTGCTACATCCTGTTAATTGACGATAGTTTGGTATTTTCCTCTTTCAAAGTCAGTATTACTCAAATTTGTGGATGAAATCATTGTAATCCCAAGCCACCGGAATGAATCGTTCGCGGTTTTCATCTTTACAGAGCCGCTAATGTATTTTACTTGTAACGTTGGCTACCAGATGGCAGAAGCGAGAATTAAAGTTCAACTGAACGAAAATTGCAACATTTGCAGAAACTAAACGATGTTGTAAAACACTCTTCTGCGCCCGTCATCCATTTATCAAAAATTTATGAGCTGTAAAACTAATATGTAAATAGAGGTAAAAGAAAACTTTATGTTTTTTTATGCCAGAAATTCAATAGGTATGAAAAGCCAAAGAGATGTGATATATTTTGGTGTAATTGTGAAATTATTAGGTGAAAAAATCTTCACAATGAATTTTATATCTGACCTTTCTTTTTCATATCCTAGTAATAAAACGTCATAATTTAGTTTAAATATGTTGTTCGCTAATTTTCTTTCATGGTATATAAATAGTTATACATTAAAATTTTCAAAATAAAATTACAATATTTTATTGACAGAAATACAACAGGAATATTGGACTGTGTCTACTGAGATGGGTGATATATATTGTTGGTATAAAGCTTAGGACATTATATATATATATATATATATATATATATATATATATATATATATATATATATATATATATATATATATAATTATTTTAAGTTTAGAAGATGTTTAAAGTTACAAGTACAAATAAACAAGAGGTTGAATAGAGACAAACAGATATGAGAGAGAGAGAGAGAGAGAGAGAGAGAGAGAGAGAGGAAGGGGGGAGAGAGAGAGGGGGGAGAGAGAGAGAGGGGGGAATAGAAGAAGACAGAGAAAGAGATGGTGAGAGATATATAAATATAAATACACACACAAACACACACACACACACACACACAAATATATATATATATATATATATATATATATATATATATATATATATATATATATATATATATATATATATATATATATATATATATATATATATATATAAGAGAGTTACACAAACTGACAAAAAGTGTGTATTTCCCATTTTATTAGTGATTAAATTTAATTTTTGGTCCTAAATAACATTATTTTGATAATAAATGTGTTTTTCTAAAATAATTGACATTGGTATAATTTCAGAACATTGTAATAATTAATTATTTCTAAACAAATAAATGAAAGTAGAAGACACACACTAACAAGCCCTTTAGCATCAAAATCTATCATTTCATTTTCAATACTTTTATTTCTAATTTTTAAAACAAAACTTGCATATTTTTAAAAATAAGCTGTTATAGTATTTACTTTTAATAGTGTTCATTAAAAATGATAAAATAATAGTTCTCTTAAATAATTATTGTTTTCAGAAGAGGAGATTTAATCCAGGACAAAGCGAAACCTTGGGATTAGGTGAAATCCGATAGGTTGGCGGAGCTGTGTTACAAAATGATTTTCACCATCTTTATTTTGCATATTTCAAACATGTATATTTGACAACCATGCTTTTTTCATTGTAAAAGGGTTTACTGTACAGAAATGTAGACTAATCTGAATATCATACAACATTTTAAAATCATGTTAGATATTTTCTTGAGGAAATTTTAATCGCATTTATTTTTACATATTACTGTTTGAATAAAATACTATTTCAATGAAATAACCTAACCTGCACATTCGCGATGATGGGATACCAGGGCGTTTTGCCATTAAAACACATGATACGATGTCAATCTGGTAATAAGATAACTAATCAAATAGATTTACTATATGGCAGTTTACAGAAAAAGGTAATCTGCCAAAACGATGAAAGTAAGAAAATAAATTTGCTAAAACTATTGGGTCTGTTATTACTAGCTAATTTCATTGTATCTTAGTGTGTACTGAAATATTTCTGTTATTGCAACAATATCTTAAGATGAATTAAGCTTAGCTAATGAGTACAATTCACAACGGTAAATATTAAAACTGTTAACTCTAAATCTCACTACACATTAGTTTATTTAAATAAATCAACTAGTTTATTAAAATAAACAAAAATAAACAAGTGTTTGTTATAATAAACTAATGTGTAATGAGATATAGAGTAACTGTTTTAATTTTTACGGTTGTAACGATATATTGTTAAAATCTATTTTATTAAGAAACACGTTTGAATATAAGAGTAGGCTACAATTAAATGCTAATAACGAAAATTTACCACGAATGAAAATTAGCTGACGAGAACCATTTGCTAGAGAGGACAATGTAGTAAGGTGACAACTTTCCTAGAATATTAATATGGGGAGAGTGGAAATTTGATGAGGATATCCATTATCTAAATATGATATTTGCCAAAGATGCCAATTGGCTGAGTTTAACCATGTGCTGCGGATAGCAATTTACTAACAATAACATCTAGCTAAGAATTACCATTTATTAAGGGTGACAGTTTTCATAGGATAAGATTTGATTCAAGAATGATCATTTGCTAGGGATGGCCATTTTATGAGAATGACAATTGATTGTGAAAGGTCTTTTGACGAATATGGTTATTTGCTGAGGATGACAATTTTTTGAGAAAATTCCATTTATAAAGAATGTCATCCCACTTTTCTCCAGTTAACAATGTATTGGAGTGTTCTTGAGATATCAATTTACTATAGATGTTAATAAGGCGGTTTTCTGAAAATCATAATTTGCTGATGATAACGATTCTCTGAGAAGGATAGTTTTCTGATAATGACTATTCGCTGATGACAACTTAGTGAAAATGGCAATTTACTAAACATGAAAAATGTGACGATTTTCAGATGATAATGACAATGCTCTAATGATGACAAATCTCTGAGATTACTATTGGATGAAGGCCGTTTGCCGAAGATGACAATTTCATAACGTTGAGAATAACCTCAATACAAAAATGACTGAGAATGTTAATTTGGTGGTTATGACAATGCACTGAAAATGCTCATTTTTAGGGATACCACTGGGTTTTACAATCGCTAAGGAAGACAATTATTTCCTTTGTGATTTTTTGGAAAAGTTTGTAGGATAACGATTACAACAATTTTCTGAGTATGACAATTTGCTGATAGTCATTTCTGGCGATGAGAATTGACTAAAGGGTTTAATGTGCTAGGGATGGCTATGAGAAACTATGAGGATAACCATTTAGCGTTGGATGCAAAGTTTATAAGCAAATGATCTTTTTTGAAGTTGAAAATATGTCGAGGAAAACAATTTACTAAGCATGACAGTATGGCAATTTATTGAAGTTGGCATTTTCTTTTGGTGTCAATATGCTAGCAATTAAACAACGTTAACCCTATCTACAAATATTTAAACAATCTCGAAGTATATTTGGTTAACACAGTTAGAAACATCAGTTCTAACTAAAGAAGAAAGCCGTTTTATTAGTTTACCTTTTGACAAAGTTTTAAACAAAGGACTGGAGGGAAGATTTTAAGAATGTTAAATTGAGAGTTGCGTATAAAAATCATAATAACCTTAAAAGTTTATTAGGTAATGCAAAAGATAAAGTAGAAACACTTGATAAATCAGGGATTTACCAAGTTAATTGTAAGGATTGTGATGAAATGTATATTGGGCAGACAAGACGAAAAGTAATAACTAGATTTAAGGAACATATTAGGGATATTAAATACCAAAGATCTGATAAGTCGATTATTGCTGCCCATATTTTAGAGACCAATCACAATCTAGATGTTAATAATGTCAAGTTAATTAGGAATGTTAGTACTAATAAGTTCACTTACAACTTTCTTAAAAAATGTTTTAACTTGCCTATAGTAGCACTTACTTTTTTTGTTGAGGACGGCCGTTTCGGGAGATGTGTCCCTTTGTCAACTCAGACCGTAACTCCGGGAGTTACGGTCTGAGTTGACAAAGGGACACATCTCCCGAAACGGCCGTCCTCAACAAAAAAAGTAAGTGCTACTATAGGCAAGTTAAAACATTTTTTAAAAAAGTTGTAAGTGATTACTAGTAGCTCACGCGAAGATGGAATCAACAAATACTAATAAGTTGTTAAATAGTTCGAAAGTTTAAAAATTAGTAAACATAAACATGAGAATTTATTAAATTCTGATAGAGGTCCTATTCATCATTCAATTTTATATTCATTTGTTAAATAGGTTTATGATTTTTATATTAAATTGTGTGTTGGTTATCATTTCAAAAAACAATTTTAATTATGTATTTATTGTATTTTTAATTAATATTTTAGTAAGTTGACGTAAGATATCTTGCTTTCACTCAATGGGTGTGGCTAGGCCTTGTTTAACAGGTGGGGCCGCGGCGGTCGGAGTGGGAGTGACTAGTTCTGTAGATTATAAATTAGGTATTTTTCCAGAATTAATCAGTCTTTGTATGTTATCCCTCTGAGGATGGTTACTTTGTAACTGAAATGTACATAAGGTTAAAATAACGAAAGTTTGTGGTTATTTATTATTAAATTCAACCACAGTATATTCCTAATAAATAGTAAGGAATGTATTGTTCCTGCGTTAATTGTCAGTGTTTCATGGACGAAATAAATGAAAATTTCAGTGACTGGTTAAGGAGATTTAATTTGTAGCAGTAGTGGTTATAAAGTTAGCACGAGTAATCAGTTCTTACTTGTACTTAATTATTTTATCTGAATTTTAAAACGTATTACCCGTTGATTCACTGGAAGCATTAGCACTCACCATTTACTTTACTTTTAATCGGTACAATTTCTACTACTCCAACGTGATTTCGCTATAGATGTATGAGTAGCATCTATTTATTTTTAATTCATATCGCACTCATTACAAAAACAGTACTTTCGCCATTATGTGCTGTCTTGTTGAACAAAAATGGAATATACAATTTTTAGTGTCCGAAATTCCTAGTAGAAACCAAATTTAGCAGTACTGGTCTACTAGGAGCTACTTACAAAATATACAATTCCTTATGCTTACAGAATATTCTTTACTGGCGATGTAGGCCTACATGTGTCATTAAATGATACGTAAATGTTTGACATTGATGACATACAAAGTATCACTGCGTAAAGTAATCGCTAAGTGTTAAGGAGTGGGTATTATTGACGATTTTGTTTTTAAAAAGGTGAATGGTCTTTCTGTGTGTGGTCCCTCGAGTGAGTTGTGACGCAACAAAATGTTAAACACCTACCACTTTTTATTTCAGGCTCGTCAATCAGACTGTTTCAAGAAATAGTCAGTTTTTGAGCGGACTGGCCATTAACAATGTAAAGTTCGGACTTTAATGTACAATAGCCTTCCTAAGTCACTGAGTTTTTTCGAAATCGAAGACGAATTTCCAAAAATATAACGCCACATTATAACTATATGCATGATAAGATCTCACTTTTAATATCATTTACACATTACTAGTTTGAAGGTTTTAAAAATATACAAAGGAAATGCACCATTTAAAATTAATTTTAAAAAAATATATAAAATATTGTAACCTAAAATATTTATGTGCTAAAATAGAAAAATAACGTTTATGAAATGTCATTACAATAGTTAGTGATTAAAATAATGGAAAGAAAACCAGAGACTGGTAATTTTAGTGGAATGGAAGACGAGGTAGATGAAGAGATTGCGAATGTTAAAGATTATATTTATAATAGCTTTAGGGGGGTTACTTTATAAAGTGGTAATTATAATGTGCAGAAGGGCAGCTTAAGAACTATTAACTGTACAAGAACCTTAAAGAGTGTACACTAAATTGGCATTTAGATGCTGTTGATTCTTTATAATTACCATTCATACCAATCACACAAAATTTCAATTTTATTCCCTGCTCAAGTTAAAGATTTTAAAAAATAGAAGAAAATTGTGTTGTTATGTTGGTAACAAATTGTACTTTTTAATTATGACAATTACAGACTATACAAATTGATTAACAATAATATATTGAACTACTGTATACTTCAATCAATTATTAAACATATTTAGATTTATAATAAGGAATTTTGAAACTCTATAATTTATTATTATTAATTATATATTTAAACAAATGTATGACTATACACTCGTAGGCGTTACATTCTTTAACATGTATCACATGCTTCATAACGGATACTTTATCCATATTAGATACATGGTTATAATTTAAACAACACCTTGTAATATCTGATTTTTCAGACCTATTATATTTTAAATTGGGAGGAAAGTTCTTTAATTATAATTTTTATACTACTTCTTCTTTTTATGTATTTCATTTTAAATGTAATGAACTACTTCTTTGCTATGATTAGATTCCAATCTCACTAAAGGTTGATTAAAACACAAATAAGTGAAAAGGTTTATAATTGTGAGTTTGTATACAATTCTTTATTACTCGCTGTACTCACACCTCGGCTGAAATAGGGCATACTCACTTTGTACATCACTATGCGCATAATATCCAGTGATAACTTTTCAAAAAGTACCGCAATGATGTGGTCTCTATTCAGGGATATCAATTTGTGTCCTAATTGCATTGTATTCTTACTCATATATATATATATATATATATATATATATATATATATATATATACATATACATATACTATATATGGAGATATGTTTTCTTGTAATTTAGTTAATAAATTAAAAATATTTCAAAAACAAGAAAACTTTTAATACATATATTATTCAAAGCTTTTGGCCGAAAAAACAGTACCAGCATCTTCAGGAAAATAATTATGTAACAACATATCTTTACACAAATCAAAAAATATGTACTACAAACAGCCATATGTTTATAAGTATTGCACTTGAGGTATAACATCAATTACCTTGTATGTATAAGGTCACTGATGTTATAGAAGAAATTACATAAAGTGCAATACTTATAAACATATGGTTGTTTTCAGTTATTTAGAGCTTAGCTAGTGAGAACTATTCACATAGGTAAAAGTTAAAGTAGTGTTACTCAAATCTCACAAAAATTAGTCTTTAATACGATCACAACACAAACTAGTTTCAGCGACGAAGTCGCCTTCCTCAGTGCTTGGCTACTACTCCAAGTAGTAGCCAAGCACTGAGGAAGGCGACTTCGTCGCTGAAACTAGTTTGTGTTGTGATCGTATTAAAGACTAATTTTTGTGAGATTTGAGTAACACTACTTTAACTTTTACCTATATGTATATGGTTGTTTGTAGTACATATGTTTTGATGTTTGTAAAAATATTTTGTTACATAATTATTTGCCTGAAGATGATTTCACTTTTTTATCGGCGAAAAGCATTAAATAATATATTTATTAAAAGTATTCTTGTCTTTGAAATATTTGTAATTTATTAATTATATATATAATGTTAGGAAATAAATTTAGTGATATCCAAAAACAGTCATTGTCCGTAGAAATAATAAGAAAATGGCGTCAAGAATAGTTACTAAAAGAGCGACAAAGTACTTAACCACTGTTCTATTTAGGTGTAGTTGTAAAGGGGCTGTGGGAACCTTAAACAAAAGAAGTGTGCAACTATTTTAAGATGAGAGTTTCCAAGATCAAAATAACAGGTATATAATCACACTGTACAGTTAGAGAAAGCTATTTGTAAAAGGAGTGAGAATACCCAGATTTCACTAAAATACATAAGGGGAAACAGATTATGCGAGGATTGAAAAGTAAGTTTTTTTTGGGGGGAGAACAAGTTTCAGCAATGTTAAAGGGGTAAATTTTGTTAATAGAATTAAGGGAATATTAAGTTTTGTTTTTAGGTGTATAATTTAAAAGTGAGACGTAAATGATTTAATAAATAATTAGAAAAGTATGTTAGTTATATGAAACGTACAGCGAAGCAGCTATCAACGGTTAAGATTCCAGGAACTAAACAACAACATGTACCTTCTTCCTATATTAAAATTAGCCAACAGAGCTTTATAACCGTTATCAATTCAGAACAATTTTAAATTCATTAGTATAAAATAGTTATCTATTTTATTTTTACCACTTTATAATTATCCACTTTATAAAAAATCCATAATAATGACCCGATAGAAAGAGCAAATAACACTGCAATTATAAAACTTTATTGTATTAAAATCCTAAAGTCTCAAGAGTTCATCTTTTTAGTAATTGTGATATTAGTTAAGAAATCTATCTTGTTACTAAATGGTGTAAGGTAAATTGGTATAATGTGTAATAATTGTGTAAAAATGATGTAAAATTTAATATGATTGGTTATTATTTTGAAACCAGATGTTGTGACCATATAAGGTAAGGTAAATAAATTATATAAGATATATAAATTACGAGAACAATATTTTTTTCTTTAAGCCAACGAGAAAATGTGCTTTAATTAGAAACATACCTTAAATAATCATTTGACAGGAACTGGAATTGAACCTGTAACATAATGATTTTACATCGCTGTTAAAGTCAGGATTTTAATGCTAAAACCATTGCCAAAACGAATTTATAAAATTATTTAAACGTATTATTAGGGACGGCCTCATCGCTATAGGAGCATTAGTTTTTCTGTCTTTTATTAATAATAATATTGGAAAAACAAATTTCTTGTTCAGAAATGAAAGACTACAAATTAATTTATGACGTCATGCAGACACGTTTCTCCAACAGATGACAAGGCTTATTGGTTCCGATTTGATACATTGCTTTAGAGATTCCTTAAAATATCGTCCTGTCAGCCAATTTATTCATGAGAGCGTGAGAATTACTTTACGTTAGCGAATATAAAACCACTAATTATTCCTAATTGATAGTTTAGTAACAGTAACATTTATTTAAATTTTTCTCACATTAGCTAGAAGTTCTAGTTCTGTATTAATTTATTTTAAAACTGAAATCTTTAAATACCTCATTTATAGGGAGCTTGGAGTCTCTTTCTTCAATCGTATTATTAGTGAATGAGGACCTAATATTTTGGAAAATGATAGAAAACGTATATATCATGAAAAAGAAACAACAGACGGACTCAAATAGATGACTATTACTAAAGAGGACTGGAAAACGTAAATGCAAATTAGACACACGCCGTATAAGTAAGAATTGAAGTTTAACTTACCGTATACAGTACTTAGATTATGCTGTTTTACATCGTATATCTGAATTCGAAAATTAAGAATTGAGACTGATAGAGCCAGCGTTGATCATCCTCACAACTGTCTAATGTTAGATAACACAATGGATATCAATAAAGCACATGGTGCATTAAGTTTCAGTGCCACTATCTGTTAAACAGTAGCATAACTGCTGATATTAACACTCTGACAGAAAAAGTACATGTTACCATACAATGCCCTTCACTTAACCTCTTCAAGAAATTGGGATTGGCTTACCCCTGGTCACACTATCAAAATGTTACTTTAGAAATTAATTTTGTGACTTAATGACGGTATTATTGAACTTTAATTAAAATTTTGCCCATTTTTTTATTGTTCAATTGAGAATTTTAAATTTGATTTTATAGTTTTCTCTCTATTTAAAGCTACGAAAAGCGTAAGTAAAGTTTATAAAAAATGTAATTTAATTTTACGTAAAGCTTTTGTAAGACTGTAATTAATTACAATAACACGTTCGTATAATGTATTGCCTTAGGACTCTAGGAATCTGCTTTAGGAATACGTTTGCTGAGTACGCAAACCGATGTACTTGGAGCATTTTGTAGCAGCGTTGCAATTTGCTCTTAAAGCACAAGCCTAAAGATAGAATTTATAAATATGCATATGCTTAGGGATAAATGTAATTATCAGTAAATAAAAATGCACAAGGTGCAGCAATTCAACGATTTGAGCTACGATGTTCAGTGTTATATTCTGAATAATCTACATGTAGTGCTATATTTATGGATTGGAACATCAACGTTTGGTATCATATTTTAAGTTATAAAATTTTAGTGTTAAATTGTTCGACTGGCAAAGCCAACTTTTTGTACTATATTATACAGTATCAACAATTAATGTTGTATTTTGCAGTACCAACTTTTAGTGTTATCTTGTTCATCTGTAGTATTAACATCTATTGGTCAACTGCACCCTGTTTAATGCAGGAAGTTTTGTATCCAATTAAATTTTTTATGATAAATATGCGTTATAAATTTTAGTTTCAGACACAAGCCTTAGTGTTCACAAGACTTATTAACTTGGTCAGAGTGATATACATAATCGCATCTTTGTTTATATATAATATCATGTGATCCGAAATATCCTTTTCATGTTTTGTATAATGAAGTTTTTTAATTTTTTATATAGTAATGCAAGGTTTAAAAGATCGCATAATTGTAACGGTTTTTAAAGTCTTTAATTTGTGATCCTTTGTATCCTACACTAATATTTTATATAGATAAGATGGCAAATTATTTCTTGTAATGAAATTATAGCTTTGTGCAGTAAAGACCTAAATCTACTATAATCTTATCTAAATTGTATTATTATAACAAAGTTGAGGTAACATAGTTAGTATTACAAATATGTTGCTTGTGTTTTTACACATATTGTATTGTTGTACAAACATATGATATTGTTACAAAATAATAATATACAGATTTGATTTGTCAAAGATTTAGAATAATATTAATATAATTAATATAATTTAACTTTAAAAATAAAATTTACCCTTTAGGTATTTTACACTATAAACTTGTTAGAAACCATACAACTAGTAGCTTATTTCGAGACAAGTCAAATAACGCAATAATGTAACCCTCATCCATAAGTCATAATTGCTCGAGAACCATTTGCAATACAAGACAATACCCTTCCACGTACAGCATTAATTAACGGAAGTGCTTATTTACACTTGAAATAACAGGGTAGGATTTCAAATGGACCCTAAAATTAACTTGAGACGCATCTCACCAATCGCAATTACATATCTACCCTAGCATTAAAGGTATTACGTCATCAGTACGAACTTTATCTAATTCAAATTGAAAGTTTATATGCTTTTAATACATGTTTAGTTTAAAATTGTCTACCTTTGAGTTTATAGTTCAAATTTTTTTTCTGTATTGGGCTTTGATTTATATGGTTTTTCGGTAAATTCATGGGCGATATGGGTTTAGAAGCACTATAATATTCAACATTCTACTGCATGATAACACTGAAATCCCAAAAAGGTGTTCTGTATATGTTCAAATTTGTACATCTGTGTAGATTTGATATAAAAAAGCACTAATAAATACTTTGACTTAAATGATATACATACATATATATATATATATATATATATATATATATATATATATATATGTGTGTGTGTGTGTGTGTGTGTGTGTGTGTGTGTGTGTGTGTGTGTGTGTGTGTGTGTGTGTGTGTGTGTGTGTGTGTGTGTGTGTGTGTGTGTGTGTGTGTATCTGAAATAGATAAATATCTGTGAAAGGTGATTAAAGCCAAATTAGTCTGCAATAAATAATTAATTTTGATACCACTATTAGTGGAAACCAAGATACGTGCTCACCTCGATTTTAGTACTTTATTTTATAATTTTAGTACAATCGTTGTAGAAGCAATGCAACACTTTTCATAAAGCGCCTGATGGAAAATATAAATTGAATCCTCCATTTGCTATAGGTATGGGGTATCACATTTCATGAACCGTTGTGTCTTAGTAAACTAAGCACAATTAAAATCCATATCTACAAACTGTTTGTAATTAATTTCTTTGAATGTATATTTTATTTTTAATTCTGCTACCATCTAATATCTCAAGAACTTTAGGGATTAATTATCGAAAAAATTTATAATTATTAAATATGTCTATATATGTTTTAGTTGTTTTTATAGTTTATTGAATTGTTATTCCTCAGTATCTTAAGAGAAAATTTATCCTAATGTTCAAATAACATTACAAAAATCATTTTTTTCATCACTATCAGACCTGATGCAGTACCTGAGAGACCTGAACCATAATCTTCTGGCTCCAAATCCACCCTTGGTGCATCCTAACTACTTCTCTGCCTTGGTGGACATAAATAGATCGAAAAAAATACAGACGTGTATTATTTTCTTCTAACTTTTATTCATCGTTTTTTGGATTCGTCCAAACTGAAACACCTATTTTTATTTGCAACCTGTTTGTTATTAGGCAATTCCACTTTGTGTTTAATATTGTAACGTACTAGCCCTTTTTACTGGGGGTAAGTTTTTCTTTATTTGCAATGTGAGTTATTAATTGTTAATTGCTTATTACCAACATAATTAATTACTTACCGTGGGCTCTAGTTCTCCGTCATAGCTCAGGCAGATACTGTCTGTCTATGGCGGTCTCCTTATTTTGAATTAGAACTAGGTTACTTGAAATGGTAATTTAAAGCTTTAAAATACAAAGTTATGCAATTTATTATTCAATAACAAATTACAAAAGAACAAATGACACCAATGTGTCGAGTAATTTACTTTGAATTACTGCTAACTATTCCATACATTTTAATTACTTATTAACCTTTAAATTTATATATATATATATATCGAGAAGGTAGTAACTTAAGTTTTCCAATTAAATTTTTAGAAATGAATATTCAAATGACAATTTCTACCGTTCATGTGTTAACCGTTTATTAATTAAAATTTTTAAGTTAGTTAACATTAAAACACTTTTTCTTTATTATTATCTAAAACATACCTGGTTGTGCAAATTACTTGTAAAACACTATAACCTATTTAATTAATCACTTAACACTTAACACAATCGCTCGTACCACATATCATTGTGATAATTCCTGGTATTTTCAGTAATGAACTTTATTTAATTTTGTGTGAGATATAGACCTGACGTGATTAAGGTAGAGTTCTCCAACCGAAAGTCAAAATATAAACCACTCATTGTAAACACTTTTAGATTTCTCTAAAACGTTTACGTATAGTTAAGACCATGTAATCGTGCATCTGTCAATGAGAGATCGCACGAGATTTCTGGGGTAATACCACTTAAAATATTAAACACATGTTAATATATGTTCTTTAAACATGTTTCATATTTAGTATTCTATTTGTGAACAAATTCTGAATCCGATATTTCTACTCATAGTTCTTCATTGTTCATACAATGAACTATATTGAACTATATCATGACGATACCAATTTATCATGGAAATTCATCTAAATTTCACGGTCTCATGCAAGTCATTGTTTTAGCATTCCTTATCTTGTTTGCATGCATGTATTTGTACATGACAGGCAGGCATGTGTTTGACCCTCTAGCTCCCGTCACGCCTCCTACGATCTCTCAAGGTCAAAGAAACGGTTACGAGGTCTGCACTATACGTCTGGAAGACTTGGAGAGTCATTCATAATTTCAAAATATATTTTTTGAAAGTTTTCTTTTGAATTTACTTTTATATTAGGATAAGTTAGGTCACTCAAAACTATTAACACTAATATTTTTGTATCATAACATACATCTTTGCCCTTTTTAAAAATCACTGACATGAACTCTCAAAATATGATAAATAATAGAACGAGATTAAAACTGGTTCGTCAATATGTTTATTATTTTTAAATTTATGATGTGGAAGGTACAGCCAATTCTAACTTTATTTGGTTGAACGATACGCGATTCGACACAAAGTCAAAGAACGAAGAGCCATTGCACAGACCCACTTGTAAGAAAAAACTTACAGAAAGGAGAAACTGAAACTCTGTGATCTATTCAATGTGAAAGAGAACCTTTAACAATATCAGTCGCGCTTTGAGCTCTGTTCTCTTCTTTTTTTTGTTTTTTATTTTTGTTTAATGAAACGAAATGCTACACCGTTTTGACGTTCACAATACTCCTTTATTGCGTCGGAAATCGATATTTGAATATGCCGCATGGTATTTTATTAATGCTAGAACAAAACAGTTTCATCCATTGGAATAATGGGTGAGATTAACATGTGCATATCTCGGCAGCAAGTTCGTGCACTGTGAGTATTCTGACGTAACATTCCTTCCGTACTTAGCGACCTGAAACTTACCACAAAAGGTAGCTCTAAATTTAACTTTTCTGTGGCATTGGTTGAAATTTGTGACAACTTTTTTATTTGAAAAATTGAGATAAATCTTTTCAAAATCTGCTCTACGTAGTTGCCAAATAATAAGGTTTCAGGCAAGTTTCAGAAGGAACTGAGACATCGTTAGTTCAAGTAAAAATTTAAATTAACTCAATGTGCCAAACATATTAGTCTTCTATTGTGTATTTATATGTTCTGACACTCTTTTAAGAAATTCTCCTATGAAAAGTTGAAAGAATTGTTTAAGGAAGATTTTCGTATCAAATGTGTTCAATCGTTGAGCAGTTATTGGCATGTAGTTAAAATGAGCTCTTTTGAAAATAATCCACTAACTTTAGGGAGGAGTAATAGTTATGAAAGAGGTTAATTTCCTCAGAGTTTTATCACCATCGTAGCCAGTAAACTATAGGAGAGAAAGTATTGTGAAACTTACTAGATGGTGAATTATCTATTCAGATTATTCTCAGATAAATACCGCTTGAGAATAGCTCCGAACGCGTTTCGCAGATTTCCAACCGTAGATTGTAGTTCTAAAATATAGGTTCATTGATATGTACGTTTAAATTTTATAACATGGATCTAACACCTATTTTATCATCTGAGCCACTATATGGATTGTTTGATAGTATTTATACGATCAGGGCGGTAGGCTACTGCCAGTACACCTGCTCAAGCACTAGTGTACTTTTCCTTCAACATTAACAGTTAATTGAAGCTAACAACAGTTCCTTTTGATCTAAAATTTATCTTGTGATATTAAAATTGTATTTCCTACTAGTGTCTATCTAATTCTTTAAGCATTTTAACCCTTCATATTTCATTTGTTCTATGCCTATTAAATATTTCCGATAGAGGGTTTCGTTACCCAACCCTTCCTCTTTTAAAAAACAGAGTTTATATGCATTACTGGTACAGTAAAATTTGCTATAGAGGGAGGTTGGCTGAAGCAGGTAGACTTCTGAGTACAAAACATTGTAAGATAGTTTTATGTATATGATAATTGTCACTGATGGAATTGAGTAAACTTTCTGCATTTGCTCGGTTTGCATATCTCGTGTGCCTGACAATTTGCTGAGGATTAGAATCAGCTGGGGATGGCAATTCTCTAGGTATTCCAATATACAGATGATGAGAATTACTAACGTTGAGGATGCCAATTTACAAAGGATTTTGTTTGTTGAGGTTAGCAAACGGATCAGGAGAACAATTTTCTCAAGTTGAAGATTACAATTAGATGGGAATGGCAAATGTTCTACTGTTGAAATTTGCTGACAGTGACAACCTGAATCAATTTGTTGAAGACGACTAAATGCTAAGAATTAAAATTGGCTGTAGAAAGACAGTTTTTCTGGATAAGCAATATACTAAGAAAAACAATTACATAAAAACGAGTGTTCCTTAAAGAGGAAATTTTTCTGAAATAAGATATTGCTGAACATGACTATTTTCTGAACATGATAATGGCAAATGATGACAATGTTTTTAGGTGGATAAACGTCTGAGGATAACCAAACGGCCGAGGACGATTAATTGATGAGGATGACTATTTCCCGAAGATGAAAATTTTCAAAGGATGACAATTTGTTTAGTTTAACAAATTGCCGAGGATAAGAATGTGCTGAGAATGAACATTTGTTCAGTGTAACAAATTGCTGAAGATTACTATTTTGACGTATTGCTGAGGATAAATATACGTTGAAGATGACCTTTCTCTGAGAGTGGAAATTTGCAAAGGACGACAAAGCTCTAAATAAATCCTTCACGAATACACTATAGGTCCTAGTAGAAATCGTTCTTAGGGGAAAGTAGAAAACATTTGTCAGTAAGTAATTGATTTTTCTTCCATTGAAGGCATGACATAAATTTAGATGATTCGAAAGTGTTTGGAGGCATCAATAGAATCGATGAAAAATGATTTATTAATAAATAAACCTCAAAAATAACTTGACTGCTTAGATAAAGTTCAATAAATTACCATTTACAGCAATCAGCTATCAGGAAACTTCTTGATTCCCATACATTATCCAACGTCTAGTACGTCTCCGCTGATAAATCGTCCTAGTTTTGCGCAATTATTAACCAGCTCTCGTTGTAGGCAGTCTTCTGTTGTTAGGGAAACAATTAGTAGCAGGGAAGGCTTTCATTGTTAGTCAGGATGGAATCGGGTAATTGTGAAAGAGGGAGGTTAATACTCAGGAGCCGAAGCCAATGCTAACATTTATTACTCTCGCTTTTAAGAGTAATTCAGGTGAGAACTATCCGTTGATATGCGTCAAAGATAAAATGTAAACTTCTCTAAGACATGTCTCACACCTTCAGTAACATTGTAATAAACTTATATAGTCCCAAAATAATAAACAGTATTTTGCTGCAATTGGTTAGGTGATTAGTTATTTGATGGGAAATTAACGATAAATAACAGCTTTCAGTGAAATTGTTACGTATGTTCCTACAAATAACGTCCTTTGATACAGATTCTGATTATTATAGGATTATGAGGTTTCAGTAGAATATTTACGAGTCCTGTAAGTTTTGTTTAATTTGCGTCCATTGTTCAAATGCCAACAAACAATTTGTTTGGTCTGGATGTATAACTATACGTTAATTTTTAAAATTTTTATTGTGGGAACACAAAGGGGAGAAAAAGTGTTCAATATCAGTACATAAATAATTTTACAACATTAAACAATACCAGAGTGAAAATCGTTGTAGCGTCGGTAAACAGCTATATTCGAATTATCCGATTGTTTTATATTAATGTGGATATAAATTAAACGAAGCTCTCACAAAAATTGCATTAACCGCTAGTCCCTTGGGGCTGTGACGCTGATACAACGCGCGCGATAAAAATATTGACAATAAAAACAAATCCTTGCCCGAGGGATTGTCGCAGAGTGCATCAATTGAAAATAAAATACGTACGGATGGAGGGATACAGCGTTCATTTATATTTGGAAAAAAGTCGTAAATCAGCTTTTACCAGAATACAAAATTATATCCGTTATTTAATATTTTACGTAGTGTTCTAATCAACATTTATATTGACGTTTTTATAGTAGAAAAATTCCTTTTAAATTATTTTGAAGTGTTCTGATAAAATGAAAAATCTTCACTGAAACCTAAAATTCGCTCTTTTCATATTTGTCTTTGTTCATATCCTTTTATTATTTGATAATATTTTCTGAAATCAAAAGTCTTTCTTTTAATTTATTAGACCGTTTATATCATAATTATTAATATAAAGGTTTTTTTAATTTTCTTAATTGAAGTCTCAATGGTTGTAAACTAATTTTCGAAAACAGTTTTGAAATACACAAAGAAAAATGTTTTATTTGCACAGACTATATATTAAAATACTTCCAGGCAAACCGAAAGGTGGCCATAGCAATTAGGATTCATTGTGGTGTAATTTTTATTTAAACCTTCTATTCAAACACTGTTATTTAAACTGCTTAGTTTGTAAATCTATCATCGTCAATGTAAATTACTACAAAAAAGTCAAGGGCATTCACATTATTCAGAAAGTTTTGTGGTAGTTTCACCTGAAGAAGCATGCTTTCTAAACGAAACGTACATCTGGATTTAAAAACAATAATTTCTTTATTTAAAAATACAAATAACTCCTAATTATAAAAATAATTACCGAAAATAGTTGTCGAATGCTACCATTGGATTAAGTTGGAATGATTTTTGTTTGAGTTTTATTTTGATAAAACCAACCCTCTCTCTGAGTGTATTTGTTTCGTGGCAATAATTTCATTTGAACATTTTCACTCACATTTCTCTTTTCTTTACACAGTAGATTTATTCTTACAACAGATTTATATTATATCTAATAATCCAAAAATCTTTTGAAAATTAGGTGACAAGTATAAAAGGAAACCGAGTGCAAAATACACCGAAACGGAATGGAAAAACATTAAAAAAAACCTACCACCAAAAATATAAAGTAAAATTATCTAACGTTTTAACTAATTCGATCAAGTCTTTAATGTTACTAAAAGTTAAAACATAGCAAACACAGTTTACTTTCTGTGGAATAAAAAAAATATTTACCTCAGGCAACTTTGCTATTGATGTCAATGTGACGTCGGTACCTGTTGTCTTGCAAGCTAAATTTGTTATGTGTGTCTGTCAGACACATTCATATATCATTTACAAGTATGCAGAGTGCATTGTTAATGTCCGCGGTTTGTTTTAAATGGGTCACGAGAGAAAGAGCCATATCGCAAGTCACGGAGCCCGTTTTCAAGGGAAACTCACTTTGTACGACTAAACATGCCCACCTGCATTTGAATACATACCCGCGCACTCTGGATACGCGGTGTTTCCTCAGCTACAAACTTTCCTTTTGTTTTTAAACATGGGAATAAAACGTGTTTCAAGTTTTATAACGAAGTGAGTGAAATGTGTCTTTGTTTTCTTTCTACATATATGCTTAAAATAAATAAAATTTAAATTTAACGAATTAAATTTTGTTGTTAAGGAAAACTATTTTGGCTTTACGAGCTATATAACTCATGGTGATTATATGAGTAAATAACACCATGGTGATATATGGTATTTAAATAGAAAAGGTAACTTACTAACAAATGTTTTTAAAAAGTTTTACAAAAATAATACGAAAAAATATGTCATAATAAAATTGGTTTGGAAAATGTTAAAATACATTTTATTGCCTGTTATACGGCCTAGTTTACATGGTTTTAAGACACGACTAAATCATAGTTATTGAACTAATATCAGTCAAATTTGTCAATGATGCCTAATCATAATAATAATCATTTGTCCCATTAAATGTCAAAGTTGTGTTTCCACTTGTGATAAATGTATCTAGCGAATGAATGCATCCGGCAGATTTACTGAAAGGAAATGCAGGAGTTTCATTAGAGAAAATATTGTTATTAATGTATACGTTATGTAGAAAACCCACAATAAGAGGGATACAATTTGAAGTACTTCCAGATCGAAAGCACTTATATAAAACAGTAGTGTTAATTAAAACTACCAATTATATTATAGTTAGAATGGATAAAAATATATACAAAATATAAAAAACGTTTTGTTCACTTCACTAATACAGTTAGCACTGTAGAAGAATAGAAGAAAAAACACTAGGCCTACTTATTTTGTGAATGTAAATAAACAGTTAATACTATCTAGAATTTAACTTTATAAACACGAAATAATTGTAAATAACGAATATAAACTTAATTGCCAACCTAACAATCTCTAAAAGACTAACTCGAAATCAAATAGGCCAATGGATTAGAAAAACTAACGAACAAAAATTAAAGGAGATATATAAATGACCTGATAGAAGTTTAAGTAAAAAAAAAGGTTTTATACTGCCAAGAGGTGATTATATACTTCAAAATAGGAATAAGCCATGGTTATGTTTTCTATGTGTTACTACACAATGTAAAAGCTGTCAAAAAAATGAAATAACATGTTAAACGTAAAGGGACTTTAAAATATTCAGATCTATATCTATAATAGATTATGTGTTTTATATCTATGATAGAATATAATAAAAATGTGCATAGGTGTTCAGAGCTACGCGTAACTAGAATATCATAGCTATCATGATTCCAACAACTCTTTGAAAAGATATGGAAATAAACGAAGAGAAGTACAAGTGTTTTGTGAAATGTACTTACCGAGTCAAGAATAATATGGTTCTATAAATGTTCTTGCCTCATAATATCCGAAGTGTTTAATCAAAAAGAAAATTTATACTAAAATTTAATATCGTTTTATTATTTTTAAACTTATCCCCGAAATTAAATTGTGTTTTATAAAATAAATAAATATTCTTTTTAAAAACGATTTATAAATATATCTTTAATAATTATTAAACATATTAAACGCAAACAAAAGAACGTCAAAACGTCCGTATAAATATGAGATAATAAATATTAAATCTAAATATTTACATTTGCGTAAGAGTTATTGAAGGTCTTAACAAATAATAGAAATTGATACAATACACAAATGTAATTTTTACGCATTAGAGAAGCATTTTTCTTCAATCATGACCCGTGTTTTCGGAATAAATAGCTTTAGAGTTTTTTTCCTTTTAATTCAAAAAATAAATTGTAATAAAATAAACGTCCATGTTATATTGTTTTTTTGAAAAGAATAAACTTACAAAATAATAGGTGCTAAATTTTTGTTTTACTTTAAATTTAAAAATGGCCTATATACCTTAACAAAGCTTCATGCATTAACATTAACTTGAATATCCCAAATTTATTTGCAATATATATATATGTATATATATATATATATATCTGGTGAAATAAAATAGTTTTCATAAACAAGAATATACGTGTATTACTTCATTTTATTGTTGATTGAAGCTTTTCGCTAATTTATATTATTAGTATTTTCAAAATTTATAAATCACTGTCCAGTTATGTTACTAGAGTAAGACTGTTGAACAGTCTTACTCTAGTCACATAACTGGACAGTGATTTATAAATTTTGAAAATGCTAATAATGTAAATTAGCGAAAAGCTTCAATCAACAATAACATGAAGTAATACACGTATATTCTTGTTTATGAAAATTATTTTATTTCACCATACATATTCAACAATACAAAAAAATTCATCTAAGGATTACAATATATATATATATATATATATATATATATATATATATATATCCCATATAAAGGTTAAATATATAACAAATTGTTTCTGTCGAAATTAATTATTTGATAAAAACTTTCTTATATTTGAAAACTGGTTTTTTAGCATTGTTTAACCCTGTAATTAGATGAATTGAAGATATTTCTATAAATAGCCCACATTGTTTCAGCGGTTCCTATTTACTTAAAATTGTAAGTGTTTTGTAAATATCTTGTAGAATAGTCTGCTGTTGAAGTTAAAAGAAAAGAACGTATAATTTCATTAATTACTTTAGTTCATAAAATGTACACTTTACTGTGTTTAAACACATGTTGGATTTATCTACACATAAAACTATAAATATGTATGTAAGTAAATGTAAATCGTTCCCCTAGAGAGCGTTCTAACCCGACATCTCCGATATAGTATGACGTATTGACACGAACATCTATGCAGATGGGTAGAATATTTACTCGCTGTTTCTGAGAAAAATTATCTTTCATTTAATCAAGAAATTTACATATCTTCCAGGTTATATAAAACGTAAGTAGATACATGCTGATACAATATTTAAATAATTTTCAAAGAAAGTAATAATAAAAAGGTTTTTTTGTATGAAGCAAATAGGTTATTTTAAATAAAGGTTTGGGAAAATATGTAATTACGTCGATGACATAAGAGATTGAATGAAATTGGTTTTAAAAGCGACTTAATTTGTTCACTATGAGATGATGAGATCCTCCACAAGCATTTACATGTTTTCTCGTCCCTATTACAGGATTAGGTTAATGTATACTCTAAGCAGTACCCAAACACCACTGCTGATTTCCACGGATGATAAAACCCCCTTTGACTTTCAAATAGCTTTGATAACCTTCACCATTGTTTTAAGTGGTGTAATAATTATGGGGAGTATTTCTCGGCCCCAATTTAAATCCGAATTATCCCATCAAGCCCTGAGATTATTACATACCGACGGTGGAGTAAAACTTTAGACTTATTAGTGAAACAAATTTCACCATGTTTTGTTGTACTATTCTCCCGCGCCATTATGTCAGGGAAAACGTTTCTAGAAATCCCTTGTCATAATATGAGAGGCCATATTTTGCTAAAATTTTATTCGAGTGTCTTCAGTGTTATGCTTTGTTAGGAAGCTATACGGTCGTTCTTAATTTTTAGAAATTCATTTGTAATAATTCAACGGTACCCGTATTCACAGCAGACTGAACGGTATTTGTATAACACAAGTTCCTAACATTTCCGCGAGGGGCAGCATAGTCCATTTCTGTATATAAATTTACTGTATATTTCAAAAATAAACAATCATTATGGCAGCCACAAACTTGGCAACCTTGCTGGTATCCGCATTAATATCAATTTACTACGTAAAGAATATATTTGAAAGGATCAAAGAATACCTGGTAAATGACAGATCGGGTGTTTCTGAGGATGTTGAATTTAGTGACGTCATCGAAAGTCCCCAGCGATGGACGAGTGCATCTCTACGCGAGTGCTAAATTGATGATTTGGAGTAAAAATGGCAGAAATAAAAAAAATGGCCGTAGAATTAACACTAAGGGATTTTTGAGGTTGCTGAGTTCCATGCCGTTACCGAAAGTCACCGGGGATACTGGTTTGATTTTACGGACATACCAAAGGATTGAATTGGGGTGAAAATGTCAGATGCCAAAAGAAAACGCTGGAAAATAACAACTCAGGGATTTTCGATGTCGCTGAATTCAATGTCGTCATTGAATAACACCAAAGAAGGAAGGACGTGACTCTACGTGAGTGCCAACTGTCAGAATTCAAAAAAAGAACTGGTAAATCAGAACTAAGGGAATTTGAGGGTGCTGAAACCAATACCGTCACCGAAAGTCACCGGGGATTGACTACCGTGATTCTTCGCTGGATATGCACCAGTGTTGTTTGGAAAATGTCAGATTCCAAAATATCCAGGAAAATAACTGCTCGAGGGTTTTTGATGTTGCTTAGTTCAATTACGTCATCAAAAGTCACCTGCAAGTACCAGTAAGGCCTGGGATGTACTTGTACGAAAGGGATGAAATGAGGTAAAAATGTCGGATGCTAAGGAATCATTGGCAAATAACGGCTCGGGGTTTCTGAGGATGAGGAATTCAATGTCGTGGATGAGTATGACCCTATGCGGGTGCCATAGGGATGATTTGGGGTACAAATTTCAGAAGGCAGAAAAGGCAGTATAATTACCACTAGTGGATTTTGAGGTTGGTGAATCCTATGCCGTTATAGAACATCAGTGATGATGCATGGGTGATGCTCTATGGCAGTAGCATACAGGTAAATTGGGGTAAAAATGCCAGAATTCAAAACGAGCTAGAATATGATCATCTGGGGTGTTTTGGAATGTGCTGAGTCCAATCCTGTCATCGAAAGCCGACACGGAATAAGGGCGTCACTCTACGGCAGCATCAAAGTGGTAAATTTGGGTAAAATTACGGAAGGCAGGAAAAAACTAGAAAATGTTCATCCTTCATCAAGAATTGGGTTGTTTAAGGATGCTGAGTCTATGATAGATAGACATACTTTTTCTACTCTTTTGTTCACTCATGCGGCACGTTGATCTCAGGTTACGATATTCTAGCCCCAAGAGTAACCTTAACGTTTATGGGATTGACAATCGGATATATAACCCCAAATCAGCTTTTTCTAACCTCGTGCATGGCCGGAGAATTTTGATGATGACATTGGACTCGGAAACTTCGAAAACGTTCGATTACCAATTATCGAGTAATATTTATGTTTTTGGGAGGTTTCACCTCAATCTATCCACGACACCCGCAGTCCCATCCCTGAGTGTGCCTGACCAACTCCGGTGCTAGGATTAGACTCACCATCCTCAAAAAGGTCGAGTGATCATTTTATAGCGATCTCGTCTACTCTGAAATTTTTACCCCTTTATCCCTTTGATATTCTCGTAGAGACACATCCGTGCATCCTCGTTGACCTTCGACGGCGGCATTGGACTCAGAACAATTATAAACCACCCAGTGATCATTATATATCGGTGTTTTTGCTTGTGGCATTTTTGATCCCTAAAGCACCATCTTGTCATCGGCATAGAACTACTGCCTTTCATTACCAGACTTTCGATTGTGATAATGAACTATGCTCGTTCGAAAACCCCAAAAAGATCATTTCCTACCGATTCTCAGACTTTTTATATTTTTACCACAAATCCTCCCATTGTTTCTCCTGTAGAGCCACAACTACACTACACTACTCCTCTTGACCTTAAAAACTACATTAGACTTAGAATCCTCGAAAACAGCATAGTGATAATTTACTCCCAATTTTATAGCGTCTGGCATTTCTTACCTCAACTTTGCCATCCCCATAGAACCAAACCTGTTCCAACCCGTTGTCTTTCGATTACGCTATTGGACTCAGCACCCTTCAAACAGCCGGTGTGATCATTACCGCCAGTGGTTATTTTCCAGCCATTTTTTGACTTCTAACGTTTTTCCCCAAATCATCACTTTGTTACTTCTGCATAACAACACTCGTGCATTTATACTGACGTTCGTTAACGGTATTAGACTCAGCATCCTTAAACAACCCCCTTCTAGATGAAGGATGAACATTTTCTAGTTTTTTCCTGCCTTCCGTCATTTTACCCCAATTCACGACTTTGATGCTGCCGTAGAGTGACGCCCGTATTCCGTGTTGGCTTTCGATGACAGCATTAGACTCAGCACACTCCAAAACACCACAGATGATCATATTCTAGCTTGTTTTGAATTCTGGCATTTTTACCCCAATTTACCTCTATGCTACTGCCATAGAGCATCACCCATGCATCATCACTGATGTTCTATAACGGCATAGGATTCGCCACCCTCAAAATCCACTAGTGGTAATTATACTTTTCTGCCTTCTGAAATTTGTACCCCAAATCATCCTTATGGCACCCGCATAGGGTCATATCCATCCACCCTCTGTGACTTTCGAAGACGACATTGAATTCCTCATCCTCAGAAACCCCCGAGCCGTTATTTGCCAAAGATTCCTTGGCATCCGACATTTTTACCTCATTTCATCCCTTTCGTACAAGTACATCCCAGGCCTTACTGGTACTTATATCCAATTTGGGATTGATCAATTACGGTGATCATTGGTAAAGAAACCAATACAGTAGATCATCGATAATTCGTGTACAGTGGAACCTTTAATCCGAAATAACTGTGGTTATAGCCTGTTAGGATTTGGAAAAGTTCGCATTCGCCGAAAAAGTTAATATTTCTGATTTGCTGTGTATTTTGCATTTGACCGAAGTGCGTTTTTTTATTCCCGAAAAATATTAGAACATTCGTTACTTATTCCTGTATCAAAAATTGAACAGTTTGCAGAGGTAAAAATGAAAAGTCTTTGGAACAACTCTATCACGCTAAAGTTTATGTGAATGAACAATTTTACGAGGCTGTATTTTTATGGTTTACACAAGACAGGCAGAAAGGACTTCATATTAGTGGCTAAATTATACAAGAAAAGGCATTACAGCTAAACAAATTATTTAAATATAATTTGGAATTTAATGCTAGCAATAGATGGTTCGATTGGTTGAATAGATGGAAGAGAAGGCACGGAATGAGACAATTAACGGTAAACAGGGAGAAGATATCACCTGATAATCATGCTGCCAAAGAATATGTAGTCGAAATCACAGATGTTTTTTCATCTGAAAATTACTCACACCAGCAAGATTGTAATGCGGAAGAGACGGTATTGAATTTTAAAGCCCTTCCCACTAAAAGTCTTCCATCTAAAGAAGAATCCTCTTCCTTTTCTGCCTTCTGACATTTTTACCCAAATCTACCTCTTTGATACACGCTTGCATCCCCGTTTAATTTTGATGACGGCATGGAACTCAGCACCTGCCAAAACACTCTGATGGGCTCCAATGGGCCAGCTTATATTTTCCTTTTGGCATTTTAACCCCAGTTCAAAATTTTCTACTCCCATAGAGCATAACCGGTGCCTCCCCAATGACGTTCGATAACGGTATAGGATTAGCACCCTTGAAACCCTCCTTGTGATCATTTTCCAGATTTTTTTTCTGACATTTTTAACCCAATTCGTTCATTTGCTAATCCCGTAGAGTTAAACCCAATCACCCTCGTCGACTTTTGAGGAGTCCATTGGACACAGAACTCTCGAAAACAGCAAAGGATTTCATACGCCAGCTTTATTTTGCCTTCTAACATTTTTACCCCAATTCACATTTTGCTATGCATATAGAGCAGCATCTATGCATCTCCACTGACGTGCGATAATGGTGTAGGATTTAGCACCCATTAAAACCTTCCGAGTCATCACTTTCTAGGTTTTCTTTCCATTCTCATATTTATAACCCAATTCATACATTTGGTAATCCAGGCGAGCCAAAGTCGATTGCCTCCTTTGAGGATTGAGGAGTGCATTTGACACAGACCCTCAAAAACACAAAAATCTATCACTTTTCAGTTTATTTTCGCCTTCTTACATTTTTACACAATTTCACCTCTTTGCTACGCCCATAGAGTATTACCTGTGCATTTTCGTTGACATTCAAGAACGGCATTGGATTCAGCACCCTATAAAATACCCTTATTGGCATAGTGGTCACGCTGTTGGCTCCCGTATTGTTATTGGTTTGGGATTAATAAACACACCGGCTGCGATATTGTTACTGGATTGAACGGGAATATACACTGAATGCTATAATGATGTTTAAATGAATTGCTGCCGTATTTATAGCAATTCAGTCAATTTTGTATTTTTATTTTTAATGAGATTGAATATCATGGAGTAGTATCATATTTATTAAAAATTAATTATACACGTCGAAGAGAAAAACTCTTTTCAGAGGCTGTGATGTGGTTTCAAAATGAAATGCAGCAATATTGATAGCGGGATTTATATATATATATATATATATATATATATATATATATATATATATATATATAACAAGAATATTATTAATTTCTTTTAAATCAACCAAGAAAATGTTTTTCAATGGGAAACATTGAAATAATAACCTTAAACAACCTTAAATAATCATTTGACAGGAACTTGAATTGCACCTGTAACATAATGATTTTATATTACTGTTAAAGCCAGGGTTTACATGCTAAAACCATTACCAAAACGAATTTATAAAGGGATTTAGACGTCTCATTAGGGATGGCCTCATCGCTATAACAACGTTAACTTTTTCTATTATTTATTAATTGTAATAATAATAATAATAATATTAGAAAACAAATTCCTTGTAGGAGAAGTGTAAGACTACAAATCAATATCTGACGTTATGCAGACACGTTTTTCCAACAGATCACAACGTTTATTGGTTCTGATTTGATACATTGCTTTAGAGATTCCTTAAAATATGGTCCTGTCACCCAATTTATTCACGTAAAAAGTAGTTTACGTTAGCGAATCTAAAATAACTATTTATTTCTAATTGATGGTTTAGTAACAGTCTCCTTTTTTATTTTCTCACAATAACTCAAAGTTCTAGTTCTATGTTAATGTATTTTAAAGCTGAAATCTTCAAGTACCTCATAGGGTGCTTGGAGTCTCTTTCTTCAATCGTATTATTAGTGTATGAGGACCTAATGTTTTGGAAAAATTATAGAAGATGTTATATCATAGAAAGGAAACAACAAATGGACTGAAATACATCACTTTTATTAAGGAGAACTGGAAAATTTGAAGGAAAATTAGACATACGGTGTATAAGTAAGAATTGAAGTTTAACTTACCGTATATTTGGATTATGCTTTCTTACATCGTATATCTGAATTCCATAACATAGAGTTAAGCCTGATAGAGTAAGAGTGGATCATCGTCGCAAATCTATAATGCTGGATAACAAAATGCATTATATTATTACATAGGTACATTAGGTACATGGTACATTAGGTTTCAGGGCTAGGCCTACTATCTTTGAAACAGTCGGATAACAGTGATTATAATACTCTGGTAGAAAAATTACATATTGCCAAAAATATGTACTTCACTGGAATTCTTAAATAAATTAGGGAAATAATATTGCAGGTGTTTGTTCATATCTTTTATAGTATAACAAAATATGTTTAAATATTTTGTTTACTTATAACACTAAATATTTTACTGATATTGACCTGAAAACTAGTTGGGGTGAAAAATTACCCCGCGCTAGCTCTGGTGTAACGGATATTAGCGCGAGTCCTCTAAGGTTAAACACTATTTAGAAATTTGCCCAGTTTTTTTATTGTATGGCTTGGGAATTTTAAATTTGATTAAATAGTTTACAGACTATTTATGGTTACGAAAAGAGTAGGTAAATTTGTGAAAAAGGTTATTTATTTCAACGTAAATCTTTAGTAAGATTGTAATTAATACATAAATACGCTAGTATAATGCATTGCGTTTGCTGAGTAAGCAAGGAGATGTAGCTGGAGAATTTCGTAAAAGTATTGCAATTTGCTCTTAAACCACAAGGACTTCTCCAGTCCTGAAGATAGTATTTATAAATATGCATATGCTTATTGATATATATCTTTATCAGTAAATAGAATTCCATTTAGAGAGTTTTAGCAATGAAATAATTTTCAGATAAACTTGCACAGAGAGTCTGGGTATTTATTTAAACTCCGATTTTCAGTGTTATATTGTGAATAATCTACTTATAGTGTTATATTTATGGAATGCAGCATCAACGTTTAGTGTCATATTTTATGTTATCAAATATTGGTGTTACTGCAGTTACAACGTTTTGTATTATAATATACAGTAGCAACATTTAGTGTTATATTATGATGTATCAACTTTAAGTGTTATATTGTTCGACTGTAGTATCAACATCTATTGGTGTACTGTTGTACTGCACCCTCTTTACTGCATTAATATTTGTATTCAATTAACTTGTTTTTTTATGATAACAAAAATATATAAATTGTGGTTTTAGATACAAACCTTTGTGTTCACAAGAGTTATTAACAAGTTCAGTGTGATGTAAAAAATTTTGTCTTGGTTTATATATAATATCATGTGGTCCGAAACATCCTTTCCACATTTTTCATAAAGAAGATTTTATTTTTAAGTAATGTAGGGTAATAAAGGTCAGATGATTGTCACGGGTTTTAAAGTCCTTCATTTCTGATCCTTTTTATCCTATTACAATATTTTAACAATGATTGGCAAATTATTTCTAGTAACGAAATTATGGTTTTGTGTAATAAAGACTGAGGTCTACTATAATATACTATAAATGGTTATATTAATAATAAAGTAGAGGTAAAATAGATAGTATTACAAATATATTGCTTTCGTTTTTACAAATATTGTAATCTTGTACAACATTTTGTATAAGTTATTGTTACAAAATAATAATGTACATATTTGATTTGTCAAAGATTTAAAGTAATATTATTATATACTTACTTAAAATACCTTTACTTCTTAGAAACCTATTAATAAAACTTTATTAGAAACAATACAACTAGTAGATAATCTCGAGACAAGTCAAACAACCGAATAACGTTACCCTCATCCATAAGTAATTATTGCTCCAGAACCATTTGCATTACAAGACCATCCCCTTCCACGAACATCATTAATTACGGAAGGGCTTATTTACACTTGGAATCACAAGGTAGGACTTCAGTTGAGCTTTGAAACCAATTTCCGTCGCATCTCACCAATCGCAATTTCATACCTACTCTAGCATTGACGTTATTACGTCATCTGTGCGTTCCTAATCTAGTTAAAATTAGAAATTTATGTTTTCACTTCATGTTTCGTTTAAGGTGGTTTATTTTTATGTTTTATAGTTTCAATGTTTATTTTTGTAATGTGTTTTGATTTATATTGTTTTTCGGTAAGTTCACGGGAGTGTTGGTTTTTAAGCAGAATAAAACTCATCATTTATAAGACTTCACCTAAATCCCAAAAGGTTTTCTGCATTCGTTCCAATTAGTATATTTATGTGTCTTGATACAAAAAAATGGTAATAACAAATTCCTTGGCTAAATATATACTTTATAATTATATATATATATATATATATATATATATATATATATATATATATATATATATATATATTATAATATAACGTATGAGGCTAAAGAATAATATCAGTTTATATCCAAAAAGAAAAATAGTCGGAAGAAATATTTTGAAAAGGCGTCAAGAATCGTTACTAAAACTACGGACAAAGTACATTATCATTGTTTAATTTCGAGTGTAGCCATAAATGGGCAATAAAATGATCCAAAATAATGACCCCAGAGAAAGAGAAATTAACACTGTCATTACTAAATTTTATTGTAATAACCTAAAGCCTCAAGTGTCCACCTTTGTTTTTTTTGTAATTGTAATATTAGATAAGTAATCAATCTTGTCACTAAGTAGTATTAAGGTAAATGGGTATAATGTCTATTAATTAAGTGTAAAGAAGAAATGCAAGTTATGTTAAAATTTATATAGGTGTTAAAAAATGAGAAACCTGAAGGTGAGACAAAAGAGTGTTAAGGTAATTAAATATATAACTTAAAGAAAAGTTATATTTTAAATAACTTAGGTTATAATATATATATATATATATATATATATTTATATATACATATATATATATATATATATATATATATATATATATATATATATATATATACTGCGGAGCTACATGCACCCAACTCATTTCCTCTTGCCTACAGTTTAATATGCACTTAAAGGCATGTAACGTCTCGCCGATCTGACTTGTTGTTCTTAAAAAAAAAACACACTGTTGATAATAGTATGAGGGCTATATAACCATATATGTCAGTATTTTGTGTGCTGAAAGGTACATATTAGCATTGACAATCATCACATAAATTATATCTCCCGATATGCTCTTATTACCTGGTGATCAAAATATGATCCTGCTTAACTTTATCATTTTATAGGCTATTGTCTTACACTTAAGGAGAATCTGCCCGCGGTACATGCTACTGGACCTTGATTTAGAAACCAACTATATTTTGATATGGCTCAATTATTTAAAATAATCTACTTTTACGAGTAACTCTCTTGTTGTAATATTAGGCTTTATTTTAATGAATTATAAATTTAAACACACTTTATATTTAACTCTACCACAATAAATTTATTATTTTAAAAAAATTTAACTTTTTATTTATTTATTTATTAACAAGGATATTTTTTAATAAAATAGGAAGGTTTTTTACATTAATTTTAATGATACAAGAAAATAACAAAATAATTTATTATTTTTAAGTTATTGATTTCTCCTGCTTTTATCAATATGAAAACAATATTTAGCCTTACATATTTAAATAAATAAAAGTTGTTTACATATATTTAATTTATATGGTTAATTTCTTATTTAATTCTTGAATCATAAATTAGGATTTTATTTTGAATTTACAGTATATCTATTTTTGATACTTTCCATAAATTTTAAATCTGGAATTAATTTAACTTAAGCGTTACATAACATTCTGTGACATTAAGAATTAGTTAAATATTTCAAAATCATTTACAACTTACTATGAATAGATCGAAAAAGGTACAGAAACATGTTTCACGTTCTTCTAATTTATCTTCATCGATTTTATATTCCTCTGAGCTAAAACACCCAATTTTCTGGGTAACCTGTTTGTTAGTAGACCTACCCACTTGGGGTTTATTACAAAGATATATTAATTTTATCCTTCAAAACATTTCGAGAGTCTTCCTTTTTGTATTTTTTAGTTGTTATCGAAACATATCTTTGACGGGATTGGCAGTAACATGACTTTGGTTTTTTTTTGTTTTTGTTTCCTCTTCCCCATTTTTAAATACGTTCTCTTAAGTTATATAACAAATCATTGCACAACTGTTGAACCCATTTGATACAGGAGAGGTGCGGACAGAAAACCCCCGCTGTCCCACAAATACTATATGGGAGAGCAGCAGGAGAACGTTTTTGAAAGCATTTTCGGGTTATACACAAACCACAAACACCCCTACTGATAAAAAAAATGTACACACCTTATCTCCAATGTAACTCACCCTTACAGATTGCATCGGGATTAACTGCATAATACCGCTTATCAGTGGTCAAGTATTCCTACGTTACAATTATTATTCTGCCAGGTTGGCAACAATGATAACGTTATAGTAATATCGAGCCATATTTGCATTGGGCGCGATACCACTTTCATTCACAGTGAAGTAGTTATAAGAACAAAATATTTATGAAAATACCCGTAGTTGTATATATTTTTATTTTATTCAAATTATGATATTATATATATTTATTTTGTTCAACTGTTTTTTTTTCTTTACTTGTTTACGACAATCACGATAAATAATTCCCAATTATTATATTTGAATAGCGTGGAAAATTTCATTTTAACACCAAGATTGTTTGAATTTGACGGTCTGTAGAGTCACAAACCTTGATCATGAATATAGTGTCGGTTCCTGACATTACATTAGCGTAATGGATAAGTCGTGTCTTAATTGCTTGATAAATGAATTCCTGTTGAAAATCAAATTATAAACCACTTAAAGTAAGAGATCCTTAATTATCTCAAAAAACAAACTTTATCATTGTTTAGTGACCTACGACACGTTTAAGAAAGCTCTAATAATTAGCCCTATCGTTCCACAAATAATGATATTTCTAGATTTTTTCTTTATTGTCTACACTTTCAGTAAATCCTTCTACCATAGTTGTCCTTTGATCGACAATAATTGAAGGCCATTTTTGTAATACATTTTGTATATTTGGGTTTACTTTCTTTCCTTCATTACCTAATATATCGCATTTGCTTCTCTTTCACAGCATGGGATTCAAATCAGTTTAAAGATTGTTTCGATAAAAAGTTATTCTCTTCAAAATCGATTATATATATTGCTGTATTAGTAGGCGATCATACAGTTACGTTATTATCAACTCTTTTTACCTTTTATTCATTATATACCACAGAGAGTAATAGCGCGTTGATCAAAGTTAGTATTTCTATGTTACATTGCAACCTAAGAAGCCACCTCATTCTTCTATTCTTTAACTTCTATTTTTATGCTGTCAGTGGTATTTGTATTCACTCGTATAGCAAATGACTATACCGAATTATTTGTCGTCTTTTTTTAAAGTTTTTCATTTGGTGTCTCTTTTATCCATTATGCTCTTCAAATTTGTATTTTTATGTTTTGTTTTTTCCTTATTATTATCGACTAAACATATGGTTTTACTAAAGGAAAATATAATTAAACCAGGAACTTATAATATCTTGCTACAGAACTAGGGAAATTCTCCAATGAATTCCATTTCAAGAATTATAAATAAAGTCAAATATCAGGAAGTAATAAAGGAAAATCATATTATTGTACTGGTATTTTCAGTAATGAACTTTATATTATTTTGTGTAAGTTTTAGATATTGACGAGAGTAAGGAAGAGTTCTCCACCCGAGAGTCATAATATTAACCACCTAAAGAACAAAATTTTAAATTTCTCTATAAACATTTACGTATAGTGCGGAGCACGTAAGCGTGCATTTGGCCATTAGAGATCGCACTAAATTTCTCGTGTACTACCACTTTAACATGTTAAAAACATTGTAACACATGTTCTATAAACATGATTCATATTCAGAATGTCCTATATACCAACAGCTTCTGCATCCGATATTTCTACAGATATTTCTAAATTGTACCTTATATCATACCGATGTCAATTTATCATGAACATTTATCTAATTTCCACGGTCTCATGCAGTGTTTTAGCATTCCTTTAGTTTTTTTTAGGAAAGTATTTATATTGACCCTCTACCTCCCTATCGATTACATTAATCTCTCGGTTGCGAGGTATGCATAGTACGTCTGAAAAACTTGGAGAGTCCTTAATAATTTCTAAATACATATTTTTAATGTTTTTTTAAAGTCATTTTTATATTAGGATCGATCAAGTTACTCAAAAGTATTACCAATAAAGTTTGTTTATCATAAAACACGCCTCTGCCCTTTATAAAGATAACTGAACTGCACTATCAAAATATGTTCTACACGTTAATAGAACGAGAAAAAAACTAGTTTGCCAATATCTATTTATCTTCAAATTTATTATGTCGAAGGTACAGCCAATTCTAATGGTATTTGGTTGAACGATACACGATTTGACGCAAAGTCAAAGAACGAAGAGCCATTGCACAGATCCACTTGTAAGAGGAAACTGTCAGAAAGTAAAGACCGGCACTCTGTGATGTATTCAATGTGTAGGAGAACCTTCAACAATATCAGTCGCGCTTTGAGCTCTGTCCCCCCCTTTTTTTTATTTAATAAAACGAAATGTTAAACCATTGTGACGTTCACCATACTCCTTTATTGCGTCGGAAATCGATATTTGAATATCCCGCATGTATATTGTTTTATTGTTAGAACAAAACATTGTTGGGTAGCATTGGAATAATGTGTGAAATTAACCTGTGCAAATCTCCGAAGAAAGATTGTGCGCTGTGTGTATTCTGACGTAACTTTCCTTTCGTACTTAGTGATCTGAAATCTCCACAAAACTTAAATCTGAATTTAACAGTTATGTCACATAAGTTGAAATTTGTAACAACATTTTAATTGGAAAAATCGAAAGAAAAGTTTTTAAAATATGCTCTATTTAGTTGACTAATAATAACGATTCAAGCAGGTTTCAGAATGAGACGAGATATCGTCAGTTAAAGTAATCATCTATATAAACTAAATGTACCTAACATTTTGATCTTCTATTTTTTTTTTTTTTATATGTTCTCACACGTTTTTAAGAAATCGCCTTAATAAAAGAACTATTTAAGAAAACCTTTCGTATCAAATGTGTTCAATTGTTGAGCAGTTATTGGCATGTAGTTAAAATGATATCTTTTTAAAATAACCCATCTATTTTGGCAGCTGTAATAGTTTAACGTCTTGATAGTTTTTGAAAGTCGTTAATTTCCTCAAACTTTTTTCACCATCGTGTCCAGTAAACTATAACCGAGAAAATATTGTGAAACTCACTGAATATTGAAATATGTATTCAGATTATTCTCAGATAATAATACCGCTTGAGAATATCTCTGACCGCGTGTCGCGGATTAGCAACTGTAGATTGTAGTTCTAAAATATGGGTCCATTGATATTTATGTTAAAATTTTAAAATATCTATGTAACGCCTACTCTATCATCTGAGCCCATGTACAGAGTATTTAAAAGTTTTTTCTTACGATAAGGGCCGTAGGTTACTGCCCTTGTACCTGCTCAAGGACTAGTGTACTTTTCTTTCAACCTCAACAGTAAACCTTCCTTCAACCTCTTACTAAATATTACCATTAAAGGGTTTTTCACGCCTATGCTTTTTCTTTTATTTTGCTTCAAATTGATTCTCTGGTTAATTTGATAAGGGCGGAAGTTGGATGAAGGAGGTAGACGTCTGAGTACAAAACATTAAAATATATTTTGCTGTAGATGATATTTGCCAAGGATGAAAATGAGTAATCTTTCTGTATTTGCTGGGTTTAAATAGTTCTGTGCCAAACAATTTGCTTAGGAAATTCAATTTGCTAAGGATGACAAATTTCTAGGTATTCCTATATACTGATGATGAGAAAACCCATTTACAACGCTGCTTTGTTGAGGTTGGCAAAAGGTCGAGGAAAACTATTTTCTCAAGCTGAAGAATACAATTAGATGGGGATGGCAAATTTGTTATTGATGAAATTTGCGCACAGTGACAAGCTGAAAAAGAAATCAATTTGTTGCTGACTAATAAATGCTAAGGAATAAAATTGGCTGTAGATATACAGTTTTCCTGGAAAATCAATATACCAAGAAAGACAATAACTTAAAAACGGGAGTAAAAACGTGATTGTCTTAAGAGAAGAAATTTTTCTGAAATAATATATTGCTGAATATTGCTATTTGCTGACCATGATTATCTTCAAAGAATGACAATTCTGTTGAGGTGGAAAAACGTCTATAGACGAGCGTTTAACGAATAGGAGAAATTTCTGACGATGACTTTTTTCTTGAAGACGAGGTATATCAAAGGATGACATATTGTTTAGGTAATCGAATTGCCGAGGATGAGCAAGTGCTGCGGATGAAAATTTGTTCAGTGTAACATATTGCTGAAGATTACCATTTTCTGTTTTGCTGAGGCAACGAATTACTGAGGATAACTATTTACTGAGGGTGGCTATTCTCTGAGTAAGAATTTGCAAAAGATGGCAAAGCTCTTGAGAATTTCTTTACGAATACACTACAGTTCATACTAGGATATAGGCAAAGGTGAAAGTAGAAAACATTTATCAGATAATAATTACTTTTTCTTTAATTGAAGGAACGCTTTTTAAATTTAGATGATCCAAACGTGATAGGATTCATTAATAGAATAGTTAAAAAAATATTTATTTACTAAATCAACCTAAAACATAACCTATCTGCTAACTTAGATCAGTGTTTTACCATTTAGATCCATCAGTTATCAGGAAACTTCGTGAGTGCCCTACATTATCCAACAGTCAAGTAACTTCTTCGCTGATAAGTTGTCCCAGTTATGCACCATTAATAACCAGCTCTCGTTGTAGGCAGTCGTCTGTTGTTAAGGATACAATTAGTCGTCGGAGAGGTGTCCATTGCTAGTCAGGATGGAATTCGCACATTGTGAAGGAGGGAGGGGAATATTCAGGACCTGATGTCAATGCTAGCTCTCATTATTCTCTCTTTTATGGGTAATTCAGGTTAGAACTAATCCTTTGATTTGCGATAAAGATAAAATGTAAACTTCTCTACGATATGTCTCACACCGTAACTAACAGTGAGATATATTTATTGTTATATAGTCACAAGGTAATAAACAGTGTTTTTTTTTACTATTGGTTAAGTGGTTAGACATTTAATGGGCAATGACTGATAAATAACAGCTTTCACGTAACTGTTACCTATGTTCCTACAAATAACCTAGGCCTATGGCAAATGTGCTACTTTGCACAAGTTATTTACTAAACCTTATTTTGCCCTTCAATAAAGCATAGTGTGTCTTGTAACTACATTAAACCATTATAGTGACATATTATTTCTGTGTATAATAGACCACATAAATGTTCAAAGAAAACTCTTCAATGGGTTTTAAATTCTAATATCAACAAAAAATTAAGCTTTATTTCTGTTTAAGCCACTTTCTACCTATCTTCATCTACCCACATCACACTCTTTTCCGCATTCACGATGACGTCACTTCGAAACCGTCGTTAATCTTATGTTTATATCTTTAATAATACTAACAAAATATAACACCTCAGATCTCGGGGGAAATCTATGCCTGGTTACGACGCGTGCCGCAACGCTTTCAGCTATTTGCATCTCCGTAACGTTTACTGGCGTCATTAAAATTGTTTATAGCGTCTCCGGTGGTTATTATGTTATTGTAAAATATTGTGGAACCGCTTATGCTATAAGAAAGTCGATTTTGAAATATTACTTTGGCCGTGCAACATTTCTTTTGTAAGAGTTATTTGTTATTTGCCAAAGGAACATAGCTTAATAGATTCCCATAGGTTTCTAAAATGATTTATAATTGGTGGGCTATTATACGAACGTAATATACTGTCTGTGAAAGTTAAAACATTTGCCTGTTTTATTTTGAGAAAGCATCGTTCTTATCCATTATATATTATATTTTTAGTTTAATTTAATCTTAAAAATAATAATACCGGTACTCAAAAATATTATAATTATAAAACACTTTAGAAAACACATTCTCATGATACAGTTTTACGTCAAAAATTATCTACTATTTCGTTATAAATTATATCAAAACGAGATCTATTTCTGACTCTTTATATTTAATAATACTACATAACTCTCATTTAAAACTTATTGGAAAGTAATAAAATTCTTTTTAGATAGCATATTTAAAAAGTTACCGATAATAAAATCTAATATAAATGATGTTTAAACTTAAATTAAAAATAGTCAACTTTAAAACCTATAAAACAAAAATTTATCGGAAATATAAATATATTGAATGGAAAGGGAGTTTATTGTTTAGTAGCATCGATAAAGTTATCAATTGATTAAAACAGTGGTCTTCACTTTTCTCTACCACGAGTTAATGTTAGGTTTTGTTAAAACTTTGGCAATTTTTCTCTACAGCTGTATGGTAACTATTTGTCTTTCCTTTCTACAATCAAAATCAGTTTCTTAAAAGTTTGCCGAAATATTTGATTAAAAGTTGTTGCAATTTTCCTAAACGTCTATGTGAACCTTTTGTCCAGATAACAAGAAAATGGAATTATGAAAAAGAACCGCAGTTAAGGCCCTTTGTCAATAAAATAAATAGAGCGTTGATGCAAAGAATGTGATTTATACAGTCCGTGAATCGTATTTGTTTTCACTGCGGATTTATTCTTCTTTAACTATACATTTAGTCTGTTAGGCAATTTTAGTCTTTCGCAAACCCTAAAATCGTCTCAGTGCCTTGCTTTAAACCGTATTGTATATCTGAAAATATTGATGTTCTTCCATTTTGGATCATTATACATTCTTTTATATTCAAGAGTAATTTAAGTTTTTTTTATCGACTTAGGCGCCAAAACATCGTGCTAAAATATGTCAGGCTCTTCCCAGGATATGATTCAATAACTTCCCAAATTTCATTTCCATCAGATGAACAGTTTAGAAAACATCCGTTTTTATTTGAAAAGAACAAATCTATTGAAATTATATTATTATTCTATTTTATAAGTATACAATTATTCTATATTATAGACAAAAATGTTTTATTTTATTATAGAATATCTTTATACTATTTTCCCTGACATCAACCTACCTTATTTCACTGCTAGAACAACTATATCTGTTCAAATAATTGGCATACATCTATGTCCTTCGTTTCCGATTTACCAGAGCAAAAATAAAACTTTTCCCCCTCGAGGTTTAATATTACAAAATGCCTAAATAAAAGAATAGCCTATATTTGTATTTTACGTCTGATTGGACGATACGCGACATCTAGCAGAGCCATAGAAGTAAGAGCAGGGTATAAATTATCGAACAGATCCGCTGTAAAACGAGACTGGATTGGAAAGCAAACGCTGCAACTCTATGATCTATTCAATGACTGTCGCTCTGACCTACTGCTTTGCATTATTGGCAAAATGTAGGAAAATATTAGAACTTTGTGAATTTTAATGATTTTGATTTGCATTGGAAACTTGTTTTTCAACATGTTGCATGAATGGGGTACTAAAGTGACAAATAAATTATTTATTTAGTATTATAACAATGGTAAAAGTTCTATCAATAGCATTCATAAAATTTCAAATTTGATTGTTAGATTTGTAATAAAAAATAAGGTTCGTCCAAGTTCAAACTTTGGTTCTGCTATCTGGTACTTAAATAAGGGAAGCAATTGCCTTCTTATACACTAAGTAGGAGAGTAATGAAATTCATGTATCCTTCTCTGTTGTATAATAAGGTACCCAGTTTATTATTTGATTACGTTTACATCTTACATAGATTTCTACGTACCATATTTACTTAAAAATTAATTTTACTAATTTCACTGTTATTACCCGATTCAATTTTCTATTTTTTTTTTAAATAAATTTATAAACAATTATAAAAGTGTGTCTCGCTTTTATTATGTGACTATTACAATACCCAGTACATCCGAAATATATATGTAGATAAAACGAGAATCATTGCTGCAGTAAACTTGCAATAGCCTTCGCCATTAAAAAAATCTGAAATTCCTTGAATGGAGGGTCAAACTAATACGTACTCTACATGTTATTAATGTTATAATTTAAGTAAAAATTTGTAATATTACAGGAGTATGTTTGTGAGTAAATTTGTAATTACAGTATTCATAGATATTTCTCGTAAATATTCCAAAGAGCAGGATTAATATGTTGTAATAATGTATAACAGTAACGAAGATTGACTATGGTTCTCTTTATTAAGATGCTATTGCAAATAATATGGCAACTACTATACATATGTGGTTTTACCCCTACTCTGCTAGTTTCAAGAGTACTTTATAAATTATTCTAGCTACTGAAAAAATCGTAAGTAAATTGATTGTGTGAAACTAATAAGTCTATGTATATATATATATATATATATATATATATATATATATATATATCGCAATATGTATTCTTGTGTATTAATAAAGAACTAAGTCAAAATACAAATACATATATATATATATATATATATATATATATATATATATATATATATATCGCAATATGTATTCTTGTGTATTAATAAAGAACTAAGTCAAAATATAAATACAAGAAATATAAGTAAATTTACAATTGTAAATTCAATTATAATACTTTTATTTGTATTTTGACTTAGTGCTTCATATATTTCATATATATATATTTCAGAAAATTTCTAATTACGTAGCTGGAACTCTGGGTCATATGAAAATTTTACAAAATTTTCAAAAAGCATAATCTATCTATCTATGGTTTAGTTTTAATGACGTAACACTAATGCACACTTAAACTAATGGTGCTAAATCACAATGTTTACTTACAGCTGGAATGCAATTACATTCTAACTCGATCAGCTGTTTGCTGAGCTGTTAATATACTCTGATTCACTAACTTACTTGTCCCAACGAACATTCCTTATAAATTGCTCAAAACGTTGACAAGAACACTAATAAAAACATTTGATAAACAATTTTAGCAACATTTTTATTTGAAAAACACGAACGAATTTTACATACATATGTAACATTAAATTATACCAAAATGTGTATTTAAAACAAAATAATAGACTACGGTTATTAGGTATGCAGTTTGTCAGACACTTTTATATTTTTAAAGTGTTTATTTAATGTCTGTTATTAACTATTAATTTTTTATATAGGCTAACAGATCACAGACAATTTAGAAGAAAAACAAGTTAAAAAAGCGACAGCTCACAGTGATTGTTTTGAAAAAGCAAAATTGTCTGTGATCTGTCACTAGTCCATATAATTTTTTTTTTTTTTTTTTTTTATTAAAACTGGTCATTTCTGACCAACCATTAATTTACATTTGATAATTAGATTGGTCCATGTAATAAAAATTTAAAGTTAAAAACTTTTAACATGTTGTTTTAGGGCTTTTAAAAATGCTATTAGGATGAAGAGTATTTATAAAATCTTTAGATATTATGAATTCAAACTTCTTCTGTGTAGTAAGTTACTCATAGTTTAATCACTTACATAAGAAAGAAGTGTAAACGCTTAAATCACTTACATAAGAAATAAGTGTAAACAACTAAAGCGTTCGAAGTTATAAGGTAAGCCTGTGCATACAAAGAGTAGGATGAGCAAATAGTAAGATATAAATACTCATTTAATGAATACGAAGAGATTTTAGAATAATAAAGAAATTCCTAATAACGGCAATAGACAAAGCTATGCGCTGTTTGCATTTACTTATTGTGTTTATAAAATCTGAAGTACTTAGAGTCACGTGACTAGAAAGCTATAGGTAGAGGTATGAAACAAGTAATATAAATAAATAGTTAATGCATATAAGGTAAAAAAATTGCAAAACTATCGGGGCAAAGTATTAAATGATATAACTAAAGAAGAAAGAAAAACAACCAATTACAACTAACAATGTTTCGGTGTACACAAACCAGTGAGGTAAATAATTAAGGTAAGTAATTAGGGGAACCAGGCAAGAAAAAAACATAAGAAAAACCAGAGAGGCGAATAAAGAAATAATAAAGGAGAAATCCAAATATAGGAACAAAATAATCAAGAAAATAAACATTAATGTGAGACGTAAGGCAAACAAATTAGACAAACCAGTGACACAGACAAAAAAGAAATTGATTAATAAAAAAAGAAGTAAAACAAATATATTAGACAAAGAAGTAATACAAACATGGATGGTAAAGAAATTAGACAAACAAGTAACGGAAAGAATTGAGACAAATAACTAATACAAATAAGTAGAAAAATAAGTAAGAATAGGAAGTAATTCAAATTAGAATAAATAAAATAGAAAAACAAAAGAAGGTTCGAGTTAGAATAACATATATATCATAACTATTAAAAAAATACAACTGAAAAGATATAGGGCAAAAAAGTAATCAAGAAAGGAAAAGTAGTGCAAAAAAACACATTCAGCGATATTGGTGATCTCATCAAACTACTGTATGTTTTTTCGTTAACTTCGCATCTAATTATCGTGCCCGTTGTTTTCATCTCAATAATATAATTGGTAACGTCTACAGATTTATTGAGGATAACAAAACTGTTTACTAGGCGTTAAAATATTGTTTTATTTATCAGGTCACATTAAAAAATACGATATATAAATGATAAGATACTATATGAAAAGTAATAAAACACAATAAAAGAGCCAGAAAAAAGATAATTTACTTACAAAACTAATCACCCTACTACTAAAATATACTACATACTTAAATAGCACTCAACGTTTAACTCGGAATGTTTGTTTCTGTTCGTGCCATGTGTTTCACAAAGCTATAGAAATCGATAATGTAAAGGTAGGCATAGATAATCATATGCCACGTCCAAGATTATTAATAGCCGAGATTAGCTGACATTTGTTTACTACAATCTTATGAAGACACATTAGTTTTCCGGGGCTCCAGGCATTTTGTCAATGACTCATATTTACAATAGTCTGTTCCCACCTCGAGTTGGTTCATTCACTCTAATAAGACAGTTATCGTTTATTCTTGCGTTAGTTCAGAAAGCTTAGTTTATTTTTATGATCGTTGTTTTTACCGGATATTTCGCAGCCTAAAGCGGTTCAAACGTAAACAAAACAATAAAATATAAAAGTTAAACTAGAATAAATATAGTCATTAAACTCCCTGAAACATTCTTTAAGTTGAAGCATCAAAAGATAACTTGGGATGGTCGGATTTAAAAACGACTCAGGCACAATGTTCTACAAACTCTTCTGAAGCACTGACTTAAAAATCAAACCATTATAAAAACAAGTATCAACACTAGAGAAGTTTCAATTAGATTGGAATTGGGCATGCCGGTGCGTTCCCGTAACTCTAAAGGCACGCGGGGAGCACACCGGCACGCTATCGGTGCCTCGAAGGGAACCCAGAGCGTTCCGGGTCGGTAGCCGTGCCGAACGTGTTATCAATGAGTAAAAAAAAGAACGATAACATGAAAGGCAAAATAAGCTATTTAAATAAACGATAAAGGTTTCTACCTATTTTCATAATGTTGGCACTCACATATTGAAATAATGTGAAACATAACGGTAAATATATAAGTAAAATTTGAATCAATTTCATTACCAAACTAAAAAAAAAAAATTGAAAAGTTGAAAAGGTTTGACAGAAAAGTAAAAGAATTATTTTTGGGACAAAAGGGCTTACCGTCCTAAAATTCACTCCCCAACGCCAATATTTTACAAACCTATGTACGTAATTTGCCACATCATGTTTAGAAAGTTGAAAGCGAGGTTTTGCTAAAACTTTCATACACTGCCTCTAAAATAACATATTAATTTATCGTATCCTCTTCCATTAAATGAGATTTCGCTTTTTGTCAGAGTAGACTACTTTTCATTTTAACAAAGTCCTGCCGTGCAGCCGGATTTCTAATCGATAAGTTCTTTTTTCAATTTAACAATTTTAGCAATTCGTAAGTAACAATTTTGTTCACGAAATTTTTTATTTTATTAAACTTGTTTCTTGTAGTGTATTTTGTAGTTGACATTTTTGTATGTTCTATATTCCTCCTCGTTCCTTTTGCGTGCTAGTTATTTTCTCTTTGTGCAATCATAGCTTCATTAATTTTCTTTTACGGAATCAATTTATAACGTACAATTCTAAAAACATTGCTTATGTTCCTGCAGCTCAACTCATTCCATTTATTTCACTTGCTTCTATTTTCACTTCAAATATTTTGTTTTTATTCTCTAAAGGTTCGTAAGATAAATCTTTACTACGCTTTCGTAGATTCGTATCTATCTCTTCTTATCTATTATTTTCTTACTGAATTTAGATAAGCATTCTTCTTATGTTTCTATCTCGTTTAAATTTAATTCTATATAATTGATTTTCGTATCACATTGGTATCTTTGTATTACTATCAACCATTTGCTTTATTTTACCTTAACAAAAATATAAACATATATTTTGACTATTATTACTCATTTGAAAAAAAGTGAAGATGCAAAATAACAATCAGTGGAATATTTATGAGTCCTGTAATGTTATGTTTAATTTGTATCTATTGTTAAAATCTCAAAAAACTGCTTGTTTTGACTCTATGTATAAATATACGTTAATTTTTAAAATTTTTAATGTGGGAACGCAAGAGGGAGAAAAAGAGTTCAAAAACAGTACATAAATAATTTTACAACATTAAGCAATGAAAGAGTGAAAATCGTTGTCGCAAGGGTAAACAGCTAGATCCGAATTATCCAATTGTTTTATATTATTGTGGATATAAATTAAACGAAACGGTTGTAGAAATGGCATTAACCGCTGGTCCCTTGGGGCTATGACGCTGATACAACGCGCGCGATTAAATTATTGACAATAAAAACAAACCCATTCCCGAGGGATTGTCGCAGAGTGCATCAATTGAAAATAAAATACGTAAGGATGGAGGGATACAGCGTTCATTTTTAATTGGAAAAAATTTGGTTAATCAGCTTTTGCCAGAATACAAATAAACATCCATTATTTATTATGTATACTGAGTGTTAGATTTATTAATGTTTTTTTAGCAGATAAATTTTTTAAATTATTTTGAAGTGTTTTGTTTAAATAAAAAATCGTCATTGTGATGTAAAATTCCCTCATTTCGTGTTTGCCTTTGTTCATATTTTTTTACCATTTAGCCTAATATTATTTTACAGGATTTTCTGAAATCATAAGTCTTCAATCGGTTGTTTATATCATAGTTATTACTATAAAGGTTTGATGATAATATATTAATTTTTTTTAAAAGTATTCTTACAAGTATTGTCATAGAAATCCCTCATCTATTTATCCCAATCTATACTACGCCAAGGATCAGTTGCAATTTTTAGGTACTCGTAGTTCTAAGTTTAGAGATTAACAAAGTTCCCCTTTAGCTCGTGCACCTGTTATGTCCCTCATTCGCAAATCTTAATCAACGGGAATTAGTGTGTCGCAAAATAGTGTGTCTGTCCCTTCCAACTGAATTTACTATAAATAGTTTAGCAATCCATATTTAAATTCTTAAACACACAAATAATTATATATTGTTTATGTTTTTGTTTGTTGTCTGTGGCCCTTTTGAGGTCGGTTTCTTTGGTGACTCGAAGACTCACGCTAATATAAGAAATACTCATATTTCAATTTTTTTTTTTTTAAGTAGCCAAAACCCTTAATTTCGGACGTAACCTGTAGTATTAAGTGTCACAAATTTATAAAGGAAGTAATAGGTCATTTGTGTTTCAGTCTATATATTGTTATGGTCGAGATTAATTTGTTTTATCTGTTGTATTTTTTGAAATGAAGAAGAAGTTTAACAATGGCCAATTAAAAAAATTCCTAGTCACTAGTTCATTAGTTTATAGGTAACTGACGTTCATGTTTTATGATTTTCAATAAAATAATTATAAACCTTCCTCGACTAAATTAATTCTCGTTCACCCTGTGTACACAAGATTATTTTTTTGCTACTATTTCTAAATCCTATATACTATTAACTAAATCCGATATCTTTTTCTTTATTTACTCATTCGTACTAAAATATTACTCAACGCTCCGTACTTTGTTACCTACGGCTTTAAATGGTAAAATATATTCAGAGATTTCTTAGGAAGGTATCTATTGTTATTAATGGGAGTGCAGGAACCATAAATTTGACGGGGGAAGGTTTCGGCTTGGTGCCACGATATAATACATCTATATAGTTCTATATACGTGCTGTATACAAATATTTTATCTTTAATTATGTGATAACATTCAATTTAACACAGATGATTTTATTTTAAAGGTTGAGTAATATTGCAGCTGCTTCAACAGGTAGGCTATGTTTATTTATTGTACGATATTTTTAACGTGAATTTATTAAATATTTTTTATCTATTATTATTTAAAATAACTTATTGGTCACTATAATAACCGTAATAATAATTAGTTCTATATAAATACTTTAATTATTGAACTGCAAACGTTTTGCTCGTCTGGCATTTTATAAGATAATACAAATTTGTATCCACTGTATGTTATAATTGTAATTCTTACAATGAGCAAAGTTTATATTTCTAATCATGTTAAACTTAATAGTTTTTAGTCTAAATCGAAACGAATATTATTTTTTCTCAAATACGTAAAAGGAAATACATTTAAGTAACATTTTGTAAGTTTATAAATAGTACACTTAACTGGGTTCGATTATGTTTTGATATATGTTTTGCCATAGTGAGAAATAATTTTCTCGCCAGTCTAGGGACGCTTTTCACAATTTAATTAAATTACGTGATAACATATGGTTTCATACACCAGCTGATTTTATGTTATAGGTTATGTTTTAAAAGCGAACGTTATATTACATAAAGTATTAACTGTATATTATGAAGTTTAAATATTGTTATTCAATGCCATTATCCGGTAATAATTATCGTAATGTATCTTTCTATAAATCTTAATACAAATATTTCAATATTTTGGTATTTAGTTGTAAATATTTATATTTCAATTTTAAAAATAAAAAGTTTCGTTGGTACGTCTGGTGTTACACATGCGTCTATTTAAAATAAATTAATTTAGTAAAACTTGTATTTATTATATTTTTAAAATCTAACTAAAGTTTTCTATTTGGTACAATCTTTTAATAACTGTATTACCAAAATTTTGTTAAAACTAAAATAATATACTATAATTAACAACATTTCAAAAATGAAGTTGTAAGTTAAAATGAAGTAAATCAATAATTACTAGCATATAATCCTACTTTCTTATCCGAATTGATGATATTTGTTTCCCTAAGAGCGTTCGCCTCAGGGTCTCCAAATTACGATTGGGATTGTTGCAGGACGTTTCAAAAACTCACATCACACTATAATTTCTAATTGAACGCACTCTCAATGATGGAAAATTCATTTTTGCAAGTAAATTTTAAAATCCACAAATAAAATTGTTTTATTTGCACAGACTATATATTACAGTACTTCCAGACAATCTGACAGATGACTATAACAACTAGGATCCACTGAGGTGTAATTTTATATTTAAACCTGCTAATCAAAAACTGTTTTACTTTAACTGCTAAGGTTGCAAATCAATCATCTACAATTTAAATTACTACAAAAAAAGTCAAGGTTTTTCACATTATTCAGAATGTATGTGGCAGATAACCCTGAACAGCTTGCTTTCAAAACGAAACTTACATCTGGATTTAAATCAAATGTTTCATTTATTTAAATTAACAAATGACTAATAATTAAACACATGTTTACCACATGTACCTGACGTATGCTATCTTTTGGATTCATTTGAAACAATTTTTTAAAAAATTTTAACTTTTTAAAATAACCCTCCCTGTGAGAGTATTTACATTAAGTATTTTAAAATATATTTTTCTTGGCTATAACATTATTTGAATACTTTCACTGATTTTATTCCTTCCTTTACACGGTAAATCTATTCTTACAACAGATCTTAATTAAACGTAGTAATCCAAAACTCTTTTGAGGATATGGTGTTAAAGATAAAAGGAAACCCAGTGCAAAATGCACAATAATTAAATGGTTAATAACTAGAAAAAACCTACCACCAAAAATATAAAGTAAAATTATCAAACATTATAACTAATCTGAATAGGTGTTCAATGCTACCAAAAGATAAAGCGTATCATACACAATTTATTTTCTGTGGAATAAAAAATTATCTACCTCAAGCACGTTAGCTATTAATGTCAATGTGACGTCAGTACCTGTTGTCTTGCAAGCGGAATTTGTTCTATGTGTCTGTCAGACACATTCATAAATTATTTACAAGTATGCCGAGTGCATTATTAATGTCCGCGGTTTGTTTTAAATGGGTCACGAGAGAAAGAGCCATATCGCAAGTCACGGAGCCCGTTTTCAAGGAAAACTCACTTTATACGACTAAACATACCCACCTGAATTTGAATATATATACCCACGCACTCTGGATACGCGGCGTTTCCTCAGCTACAAACTTTCCTTTTGTTTTTAAACATGGGAATAATACGTGTTTAAAGTTCAATAATGAAGTGAGTGAAATGTGTCTTTGTTTTCTTTCTACATATATGCTTCCAATAAATAAAATTTTAATGTAACGAATTAAATTTTTTGTTAAGGAAAACTATTTTGTCTTTACGACCTATATCACTCATGGTGATTATATGAGTAAATAACACCATGGTGATATATGGTAGTTAAATTGAAAAGGTAACTTACTAACAAAAGTTTTTAAAAAATAATACGAAAAAATATGTCATAATAAAATTGGTTTGGAAAATGTTAAAATACATTTCATTGCCTGTTATACGGCCTAGTTTACATGGTTTTAAGACACGACTAAATCATAGTTATTGAACAAATATCAGTCAAATTTGTCAATGATGTAGGCCTAATCATATTAATCAGCATTTGTCCCATTAAAGGTCAAAGTTGTGTTTCCACTTGTGATAAATGTATCTAGCGAATAAATGCATCCGGCAGATTTACTGAAAGGAAATGCAGGAATTTCATTAGGGAAGATATTGTTATTAATGTATACGTTATGAAGAAAACCCATAATAAAGGGATACAATTTGAAGTACTTCAAGATCGAAAGCACCTATATAAAACAGTAATTTTAATTAAAACTACCAATTATATTATAGTTAGAATGGATAGAAATATAAAAACAAATATAAAAAAGTGTTGTTCACTTCACTAATACAGTTAGCACCTGTAGAAGAATAGAAGAAAAAACAGTAGGCCCACTTATTTTGTAAATGTAAATAAACAGTTAATGCGATCTAGAATTTAACTTTATAATCACGATAAAATTGTAAATAAAGAATATAAACGAATATGCCAACCTAACAATCTCTAAAAGACAAACTCGAAATCACGTTGGAATATCAAATAGGCCAATGGATTACAAAAACTAACGAACAAAAATTAAAGGAGATATATAAATGACCTGATAGAAGTTTAAGTAAAAAAAAGGTTTTATACTACCATGAGGTGATTATATACTTCAGAATAGGAATAATCCATGGTTATGTTTTCTATGTTGTTCTACACAATGTAAAAGCTTTCAAAAAAAGAACTAACATGTTAAACGTAAAGGGACTTTAAAATATTCAGATCTATATCTATAATAGATTATGTTTGTATATCTATGATAGAATATAATAAAAATGTGCATAGGTGTTCAGAGCTACGCGTAACTAGAATATCATAGCTATCATGATTCCAACAACTCTCTGAAAAGATATGGAAATAAACGAAGAGAAGTAAAAGTGTTTTGTGAAATGTACTTACCGAGTCAAGAATAATATGGTTCTATAAATGTTCTTGCCTCATAATATCCGGAGTGTTTAATCAAAAAGAAAATTTATAATAAAATTTAATATTGTTTTATTATTTTTAAACCTATCCCCGCAATTAAATTGTGTTTTATAAAATAAATAAATATTCTTTTTAAAAACGATTTACAAATTTATATTTAATAATTATTAAACATATTAAACGCAAACACAAGAACGTAATAACGTCCGTATAAATATGAGATAACAAATATTAAATCTAAATATTTACATTTGCGTAAGAGTTATTGAATGTCTTAACAAACAATAGAAATTGATACAATACACAAATGTAATTTTTACGCATTGGAGAAGCATTTTTCTTCAATCATGACCCGTGTTTTCGGAATAAATAGCTTTAGGGTTTTTTCCTTTAATTCAAAAAATAAATTGTAATACATAATAATACATAATTTGTTCACTATGAGATGATGAGATATTATCTCCACAGGCATTTACATAGAATCTTAAAGTGTGTTTTTTCTTGTTATCTCGTATTTATTACAGGATTCGGTTAATGTATACTCTAAGCAGTACCCAAACACCACTGCTGATTTCCACGGATGATAAAACCTCCTTTGACTTCCAAAAGACTGTGTTCACCATTGTTTTAAGTTGTGTAATAATTATGAAGAGTATTTCTCGGCCCCAATCTAAATCCGAATTATCCCATCAAGCCCTGAGATTATTACATACCGACGGTGGAGTAAAACTTTAGACTTATTAGTAAAACAAATTTCACCATGTTTTGTTGTACTATTCTCCTACGCCATTATTTCAGGGAAAACTTTCTAGAAATCCCTTGTCATAATATGAGGGGCTACATTTTTCTAAAATTTTATTCTAGTGTCTTTAGTGTTATGCTTTATTAGGAACGTTCTTATACGGTCTATATACGGTCGTTCTTAGTTTTTAGAAATTAATTTGTAATAATTTAACGGTAGCCGTATTGACAGCAGAATTAACGGTATTTGTATAACACAAGTGCCTAACATTTCCGCGAGGGGCAGCATAGTCGCATTCAGTATAGAAATTTACTGTATATTTCAAAAATACACAATCATTATGGCAGCCACAAACTTGGCAACCTTGCTGGTATCCACATTGATATAAATTTAGTACGTAAAGTATATATTTGAAAGGATCAAAGAAGGATCTCTGATAAATGACAGATCGGGGGTCTCTGAGGATGTTGAATTTAGTGACGTCATCGAAAGTCCCCAGGGATGGACAGGTGCATCTTTTTGCGAGTGCTAAATTGATGATTAGGAGTAAAAATGGCAGATATAAAAAGAATGGATGTAGAATTAACACTAAGGGATTTTTGAGGTTGCTGAATTCCATGCGGAATCCAACGGGGATACTGGTTTGATTTTACGCACATACCAAAGGGTTGAATTGGGGTGAAAATGTCAGTTGCCAAAAGAAAACGCTGGAAAATAACAACTCAGGGATTTTCGATGACGCTGAATTCAATGTCGTCATCTAATAACACCAAAGATAGAAGGACGTGACTCTACGCGAGTGCCAAAGAGATTATTGGGGGTAAAACTGTCAGAATTCAAAAAATGACTGGAAAATCAGAACTAAGGGAATTTGAGGTTGCTGAATCCATTACCGTCACCAAAAGTCACCGGGGATACACGTACTTTAGTAAAGGGGTGAATTGAAGTGAAAATGTCAGGTTCCAAAAAATCCAGGAAAATAACTGCTCGAGGGTTTTTGATGTTGCTTAGTTCGATGACGTCATCAAAAGTCACCTGGAAGTACCAGTAAGGCCTGGGATGTACCTGTACCAAAGGGATGAAATGGGGTAAAAATGTCGGATGCCAAGGACTCATTGGCAAATAACGGCTCGGGGTCTCTGAGGATGAGGAATTCAATGCCGTTAATGGGTACGACACCCTATGCGGGTGCCATAGGGATGATTTGGGGTACAAATTTCAGAAGGCAGAAAAGACAGTATAATTACCACTAGTGGATTTTGAGGTTGGTGAATCATATGCCGTTATAGAACATCAGTGATGATGCATGGGTGATGCTCTATGGCAGTAGCATAGAGGTAAATTGGGGTAAAAATGCCAGAATTCAAAACGAGCTAGAATATGATCATCTGGGGTGTTTTGGAATGTGCTGAGTCCAATCCTGTCATCGAAAGCCGACACGGAATAAGGGAGTCACTCTACGGCAGCATCAAAGTGGTAAATTGGTTTAAAATGACGGAAGGCAGGAAAAAACTAGAAAATGTTCATCCTTCATCAAGAAGGGGGTAGTTTAAGGATGCTGAGTCTAATACCGTTAACGAACGTCAGTATAAGTGCACGAGTGTGGTTATGCTGAAGTAGCAAAGTGACGATTTGGAGGAAAAGGTTAGAAGTCAAATAATGGCTGGAAAATAACCACTAGCGGTAATGATCACACCGGCTGTTTTGAGGGTGCTGAGTCCAATACCGTAATCGAAAGACAACCGGTTGGAACAAGTTTGGTTCTATGGGGATGGCAAAGGGGTAAGTTGAGGTAAGAAATTCCAGAGGTTATAAAATTGGTAGTGAATTATCATTCTGCTGTTTTCGAGGATTCTAAGTCTAATGTAGTTTTTGAGGTCAACAGGAGTAGTGTAGTGTAGTGCTGGTGTGACTTTACAGGAGAAACAATGGGAGGAATTGTGGTAAAAATATAAAAAGTCTAAGAATCGGTAGGAAATGATCTTTTTGGGTTTTCGAACGAGCATAGTTCATTATCACAATCGAAAGTCTGGTGATGAAAGGCAGTAGTTCTATGTCGATGACAAGTTGGTGATCAAAAATCCCAGAAGCAAAAACACCGGTATATAATGATCACAGGGTGGTTTCTGATTGTTCTGAGTCCAATGCCGCCATCGAAGGTCAACGAGGATCCACGGATGTGTTTCTACGAGAATATCAAAGGGATAATAGGAGTAAAAATTTCAGAGTAGAAGAGATCGCTATAAAATGATCACTCGGCCTTTTTGAGGATGGTGAGTCTAATCCTAGCACCGGAGTTGGTCAGGCACACTCAGGGATGGGACTGCGGGTGTCGTGGACAGATTGAGGTGAAGCTTCCCCAAAACATAAATATTACTCGAAAATGGGCAATCGAAGGTTTTCGAAGTTTCCGAGTCCAATGTCACCATAAAAATTCTCCGGGCATGCACGAGGTTAGCAAGAGCTGATTTGGGGTTATATATCCCGTTGTTAATAAACAATGTCGGCCCGAAAATTTCATGTTTCCACTATGCAACATATACAAAAGAAAGAGGCGTGTTCGCGAACTTCTCTTGAAGAGACGTATTACTATATATGTATATAGAAATGTTTCTGATATGAGAATATAAACAGGCGACATTCCGTAAGCAATCCTATCACTTTTCTTTACTTCATGTCAACCTAATCTTTATGACCTGGGGCAGTGTATCTAATATATTTTGTCCATGTTTTTTAGGACTTTTGCAGACTTTTTCAGGTAATTATTTTCTTCGTTTTTCCTTTTCGCGGGTTTTTCTTTTGTTCTTTAAAACGAATGGCATCATTAGTGGGGGCAGCGGAATGACTTTGCAACCATCCGTTAAAGAACATATTCGGCTGCAACCGCCTACTTCTATGATAGATAGACATACTTTTTCTACTCTTTTGTTCACTCATGCTGCACATTGATCTCAGGTTACGATATTCTAGTCCCAAGAATAATCTTAACGTTTATAGGATTGACAGTAACTTTAGAGTTGCATGTAAAACTGTTTCAATTACAGTAGATCATCGATACTTTGTGTACAGTGGAACCCCTCTAATCCGAAATAACTGGGGCTATAGCCTGTTAGGATTTGGAAAAGTTCGCATTTGCCGAAAAAGTTAATATTTCGGATTTGCTGTGTATTTGGCATTTGGCCGAAATGTGTTTCTTTATTCCCGAAAAATATTAGAACATTCGTTACTTATTTCTGTAGCAAAAATTGAACAGTTTGCAGAGTTACAAATGAAAAGTCGTTGGAACAACTCTATCACGCTAAAGTTTAGGTGAATGAAAAATTTTACGAGGCTGTATTTTTATGGTTTACACAAGAGAGGCAGAAAGGATTTCATATTAGTGGCTCAATTATACAAGAAAAGGCATTAGAGTTAAACAAATTATTTAACTATAATTTGGAATTTAATGCTAGCAATAGATGCTTGGATTGGTTGGATAGGTGGAAGAGAAGTCACGAAATGAGACAAGTAATGGTAAACAGGGAGAAGATATCAGCTGATAATCATGCTGCAAAAGAATATTTAGTCGAAATCACAGATTTTGTTTCATCTGAAAATTACTCACTCCAGCAAGAGTGTAATGCTGACGAGACGGTATTGAATTTTAAAGAAGAATCCTCGGCTTTTTCTGCCTTCTGACAATTATACCCAAATCTACCTCTTAACTACTCCGTTAGAGTGACACGCTTGTATCCCCGTTTAATTTTGATGACGGCATGGAACTCAGCACCTGCCAAAACACTCTGAATGATCATTAGCCAGCTTATTTTTTCCTTTTGGTATTTTTACCCCAATTCAAAATTTTCTACTCCCATAGAGCATAACCGGTGCCTCCCCATTGACGTTCGATAACGGTATAGGATTAGCACCCTTGAAACCCTCCTTGTGATCATTATCTAGGTTTTTTTCTGACATATTTAACCCTATTCGTTCATTTGCTAATCTCGTAGAGTTAAACCCAATCATCCTCGTCGAATTTTTAGGAGTCCATTGGACACAGAACTCTCGAAAACAGCAAATTTTTTCATACGCCAGCTTTATTTTGCCTTCTGACATTTTTACCCAAATTCACATTTTGCTATGCATATAGAGCATCATCTATGCATACCCACTGACGTGCGATAATGGTATAGGATTTAGCACCCATAAAACCTTCCGAGTGATCAATTTCTAGGTATCCTTTCCATTCTCATATTTATAGCCCAATTCGTCCATTTGGTAATCCAGTAGAGCCAAAGCCGATCATCTCTTTTGACGATTGAGGAGTGCATTGGACACAGACCCTCAAAAGCACAAAAATCTATGACATTCCAGTTTATTTTTGCCTTCTTACATTTTTACACAAGTTCACCTCTTTGCTACGCACATAGAGTATCACACGTGCATCACCGTTGACATTCAAGAAAGGCATTGGATTCAGCACCCTATAAAACACCCTTATTGCCATAGTGATCACACTGTTGGCTCCCGTATTGTTTTTGGTTTGGGAATAATAAACACACCGGCTGCGATATTGTTATTAGATTGAACGGGAATATACACTGAATGCTATAATGATGTTTAAATGAATTGCTGCCGTGTTGATAGCAATTCAGTCAATTTTGTATTTTTACTTTTTAATGAGATTGAAGATCGTGGAGTAGTATCATATTTATTAAAAATTTATTATACACGTCGAAGAGAAAAACTCTTTTCAGAGGCTGTGATGTGGTTTCAAAATGAAATGCTGCATATCGATATATATATATATATATATATATATATATATATATATATATATAACGATAAAACTATTATTTTTCATTTAATGCAACCAAGAATGTTTACTTCAATGGGAAACATACGTACCTTAAATAATCATTGGACAGGAACTAGAATTGAACCTGTAATATAATGATTTTATATTCCTGTTGAAGAGAGGGTTTGCATGCTAAAACCATTACCAAAACGAATTTATAAAGGGATTTAAACGTCTTTATAATGATAGCCTCTTCGCTATAAGAACGTTAGTTTTTCTATATTTTATTAACAATAATAATAATAATATTGGAAAACAAATTCCTTGTAGCAAAAATGTAAGACTACAAATCAATATCTGACGTTATGCAGACACGTTTTTCAACAGATCTCAACGTTTATTGGTTCTGATTAGATACATTGCTTTAGAGATTCCTTAAAATATGGTCCTGTCAGTCAATTTATTTACGTAAAAAGTAGTTTACGTTAGCGAATCTAAAATAACTATTTATTCCTAATTGATGGTTTAGTAACAGTCTCCTTTTTTATTTTCTCACATTATCTCAAAGTTCTAGTTCTACGTTAATGTATTATAAAGCTGAAATCTTCAAGTACCTCATTTATAGGGTGCTTGGAGTCTCTTTATCCAATCGTATTATTAGTATATAAGGACCTAATGTTTTGGCAAACTATAGAAGATGTTTATATCATCGAAAAGAAACAATAGATGGACTGAATTACATCACTTTTATTAAGGGGAACTGGAAAACTTGAAGGCAAATTAGACTCACGGTGTATAAGTAAGAATTGAAGTTTAACTTACAGTATATTTGGATTATGCTTTCTTACATCGTATATCTGAATTCCATAACATAGAGTTAAGCCTGATAGAGTAAGAGTGGATCATCGTCGCAAATCTATAATGCTGGATAACAAAATTCATTACAATAATACATGGTACATTAGGTACATGGTATATGGTACATGGTACATGTACATGGTACATTAGGGTTCAGGGCTACTATCTTTGAAACAGTAGCATAACTGCGATTATAATACTCTGGCAGAAAAATTACATATTGCCACAAATATGCACTTCACTTGAATCCTTAAATAAATTAGGGTTACTCAGTCCGGGTCTAACCATCACAACTATACTTTAAAAGTTAATTTTGTAAGCTAATGACGGTATTTATAACATTATTTAAAATTTTGCCCAGTTTTTTTTATTGTATGGTTTGAGAATTTTAAATTTGATTATATAGTTTTCACTCTACTTATAGTTACGGAAAGAGTAGGTAAATTTGAGAAAAAGCTTATTTATTTCAATGTAAATCTTTAGTAAGATTGTAATTAGTACATTAAATCGCTGGTATAATGCATTGCGTTAAGCCTCTAGCAGCCTGCTTTAGGAATCCGTTTGCTGAGTAAGCAAGGAGATGTAGCTGGAGAATTTCGTATTGCAGTTTGCTCTTAAACGACAAAGACTTCTCCAGTCCTGAAGATAGTATTTACAAATATGCATATGCTTAGTGATAAATATCTTTATCAGTAAACAGAATTCCACTATGAGAGTTTTAGCAATGAAATAATTGTCAGATAAACTTGCACAGAGAGTCTTTTTTGAACTCCGATTGTCAGTATTATATTGTGAATAATCTACTTATAGTGTTATATTTATGGAATGCAGCATCAACGTTTAGTGTCATATTTTATTTTATCAAATATTGGTGTTACTGCAGTTACAGCGTTTTGTATTATAATATACAGTAGCAACATTTAGTGTTATATTATGATGTATCAACTTTAAGTGTTATATTGTTCGACTGTAGTATCAACATCTATTGGCATACTGTTGTACTGCACCCTGCTTACTGCACTAATATTTGTATTCAATTAACTTGTGTTTTTATGATAACAAAAATATAAAAATTCTGGTTTCAGATACAATCCTTTGTGTTCACAAGAGTTATTAACAAGTTCAGTGTGATGTACAAAATTTTGTCTTGGTTTATATATAATATCATGTGGTCCGAAATATCCTTTCCACATTTTTCATAAAGAAGATTTTATTTTCAGTAATGTAGGGTAATAAAGGTCAGATGATTGTCACGGGTTTTAAAGTCCTTCATTTCTGATCCTTTTTATCCTATTATACAATATTTTAACAATGATTGGCAAATTATTTCTAGTAACAAAATTATGGTTTTGTGTAATAAAGACTGAGATCTACTATAATATACTCTAAATGGTTAATATTAATAATAAAGTAGAGGTAAAATAGATAGTATTACAAATATATTGCTTTCGTTTTTCTAAATATTGTAATCTTGTACAACATTTTGTATAAGTTATTGTTACAAAAGAATAATGTACATATTTGATTTGTCAAAGATTTAAAGTTATATTGTTATATTCTTACTTAAAATAGCTTTACTTTTTAGAAACCTATTCATAAAACTTTATTAGAAACAATACAACTAGTAGATTATCTCGAGACAAGTCAAACAACCGAATAACGTAACCCTCATCCATAAGTAATTATTGCTCCAGAACCATTTGCATTACAAGACCATCCCCTTCCACGTACATCATTAATTACGGAAGGGCTTATTTACACTTGGAATCACAAGGTAGGACTTCAGTTGAGCTTTGAAACCAATTTCCGTCGCATCTCACCAATCGCATTTTCATACCTACTCTAGCATTGACGTTATTACGTCATCAGTGCGTTCTTAATCTAGTTAAAATAAGAAATTTATGTTTCACTTCATGCTTGGTTTAAAACCCCAAGACGTTTTCTGCATTCGTTCCAATTAGTATATTTATGTGTCTTGATAGAAAAAATTGGCAATAACAAGGAATGGCTAAATAAATACTTTATAATTATATATATATATATATATATATATATATATATTATAATATACCGTATGAGGCTAAAGAATAAATTCAGTTTATATCCAAAAAGAAAAATAGTCGGTAGAAATATTTTGCAAAAGCGTCAAGAATAGTTACTAAAATTACGGACAAAGTACAGGATCATTGTTCTATTTCGAGTGTAGTCATAAAGGGGCTATAAAAAGATCCAAAATAATGACCCTAGAAAAAAAGAGAAATTAACACTGTCATTACTAAATTTTATTGTAATAACCTAAAGCCACAAGTGTCCACCTTTGTTTTTCTTTGTAATTGTAATATTAGATAAGGAATCAATCTTGTCACTAAGTAGTACTAAGGTAAATGGGTATAATGTCTATTAATTAAGTGACAAGAAGAAGTGCAAGTAATGTTACAATTTATATTGTTGTTAAAAAATGAGACACCTGAAGGTGAGTCAAAAGAGTGTTAAGGTAATTAAATATATAACCTAATGGAAAGTAATATTTTAAATAACTTAGTTATAATATATATATATATATATATATATATATATATATATATATATAACCCAATATCGTGAGTGTGTGTGTATGTATGTGTGTGCGTGCGTGTGTCTGCGTGTGTGTGTGTGTGTGTGTGTGTGTGTGTGTGTGTTGCAACGAACCCCCCAACGGTGAAGCAACATGCACCCAACAGCGCACAACTCATTACCACTTGCCTATTGTTTAATATGCACTTAAACGCATGCAACGTCACGCCGATCTGACTTGTTCTTAAAAAACCCCTACTGTTGATAATAGTATGAGGGCTATACAGCCATATATGTCAGTATTTTGTCAGCTGACAGGTACATATTAGCATTGACAATCATCATATACATTATATCTCACCATGTGCTCTTATTAACAGGTGATCCAAAATATGATCCGGCTTAATTTTATCACTTTATAGGCTATTGTGTTACACTTAAGGAGAATCTGCCCGCGGTACATGCTACTGGACCTTGATTTAAAAACCAACTATATTTTGATATGGCTCAATTATTTAAAATAATCTACTTTTACGAGTAACTCTCTTGTTGTAATATTAGGCTTCATTTTAATGAATTATAAATTTAAACACACTTGATATTTAACTCTACCACAATAAATTTATTATTTTAAAAATTTTAAAGTTTTTATTTTTTTATTAACAAGGATATTTTTTAATAAAATAGGAAGCTTTTTTTACATTAATTTTATTGATACAAGAAAATGACAAAAAAATTTATTATTTTTAAGTTATTCATTTCTCCTGCTTTTATCAATATGAAAACAATATTTAGCCAGACATATTTAATTAAATAAAAGTTGTTTACATATATTTAATTTTTATGATTAATTTTATATTTAATTCTTGAATCATAAATTAAGATTTTATTTTGAATTTAAAGTATATCTATTTTTGTTAATTTCCATAAATTTTAAATCTGGAATTAATTTAACGTTAGCGTTACATAACATTCTGTGACATTAATAATTAGTTTAATATTTCAAAATCATTTACAACTTAGTATGAATAGATCGAAAAAAGTACAGACATGTTTCATGTTCTTCTAATTCTAAGATTCCTCTGAACTAAAACACCCAAACTTCTGGGTAACCTGTTTGTTAGTAAACCTACCCACTTGTAGTTTATTACAAAGATATATATATGTTATCCTTCAAAACATTTCGAGAGTGTTCCTTTTTGTATTTTTTAGTTGTTATCGAAACAAATCTTTGACGGCATTTGCAGAAACATGGCTTTGGTTTTTTTGTTTTTGTTTCCTCTTCCCCGTTTTTAAAAACGTTCTCATAAGTTATATAACAAATCATTGTACAACTGTTGAACCCATTTGATGCAGGAGAGCTACGTACAGAAAACCCCCGCTGTCCAACAAATACTATATGGGAGAGCAGCAGGAGAACGTTTTTGAAAGCATTTTCGGGTTATACACAAAACACAAACATCCCTACTGATAAAAAAATGTACATACCTTATCTCCAATGTCACTCACCCTCACAGATTGCATCGGGATTAACTGCATAATACCGCTTATCAGTGGTCAAGTATTCCTACGTTACAATTATTATTCTGCCAGGTTGGCAACATTGATAACGTTACAGTAATATCGAGCCATGCACACAGTTTACATTTGCATTGGGCGCGTTACCACTTTCATTTACAGTCAAGTAGTCGTAAAAACAAAATATTTATGAAAATACCCGTAGTTGTATAGGTTTTGTATTTTATTCAAAATTATGATATTATATATATTTATTTTATTTGACTGTTTTTTTCTTTACTTGTTTAAGACAATCACGATAAATAATTCTCAAATGTTATATTTGAATAGCGTGGAAAATTTCATTTTAACACCAAGATTGTTTGAATTTGACGGTCTGTAGAGTCACAAACCTTGATCATGAATATAGTGTTGGTTCCTGACATTACATTAGCGTAATGGATAAGTCGTGTCTTAATTGCTTGATGAATAAATTCCTGTTGAAAATCATACTATAAACCTCTTCAAGTAAGAGATCCTTAATTACCTCAAAAAACTTTATCATTGTTTAGTGAGTTACGACACGTTTAAGAAAGCTTTAATAATTAGCCTTATAATTCCACAAATAATGATAATTCTAAGTTTTATCTTTACTGTCTAAATTTTCAGTAACTCCTTCTACCATAGTTTTCCTTTGATCGACAATATTTGAAAGCAATTTTTGTAGTACATTTTGGATATTTGGGTTTACTTTCTTTCCTTCATTACCTAATATATCGCATTTATTTCTCTTTCACAGCATGGGATACAAACCAGTTTAAAAACTGTTTCGATAAAAAGGTATTTTCTTCAAAATCGATTAGATATATTGCTGCTTTAGTAGGCGATCATACAGTTACGTTATTATCAAATCTTTTTTTCTTCTTATCCATGATATACCACAGAAAGTAATAGCCACCTCATTCTTCTTTTCCTTAACTTCTATATTTATGCTGTCAGTGGAGTTTGTATTCACTCGTAGCAAATGACTATACCGATTTTTCTTCTTTTTTAAAGTTTTTCATTTGGTGTCTCTTTTATCCGTTATTCTCTTCAAATTTGTATTTTTATGTTTTGTTTTTCCTCATTATTATCGATTCAACATAGGGTTTTACTAATGGAAAATATAATTAAACCAGGAACATAAAATATCTTGCTACAGAACTAGGGAAATTCTCCATTGAGTTCCATTTCAAGAACTATAAATAAAGTCAAATATCAGGAAGTAATAAAGGAAAATCATATTATTAAACTGGTATTTTCTGTAATGAACTTTATATTATTTTGTGTAAGTTTTAGATATTGACGAGAGTTAGGTAGAGCTCTCCACCCGAGAGTCAAAATATTAACCACCTAAAGTAAAAATTTTAAATTTCTCTATAAACATTTACGTATAGTGCGGAGCACGTAAGCATGGATTTGGAAATTAGAGATCGCACTAAATTTCTCGTGTACTACCACTTTAACCTGATAACACATGTTCTTTAAACATGATCCATATTCAGAATGTCCTATATACCAACAGCTTCTGCATCCGATATATCTACAGATATTTCTCAATTGTTTCTTATATCTTACCGATGCCAATTTCTCATGGAAATTTATCTAATTTCCACGGTCTCATGCAAGCCAGTGTTTTAGTATTTAAATTTACCCTCTACCTGCCATGTCGTTTACTGCAATCTCTCAAGGACAAGTGCACGATTTCGAGGTATGCACAATACGTCTGAAAGACTTGGAGAGTCCTTAATAATTTCTAAATACATATTTTAATGTTTTTTAAAGTCACTTTTATAATAAAATCGGTCAGGTTACTCAAAAGTATTATCAATAAGTTTGTTTATCGAAAAACAAGCCTCTGCCCTTTATAAAGATAACTGACCTGAACTATTAAAATATGTTCTACACGTTAATAGAACGAGACAAAAACTAGTTTGTCAATATCTATTTATCTTCAATTTTATTACGTCGAAGGTACAGCCAACGCTAATGGTATTTGATTGAACGATACACGATTTGACGCAAAGTCAAAAAACGAAGAGCCATTGCACAGATCCACTTGTAAGAGGAAACTGTCAGAATGTAAAGACTGACACTCTGTGATCTATTCAGTGTGTAGGAGAACCTTCAACAATATCAGTCGCGCTTTGAGCTCTGTCCCCCCCTTTTTTTATTTAATAAAACGAAATGTTAAACCATTGTGACGTTCACCATACTCCTTTATTGCGTCGGAAATCGATATTTGAATATCCCGCATGTATATTGTTTTATTGTTAGAACAAAACAATGTTACCTAGCATTGGAATAACGGGTGATATTAACTTGTGCAAATCTCCGAAGGAAGATTGTGCGCTGTGTGTATTCTGACGTAACATTCCTTCCGTACTTAGTGATCTGAAACTTTCCACAAAACGTAAATCTGAATTTAACATTTATGTGGCATTAGTTGAAATTTGTAACAACATTTTAATTGGAAAAATCGAAAGAAAAGTTTTAAAATATGCTCTATTTAGTTGACTAATAATAACGATTCAAGCAGGTTTCAGAATGAGACGAGATATCGTCAGTTAAAGTAATCATCTATATAAAATAAATCTACCTAAAATTTTTGGCTTCTATTTTTTTTTCATATGTTCTCACACGTTTTTAAGAAATCGCCTAAAGAAAAGTTGGAAGAATTATTTAAGAAACCTTTTCGTATCAAATGTGTTCAATTGTTGAGCAGTGATTGGCATGTAGTTAAAATGATCTCTTTTTAAAATAACCCATCGGTTTTGGGAGCTATAATAGATTAACGTCTTTATAGTTTTTGAACGAGGTTAATTTTTCACCTCAAACTTTTTTCACCATCGTGTCCAGTAAACTATAAAAAAGAAAATATTGTGAAACTCACTAAATATTGAAATATCTATTCAGATTATTCTCAGATAATAATACCGCTTGAGAATATCTCTGACCGCATGTCACGGATTAGTTACTGTAGATTGTAGTTCTAAAATATGGGTAGATTGATATTTATGTTAAAATTTTATAATATCCATAACGCCTACTCTATCGTCTGAGCCCATGTACAGAGTGTTTAAAAGTTTTTTCTTACGATAAGGGCCGTAGGTTACTGCCCTTGTACCTGCTCAAGGACTTGTGTACTTTTCTTTCAACGCCCGTTTAACGAATAGGAGAAATTTTTCCTGAAGATGAGATATATCAAAGGATGACAATTTGTTTAGCTTATCGAATTGCCAAGGATGAGCAAGTGCTGCGGATGGAAATTTGTTCAGTGTCACAAATTGCTGAAGATTACCATTTTCTGTTTTGCTGAGGATGACGAATTGCTGAGGATAACTATTTACTGAGGATGACCATTCTCTGAGTAAGAATGTGCAAAGGATGGTAAAGCTCTTGAGAATATCTTTACGAATACACTGCAGTTCCTACTAGGATATAGGCAAAGGTGAAAGTAGACAACATTTATCAGATAATAATTACTTTTTCTTTCATTGAAGGAACGCTTTTTAAATTTAGATGATCCAAACGTGATAGGATTCATTATTAGAATCGTTAAAAAATTATTTATTTACTAAATCAACCCAAAACATAACCTATCTGCTAACTTAGATCAGTATTTTACCATTTAGATCCATCAGTTATCAGGAAACTTCGTGAGTGCCCTAGATTATCAAACAGTCAAGTAACGTCTTCGCTGATAAATTGTCCCAGTTATGCACCATTAATAACCAGCTCTCGTTGTAGGCAGTCGTCTGTTGTTAAGGAAACAATTAGTCGTCGGAGAGGTTTCCATTGTTAGTCAGGATGGAATTCGCACATTGTGAAGGAGGGAGGGGAATATTCAGGACCTGATTTTAATGCTAGCACTCATTATTCTCTCTTTTATAGGTAATTCAGGTTAGAACTATCCTTTGATTTGCGATAAAGATAAAATGTAAACTTCTCTACGATATGTCTCACACCGTAACTAACAGTGAGATATATTAATTGTTATATAGTCACAAGGTAATAAACAGTGTGTTTTTACTATTGGTTAAGTGGCTAGTCATTTAATGGGCAATGACTGATAAATAACAGCTTTCACGTAACTGTTACATATGTTCCTACAAATAACCTAGGCCTATGGCAAATGTGCTACTTGGCAGAAGTTATTTACTAAACCTTATTTTGCCCTTCAATAAAGCATAGTGTGTCTTGTAACTACATTAAACCATTATAGTGACATATTATTTCTGTGTATAATAGACCACATAAATGTTCAAAGAAAACTCTTCAATGGGTTTTAAATTCTAATATCAACAAACAATTAAGCTTTATTTCTGTTTAAGCCTCTTTCTACCCATCTTCATCTACCCACATCACACTCTTTTCCGCAATCACGATGACGTCACTTCGAAACCGTCGTTAATCTTATGTTTATATCTTTAATAATACTAACAAAATATAACACCTCAGATCTCGGGGGAAATCTATGCCTGGTTACGACGCGTGCCGCAACGCTTTCAGCTATTTGCATCTCCGTCACGTTTACTGGTGTCATTAATATTGTTTGTAGCGTCTCCGGTGGTTATTATGTTATTGTAAAATATTGTGGAACCGTTTATGCCAGAGGAAAGGCGATTTTGAAATATTACTTTGGCCGTGCAACATTTCTTTTGTAAGAGTTATTTGTTATTTGCCAAAGGAACATAGCTTCATAGATTCTCATAGGTTTCTAAAATGATTTATAATTGGTGGGCAATTATATGAACGTAATATACTGTCTGCGAAAGTTGAAACATTTGCCTGTTTTAATTTGAGAAAGCATCGTTCTTATCCATTATTTATTATATTTTTAGTTAAATTTATACTTAAAAATAATAATACCGGTACTCCAAAATATTATACAACACAGCGTAATTACAAAACACTTTAGAAAAGACATTCTCATGATACCGTTTTACGTCGAAAATTATCTACTATTTCGTTATATATTATATCAAAACGAGATCTATTTCTGGATTGTTGTATTTAATAATACTACATAACTCTCAATTAAAAGTTATTGGAAAGTATTAAAATTAATTTTAGATAGTATATTTGATAAAGTTACCGATAATAAAATCTAATATATATGATGTTTAGAAATCAAACCTTTCAATTTCTAACTTAAATTAAAAATAGTCAACTTTAAAACTTATAAAACAAAAATTTTTCCGATAACGGTAAAAGACTCAGCACCATTAAAACCCTCCGACTGATCATTTTCTAGTTTTTTTTGCCTTTTGTCATTTTGACCCCAAGTCAAAATCCTCCTTTATAACTCCTATAGAGCCCCTCCCGTTCATCCCCGTTTAATTTTGTTCACAGTAGTGGACTCAGCATCCTTAAAAACATCCCAATTGATTCTTTCCTAGCTTTTTTTTTGTTCCGATATTTTACCCTAATTGATCCTTTTGCTACTCCTGTAGAGGCACACACTTGTATTCCCGTCAGCTTTCGATAGTTGTACACGTTTATGAAAACTAACAACTAAGACTTATGTGAGTTGAGTAAATAATTGGTCAGCTGAAATGAAGAAGGGCCATACTAATGTTTGTGTTTTTACCGTGATTACACACACGTGTCTTAGAGTCTAAACATTTCACTAGTCAGATAGTAGCACCATAGTGGCAACACTGTTGGTTCTCGTATCGTTAGTAGCGTGGGAATAATATACACACCGGCTGCCATATTGTTATTAGACTGAACGAAAATATACACTGGCTGCCATATTGATGTCTAAATGAAATGCTGCCGTATTGATAGTACTTCAGTCAATTTTGTATTTTTAAGATTTTATAAAATTAAAGTACATGGAGTAGTATCATGTTTATTAGAAATAAATTATACACGACGAAAAACATTTATACTCCACTCTTTCAAGTGGCTGCCTTATGGTTGCAAAATGAAATGCTGCCATATTGATAGCGGGATATATATATATAAGTTACGTGTTATATTAAGCACGAAAAGTTTTTAAAAAATGATTTTATTTTTACAAACCTTTGTTGAATTTAATAAACCATTAATTTGGAAAACAGTTACATAAATTATACTTCATAAAACAATACAATTGATATGCACTCAATTGGAGTGGAAAACGTCTGTGCGATACAGAGGCGACTTACACACTGCCGGGGCTCTGTTCTCACCACCTATATAATACAAACGCTGCGTAAGCAGGAATTTTCCTAGCACGCATTTAATTATGAAATGTTCACATAAAATGTTCATATAACTCCTCCATCCCTAAAGAAAACTTCGGGGGTTGGCGAAGTTTCGGCATCGGTTGAGGTCCTCTTCATCTTCTTGATGAGGGCGAAGTATATAAAGCTGCTGAATAGGCCTCCGTAAAGGGCAATTTTCGGCATCGGTTGAAGTCCTCTTCACTGGAGAAGGTCGCCAGCCGAAGGTCTGGGATCCAGTTAAACGGGTTGTCTGCGATTTCCAACGCAGTATCCTCGTAGTTTGTAGGCGTTATTGTTTTTGATGATGGGCATTTTACAGTCTAATTTTCTGTTCATTATAATTCAACTGAGCAAAAGAATTTCGAATTGATTAATACAATTTATAATGAGTCTTTTCTATCATAGGATAGATACAAAATGTTTATAACATATACAATTGTTATCAGAATCTAATTTTTGTTCTACAAAATTTATATTGATTACAATAAAACTTTTATATAATTTTTCATAATTTTTACCATCATTTACATTCAAATTGCCTGTTATAGATTTGATAAAGGATTCTAGTCAGTTTATAAGAATTCCTTTTGTTTTGTTATCTTTATAAGAGTATAGTTTCTAATTTTCTTCAATTACAATTTTTTTTGTGATTAACATATTTCAAATAATTAACAATATTTATTACCATAATTAGTTACATATCATTTAGAAAATTACAAAAGTTTGTAACACATACAATTAATGAAACAATGTTGTTTAAAGTTTAATTAAGTTTCTTGCATGGAATTAGTGGACAAAGGTATGGTAGGGATTTTAATTTGATTGTGGTGAATATGATCAAGAAGGATTTTGGTCATTAATTACATTTTTTATCTTCTTAGGCCTTTTAATTTTCGACAAATGTATTTTGTCTTTTGTGTTATGTTGTCTAGGCTTTATTTTACCAGTTTTTCTTTCCTTGTTTATTGAAGCTATCTCTTCCTTGCTATATCTGTTTTTCGTTTTGCTTTGCTTCTGAACTGACTTTATATAAACTTCAGATGGTATTTCTGGAAGTGGTTCTTTGTTTACATTCCCTTTTTCTAAAACTTTTTCTTTAATTCTTTGATTGCTATCCCTAATGTTTTCGTAAAGTACTTTTGTTTCTTCTTTATGGTTTAAAACGTAGTCATTTACAATTTGTTTTTCTAAATCTATATCTAATAAAGTGTTTGAATTTATGTGTCCAAATAAGACTTCGCACGGTGTTAATTTTGTGACTGAATGTATGCTATAGTTGTAGGCTACTATAGCATATTTAACTTTCTTAATTATACTGTCTTTTTTAAATTCGATTTTATTATTTAACAGCTTTATGTGTTCTATCAAAGTTGAATGAAATCTTTCATATAATCCGTTTGTTTGGGGGTTTTGTGTGCTGATAAAGTGAATTTTGTTTTTATGCAGGTCTAGTATCTCCTTCTGTTATTCTGTTATTAAACTCCGTTCCATTGTCTGAGATAATAACTGTTGATAAGCAGAAATGCATGAAGTAATCTAATAGCTTGTCTGCAATCTCTGTAGCTTGAGAGCTTCCCAGGCGATAAACTTGAGCATATCTCGTGAAACTGTCGACAATGCTGATAAAGGCATTCTTCTCCAAAGAGATTGTGTCAACGTGAAATATTTGAAATGGTCTTGCAGCTGTTGGTGTCAAGGTCATTTCTAGCTGTAAGGGAATTCTATCGTATTTGGTTCTCTGACATATGTCACACTGATTTATGAAATTTTGGATTAGTGATTTTAAATTAGGCCAATAATATCTTCGCTTAATTTGTTCGTATGTTTCCTGTATCCCACGGTGATTGGTTTTGCTAACATGATAATTACTTATCGTTTCTAAGGTATCTTCTTCCGAAGTTAGGTCTAAGAGTTTGTTATTACACTTAACTAAATTTAGTTCAGATTGTTTTAAATTTTTGGCTATGCATGATGCAAATTTCTCATAAAAATCATCTTCAAAATATAGATTGTATTTTATTTTGGGTACCAAATATGATTTTACAAAATTAACTATGTCTTCTTAAAAATTATTTTCTGATATTTCGACTATTAAACGAATTTTTGAAGTTCCAAATAGCTTTATAATTTTTACTTTCTTCGGCTCATATTTTACTAATGATAAAAACATTTGGTTTTTTCCAAAGTTTACAGGCTCGTCGGAAATTGGTAATTGAATTTGGGTGTTCCCTTCAAAATTGGAGTGCACGGTTTGACTGTCACTTTCTTGATCGTACTCTACGTTGGCGTTATCTGTTGCGTCGAGTTGTACGTCCATAGATTCGTTGTCATTTAGTTCCGGGAAGAAACGTTGCAGTAAGCCAGCTGTAGATAAGTCAAGGTCCGGTTCTACAGTGTGTTGGGTGTTCGTTGACCTTTTATCAGTACGTTTAATTGCATTCTGGACAATGCGTCTGCATTTTGGTTTAGTTTGCCTTTTTTGTATCTTATGTCATAATCATATTCTTCTAATTTTAATATTCATCTTAAAAGTTTGGAATTTGGTTCTTTAACTGAAAATAACCATTGTAAAGGTTTATGGTCTGTATAAATTTTAAATTTTCTCCCAAATATATAAGGCCTGAAGTGTTTTGTGGCCCATACTATTGCTAATAATTCCTTTTCAATCGCGGAGTAATTAGTTTCGCTGTCGTTTAAAGTTCTGCTGGCATACGCTATAGGAAGGTCTTTTCCGTTTTTGTCCTGGCTTAAAAATGCTCCTAGTGCAAAATTACTAGCGTCTGTCGTTAGAGTAAACTCCTTTTCAAAATCTGGGTATTGTAGAAGGGGCTCATTAGTCAATATATTTTTACATGTTTCAAAATATTCTATAAAGTCTGGATTTTCTATGTTTATTTTTGCATTTTTCTTTAAACAGTTAGTAAATGGTTTTGTTATCTTGGCGAAGTTTTTAATAAATTTTCGATAATAGCCTAATAGTCCTAAATATCCTTTAAATTTTTGGTGGTTTTAGGTATTGGATAGTCTTTGATTGCCAAAATCTTTGCTGCGTTAGGTTTTACGCCCTCCAGTGTAACAACATGCCCTAAATATGCTACTTCTTTTCTTAAAAATTCTGTTTTATCCAGCTGTACTTTAAAGTTGGCTTTGCGTAATCTGTCGAATACTTCTTTAAGTCTTTGTATATGTTCTTGGAGGCTAGTGGAATAAATTATAATGTCGTCTAGATAAACTAAACATGTTTCATTTTGAATGCCTCTCAGAATATTATTCATAATTCTTTGAAATATAGGGGGGCTATTCTTTAGTCCAAATGGCATTCTTAAAATTCGTAGTGTCCTGTTTCTGTTGAAAACGCTGTTTTTTCTATGCTATTTTTATCCATTTCTACTTGGTGATATCCTGAGGCTAAATATAAAGTCGTAAAATACTGAGATCGTCCTAATTTATCTAATATGTCGGTAATGTTTGGCAAGGGAAATTATCGTCAATTGTTTTTTTGTTTAATCCTCTAAAATCTATTACTAATCGAAATTTTCTTTTGCCAGAAGCGTCTTGTTTTTTGGGTACAATCCAGACAGGAGAGTTCCATGGAGAATTTGAAGGTCTAATAATTCCTTGTTCAAGCATGACCTCAGTTTGTTTATTAGTTTCGTTCTTGTAAATCTCTGGATATCTATAATTTCTAGAGTACACGGGAATTTCATCAGTAGTCCTAATAACATGTTTTATTTGGTTGGTAAAGCTTAAATTGTTTCCATCAATATGAAATAAATCAGCATATTCTTTTAATAAATTTGTTACGGCGGATTTTTCTTCCAAGTTCATGTGTTCCATCCTAAATTTTGATAAATCGAAACTTTTACTTCCTGATTTTGTTTGTTTTTAATCGATCATATTGAAATTAGTGTTCGTTTGCATTGTATCAGGTTTGAAAATATTATATTCCTCTAAAGATTTTACTTCTAATGGTTTACTTATTTTACATTTTCTTCCGTATTGTTTATAATAGAGCAATAGGCTTCACCCTTATGCACTGAAACTATACACTGCGGAATTTCTAATCCGTTCACTTGTTTGTGTGGTAAAATACCTTCACCATTATGAATATTTTGTATTTTTATTTGAACTGTTTGGCTAGTGTGGGCTTGTATAACATAACTAAATTGTTCCTGCTTTATTGACGTGCTGTCAGTTTTATTACAACTTCCTTTTTCAGTGTTAAAATATTGAATAGGGATTTCCTCATCACAAAGTATTAATTTATTATTTATAAAGTCTAAGCTTATTCCTAAATCCCGAGCTTTATATTGTCTAGCCCGAGTAATAGGTCGAAATTCTGATGAAAGTCAAATAAATAAAAATTAATGGCTTTTTTAGACAACAGAGGTATGGTGCAGCAAAAACTTTCTTTTGAAGTGCCGTGTGCGGTGATTACTTCAAACGGCTCTTTTTTATACTTGTTTTAAAATTTTTCCAGCCTAAAGATTTTCGCATAAATGATCTAGTACTGCCTGTATCAATTAATATTCTAGATTTGGTGTCTGTGTCGTATATAAATGGTAGCTCGTTATTTTCGCTTTGTAGATTCATTATTGAAAATCGATTCCGAGGCTCGTATGTCCTAAAAAATCGTCTTGATCGATTTTAAAGGTCTCTTCTTCGTAGTTGTCTGTTAAATTTTGGGATTCTTCGAAGTACTCTTCTTTCCCGAGATCTTCTTTAAAAGCGAATGATTTTTGTCCATTAGTCTGATACATAGTGTAATCGTCTTTTTCGGCTCCTTGTCCGGTCATTTGATACAAATTCGTTTGTCTAGAAGGCCTGTCTGTCTGTCTAGTGGAAATACTGATAGGGGTAGGTTGATAACCCGTATTTCGCTGAGGATACTGAGGTTTAGTAGTGTTGTTGTTTGGTTGTCCCCTTTGAGGCTGACCGTGATTAACAAAAGTTGGTGGTCTATATGAAGGATTTGGGTGTTGATAAGGTTGTTTAGGTATTTGGTGGTATTTAAATTCAGTATGTATTGGTCTTCTTCCGTTATGAGTTTGGCTTTTCTGAAAGACTGGTTGTTTGCTTGGCTGAGTAAACATTTTATTATTCTTAAATTGAAAGTCGTTTGTGAGCATATTAAGTGCTTCACTAAGAGTGTGAGGGTTCTTGGTACGCATTAGTGCCCCGATGGGTTCATGCAAACCCCTAAGGAGAACTCTTAAAGCTAGTTTCTGAACGTATTCTATTAAAACGTCTTTAGCCATCTGCCTTTGAGGCTCTTTATTCATAAAAAATGAAATTTGTAAAGTTAGTAACTTTTGAATTTTCTCATAGAATTGAAATGGTGATTCGTTACTTTCTTGTTTTAATTCTGACATCTCTAAGTTTAATGTGAAACAATCTCTTTTGTCTGAATAACTAATTAATAATACTTTTCTAGTTTCGTGGCAATTGTAAGAGTTAGGGTTTACAACCATTTCCAGTGCTTGGCCTTTTAATTTAGAAAGAATAGAGGACAACAGATACTCATTTTGAAAATCCTCTGGATTTTCGTTTACATAAAACTTATTTACTATCTTATCACATATTGAGATAAATCTGTGGAGCATAATGGGCTCTCCACTATACTCGGGTATCATGTCAAGATACTCCTTTTTTAATATTGGCGTTGCCATTATTTAATATTATTTTTCAAAATAATAAAAATTAAAAATCAATGAAATAAAATTAAAAGTATTTACTCTTTTTGTCTTAATTCTATTTCTTACGATCTACTTACAAGTGGATCCAAAATACTTTGCTCATTTGAACAATTTTCACTTTTCACTTACACGATATTCACTCGTGCTCTTGATAGATATGCGCTCTATTAAGTGGTTGTAGATATTCACTCTACTAAAGTCTTCTTGATGTCGTTACAGATATGCGCTCTGTAATGAATCGAGTTTTTGCAGTATCTCGGTTAACGATTGAAATCGATAAATATTATGTTCATTAATTCTCCCGAGATGTCCTACCGACTGCGCCAGTTACGTGTTATATTAAGCACGAAAGGTTTTTAAAAAATGATTTTTATTTTTACAAACCTTTGAATTTAATAAACAATTAATTTGGAAAACTGTTACATAAATTATGCTTAATAAAACAATACAATTGATATGCACTCAATTGGAGTGGAAAACGTCTGTGCGATACAGAGGCGACTTACACACTACCGGGGCTCTGTTCTCACCACCTATATAATACAAAAGCTGCGTTAGCAGGAATTTTCCTAGCACGCATTTAATTATGAAATGTTCACATAAAATGTTCATATAACTTATATAAGTAGAATTTGAATCAATTTCATTACCAAACTAAAAAAAAAAAAAAAAAATTGAAAATTTGAGAAAGTTTGACAGAAAAGTAAAAGAATTATTTTTTGGGAGAAAAAGGCTTACCGTTCTAAAATTCCCTCCCCAACGCCAATATTTTACATACCTATGTACATAATTTGCCACATCATGTTTAGAAAGTTGAAAGCGAGGTTTTGCTAAAACTCACATACATTTCCTCTAAAATATCATAATAATTTATCGTATCCTATTCCATTAAAAGAGATTTCTTTTTTAGTAAGAGTAGACCACTTTCCAGTTTAACAAAGTCCTTCCGTGCAGCCGGATTTCTAATCGATAAGTTCTTTTTTCAATTTAATAATTTTAACATTATTCGTCAATAACAATTTTGTTCACGAAGTTTCTTATTTTATTAAACTTGTTTCTTGTAGTCTATGGCATTATCTTCAGGTATTTTGAAGTTAACAATTTTGTATGCTTTATATTCCTCCTCGTTCCTTTTGCGTGCTAGTTATTTTCTCTTTATGCAATCATAGCTTCATTAATTTTCTTTTACGGAATCAATTCATAACGTACAATTCTATAAAGTTTACTTATGTTCCTTCAGCTCAACTCATTCCATTTATTTCACTTGCTTCTATTTTCACTTCAAATATTTTGTTTTATTCTCTAAAGATTCGTAAGATAAATCTTTACTACACTTTCGTAGATACTTATCTATCTCTTTTTATCTATTATTTTCTTACTCAATTTAGATAAGCATTCTTCTTATGTTTCTATCTCTTTTAAATTTACTTCTATATAATTGATTTTCGTATCATATTGGTATCTTTGTATTACTATCTACCATTTGCGTTATTTTACCTTAACAAAAATATAAACATATATTTTGATTATTATTACTCGTTTGAAAAAAAGTGAAGATGCAAAATAAAAATCAGTGGAATATTTATGAGTCCTGTAATGTTATGTTTAATTTGTATCTATTGTTAAAATCTCAAAACACTGCTTGTTTTGACTCTATGTATAAATATACGTTAATTTTAAAAATTTTTAATGTGGGAACGCAAGAGGGAGAAAAAGAGTTCAAGAACAGTACATAAATAATTTTACAACATTAAGCAATGAAAGAGTGAAAATCGTTGTCGCATCGGTAAACAGCTATATCCGAATTATCCGATTGTTTTATATTATTGTGGATATAAATTAAACGAAACGGTTGTAGAGATTGCATTAACCGCTGGTCCCTTGGGGCTATGACGCTGATACAACGCGCGCGATCAAATTATTGACAATTAAAACAAATCCATTCCCGAGGGATTGTCGCAGAGTGCATCAATTGAAAATAAAATACGTAAGGATGGAGGGATACAGCGTTCATTTTTAATTGGAAAGATTTGGTTAATCAGCTTTTGCCAGAATACAAATAAACATCCATTATTTAATATGTTTACTGAGTGTTAGATTTATCAATGTTTTTTTAGCAGACAAATTGTTTAAATTATTTTGAAGTGTTTTGTTTAAATAAAAAATCGTCATTGTGATGTAAAATTCCCTCATTTCATGTTTGCCTTTGTTCATAATTTTTTACCATTTAGCTTAATATTATTATACAGGATTTTCTGAAATCATAAGTCTTCAATCGGTCGTTTATATCATAGTTATTACTATAAAGGTTTGATGATAATATATTAAATTTTTTTAAAAGTATTTTTACAAGTGTTGTCATAGAAATCCCTCATCTATTTATCCCAAACTATACTAAGCAAAGGACCACTTACAATTTTCAGGTATTCGTAGTTCTAAGATTAGAGATTAACAAAGTTCCCCTTTAGCCCGTGAACCTGTTATGTTCCTCATTCGCAAATCTTAAACAACGGGAGTTAGTGTGTCGCAAAATAGTGTGTCTGTCTCTTCCAACTGAATTTACTATAAATAGTTTAGCAATCTATGATGTAGACCCATATTTAAATTCTTAAAACACAAATAATTATATATTGTTTATGTTTTTGTTTGTTGTCTGTGGCCCTTTTGAGGTCGGTTCCTTTGGTGACTCGAAGACTCACGCTAATATAAGAAATACTCATATTTCAATTTTTTTTTTAAGTAGCCAAAACCCTTAATGTCGGACGTAACCTGTAGTATTAAGTGTCACAATTTTATAAAGGAAGTAATAGGTCATTTGTGTTTCAGTCTAGATATTGTTATGGTCGAGATTAATTTTTTTTATCTGTTGTATTTTTTGAAATGAAGAAGAAGTTTAACAATGGCCAATTAAAAAAATTCCTAGTCACTAGTTCATTAGTTTATAGGCAACTGACGTTCATGTTTTATGACTTTCAATAAAATAATTATAAACCTTCCTCGACTAAATTAAGTCTCGTTCACCCTGTGTACACAAGATTACTTTTTGCTACTACTACTACTTCACAAAAGTTCTATATTACCTAAATCCGATATCTTTTTCTTTATTTACTCATTCGTAATAAAATATTACTGAACGTTCCGTACTTTGTTACCTACGGCTTTAAATGGTAAAATATTTTCAGAGATTTCTTAGGAAGGTATCTAGTGTTATTTATCGGAGTGCATGAACCATAAATTGACGGGGGAAGGTTTCGGCTTGGTGCCACGATATAATACATCCATATAGTTCTGTATATGTGCTGTATACAAATATTTTATCTTTAATTATGTGATAACATTCAATTTAACACAGATGATTTTATTTTAAAGGTTGAGTAATATTGCAGCTGCTTCAACAGGTAGGCTATGTTTATTTATTGTACGATATTTTTAACGTGAATTTATTAAATATTTTTTATCTATTATTATTTAAAATAACTTATTGGTCACGATAATAACCGTAATAATAATTAGTTCTGTATAAATACTTTAATTATTGAACTGCAAACGTTTTGCTCGTCTGGCATTTTATAAGACAATGCAAATTTGTATCCACTATATGTTATAATTGTAATTCTTACAATGAGTAAAGTTTATATTTCTAATCGTGTTAAACTTAATAGTTTTTAGTCTAAATCGAAATGAATATTATTTTTTCTCAAATACGTAAAAGGGAATACATTTAAGTAACATTTTGTAAGTTTATAAATAGTACACTTAACTGGGTTCGATCATGTTTTGATTTATGTTTTGCCATAGTGAGAAATAATTTTCTCGCCAGTCTAGGGACGCTTTTCACAATTTAATTAAATTACGTGATAACATATGGTTTCATACACCAGCTGATTTTATGTTATAGGTTATGTTTTAAAAGCGAACGTTATGTTACATAATTTATTAACTGTATATAATGAAGTTTAAATATTGTTATTCAATGCCATTATCAGGTAATAATTATCGTAATGTATGTTTCTATAAATCTTAATACAAATATTTCAATATTTTGGTATTTAGTTGTAAATATTTATATTTCAATTTTAAAAATAAAAAGTTTCGTTGGTACGTCTGGTGTTACACATGCGTCTATTTAAAAAAAATTAATTTAGTAAAACTTGTACTTATTATATTTTTAACATCTAACTATAGTTTTCTATTTGGTACACACTTTTAATAACTGTATTATCAAAATTTTGTTAAAACAAAAATAATATACTAGAATTAACAACATTTTAAAAATGAAGTTGTAAGTTAAAATGAAGTAAATCAATAATTACTAGCATATAATCCTACTTTCTTATCCGAATTGATGATATTTGTTTCCCTAAGAGCGTTCTCCTCAGGGTCTCCAAATTACGATCGGGATTTTTGCAGGACGTTTCAGAAACTCACATCACACTATAATTTCTAATTGAACGCACTCTCAATGATGGAAAATTAATTTTTGCAAGTAAATTTTAAAATACACAAATAAAATTGTTTTATTTGCACAGACTATATATTACAGTAATTCCAGACAAACTGACAGATGACTATAACAACTAGGATCCACTGAGGTGTAATTTTATATTTAAACCTGCTAATCAAAAACTGTTTTACTTAAACTGCTAAGGTTGCAATTCAATCATCTACAATGTAAATTACTACAAAAAAAGTCAAGGTTTTTCACATTATTCAGAATGTATGTGGCAGTTACCCCTGAACAGCTTGCTTTCAAAACGAAACTTACATCTGGATTTAAATCAAATGTTTATTTATTTAAATTAACAAATGACTAATAATTAAACACATGTTAACCACATGTACCTGACGTATGCTATCTTTTGGATTCATTTGAAATCATTTTTTAAAAAATTTTAACTTGTTAAAATAACCCTTCCCTGTGCGAGTATTTACATTAAGTATTTAAAAAAATATTTTTCGTGGCTATAACATTATTTGAATATTTTTACTGATTTTTTTTCCTTCCTTTACACGGTAAATCTATTCTTACAACAGATCTTAATTAAACGTAGTAATCCAAAACTCTTTTGAGGATATGGTGGTAAAGATAAAAGGAAACCCAGTGCAAAATGCACAACAATTAAATGCTTAATAACTAGAAAAAACCTACCACCAAAAATATAAAGTAAAATTATCAAACATTATAACTAATTTGAATAGGTCTTCAATGCTACCAAAAGATAAAGCGTATCATACACAATTTACTTTCTGTGGAATAAAAAATTATCTACCTCCAGCACGTTAGCTATTAATGTGAATGTGACGTCAGTACCTGTTGTCTTACAAGCGGAATTTGTTCTGTGTGTCTGTCAGACACATTCATAAATCATTTACAAGTATGCCGAGTGCATTGTTAATGTCCGCGGTTTGTTTGGGTCACGAGAGAAAGAGCCATATCGCAAGTCACGGAGCCCGTTTTCAAGGGAAACTCACTTTGTACGACTAAACATGCCCACCTGCATTTGAATACATACCCACGCACTCTGGATACGCGGCGTTTCCTCAGCTACAAACTTTCCTTTTGTTTTTAAACATGGGAATAATACGTGTTTCAAGTTTTATAATGAAGTGAGTGAAATGTGTCTTTGTTATCTTTCTACATATATGCTTCCAATAAATAAAATTTTAATGTAACGAATTAAATATTTTGTTAAGGAAAACTATTTTGTCTTTACGACCTATATCACTCATGGTGATTATATGAGTAAATAACGCCATGGTGATATATGGTAGTTAAATTGAAAAGGTAACTTACTAACAAAAGTTTTTAAAAAATAATACCAAAAAATATGTCATAATAAAATTGGTTTGGAAAATGTTAAAATACATTTCATTGCCTGTTACACGGACTAGTTTACATGGTTTTAAGACACGACTAAATCATAGTTATTGAACAAATATCAGTCAAATTTGTCAATGATGTAGGCCTAATCATAATAATCAGCATTTGTCCCATTAAAGGTCAAAGTTGTGTTTCCACTTGTAATAAATGTATCTAGCGAATAAATGCATCCGGCAGATTTACTGAAAGGAAATGCAGGAATTTCATTAGGGAAGATATTGTTATTAATGTATACGTTATGAAGAAAACCCACAATAAGGGGGATACAATTTGAAGTACTTCCAGATCGAAAGCACCACTATAAAACAGTAGTGTTAATTAAAACTACCAATTATATTATAGTTAGAATGGATAGAAATATAAAAACAAATATAAAAAAGTGTTGTTCACTTCACTAATACAGTTAGCACCTGTAGAAGAATAGAAGATAAAACAGTAGGCCCACTTATTTTGTAAATGTAAATAAACAGTTAATACGATCTAGAATTTAACTTTATTATCACGAAATAATTCCAAATAAAGAATATAAACGAATATGCCAACCTAACAATCTCTAAAAGACAAACTCGAAATCACGTTGGAATATCAAATAGGCCAATGGATTACAAAAACTAACGAACAAAAATTAAAGGAGATGTATAAATGACCTGATAGAAGTTTAAGTAAAAAAAAGGTTTTATACTACCATGAGGTGATTCTATACTTCAGAATAGGAATAATCCATGGTTATGTTTTCTATGTTGTTCTACACGATGTAAAAGCTTTCAAAAAATGAACTAACATGTTAAACGTAAAGGGACTTTAAAATATTCAGATCTATATGTATAATAGATTATGTTTGTATATCTATGATAGAATATAATAAAAATGTGCATAGGTGTTCAGAGCTACGCGTAACTAGAATATCATAGCTATCATGATTCCATCAACTCTCTGAAAAGATATGGAAATAAACGAAGAGAAGTAAAACTGTTGTGAAATGTACTTACCGAGTCAAGAATAATATGGTTCTATAAATGTTCTTGCCTCATAATATCCGGAGTGTTTAATCAAAAAGAAAATTTATATTAAAATTTAATATTGTTTTATTATTTTTAAACTTATCCCCGCAATTAAATTGTGTTTTATAAAATAAATAAATATTCTTTTCAATAACGATTTATAAATTTATCTTTAATAATTATTAAACATATTAAACACAAACACAAGAACGTAATAACGTCCGTATAAATATGAGATAACAAATATTAAATCTAAATATTTACATTTGCGTAAGAGTTATTGAATGTCTTACCAAACAATAGAAATTGATACAATACACAAATGTAATCTTTACGCATTGGAGAAGCATTTTTCTTCAATCATGACCCGTGTTTTCGGGATAAATAGCTTTAGGGTTTTTTCCTTTTAATTCAAAAAATAATATGTAATAAAATAAACGTCCATGTTATATTGTTTTTTTGAAAAGAATAAACTTACAAAATAATAGGTGCTAAATTTTAGTAGTTCTTTAAATTTAAAAATGGCCTATATACCTTAACAAAGCTTCATGCATTAACATTAACTTGAATATCCCAAATTTATTTGTAATATATATATATATATATATATATATATATATATCTGGTGAAATAAAATAATTTTCATTAACAAGAATATACGTGTATTACTTACTTACAATGTATACAGTCTTACTCTAGTCACACAACTGGACAGTGATTTATAAATTTTGAAAATGCTAATAACGTAAATTAGCAAAAAGCTTCAATCAACAATAAAATGAAGTAATACACGTATATTCTTGTGTATGAAAATTATTTTATTTCACCATACATATTCCACAATACAAAGAAAATTCATCTAAGGATTACAATATATATATATATATATATATATATATATATATATATATATATATATATATATATATATCCCATATAAAGGTTAAATATATAACAAAAAAGTTTCTGTCGAAATTAATTATTTGATAAAAACTTTCTAATATTTGAAAACTGGTTTTTTAGCATAGTTTAACCCTGTAATTAGATGAATTGAAGATATTTCTATAAATAGCCCACATAGTTACAGCGGTTCCTATTTACTTAAAATTGTAAGTGTTTTGTAAATATCTTGTAGAATAGTCTGCTGTTGAAGTTAAAAGAAAAGAACGTATAATTTCATTAATTACTTTAGTTCATAAAATGTACACTTTACTGTGTACACACGTTGGGTTTATCTACACATAAAATTATAAATATGTATGTAAGTAAATGTAAATCGTTCCGCTAGAGTGCGGTCTAGCCCGACATGTCCGACATAGTGTGACGTATTGACACGAACATCTATGTAGATGGGTAGAATATTTACTCGCTGTTTCTGAGAAAAATTATCATTCATTTAATCAAGAAATTTACATAATTTCCAGGTTATATAAAACGTAAGTAGATACATGCTGATACAATATTTAAATAATTTTCAAAGAAAGTAATAATAAAAAGGGTTTTTCGTATGAAGCAAATAGTTTATTTTAAATAAAGGTTTGGGAAAATATGTAATTACGTCGATGACATAAGAGATTGAATGAAATTGGTTAATTTTTAGAAATTCCTTTGTAATAATTCAACGGTACCCGTATTGACAGCAGAATGAACGGTATTTGTATAACACAAGTTCCTAACATTTCCGCGAGGGGCAGCATAGTCCATTTCTGTATATAAATTTACTGTATATTTCAAAAATACCCAATCATTATGGCAGCCACAAACTTGGCAACCTTGCTGGTATCCGCATTAATATCAATTTACTACGTAAAGAATATATTTGAAAGGATCAAAGAATACCTGGTAAAAGACAGATCAGGGGTTTCTGAGGATGCTGCCCCAGCGAGTCCCCAGCGATGGACGAGTGCATCTCTACGCGAGTGCTAAATTGATGATTTGGAGTAAAAATGGCCGAAATAAAAAAAATGGCTGTAGAATTAACACTAAGGGATTTTTGAGGTTGCTGAATTCCATGCCGTTACCGAAAGTCACCGGGGATACTGGTTTGATTTTACGGACATACCAAAGGATTGAATTGGGGTGAAAATGTCAGATGCCAAAAGAAAACGCTGGAAAATAACAACTCAGGGATTTTCGATGACGCTGAATTCAATGTCGTCATCGAATAACACCAAAGAAGGAAGGACGTGACTCTACGTGAGTGCCAAATGTCAGAATTCAAAAAAAGAACTGGAAAATCAGAACTAAGGGAATTTGAGGGTGCTGAAACCAATACCGTCACCGAAAGTCACCGGGGATGGACTACCATGATTCTTCGCTGGAAATCCACCAGTGTTGTTTGGAAAATGTCAGATTCCAAAAAATCCAGGAAAATAACTGCTCGAGGGTTTTTCATGTTGCTTAGTTCAATTACGTCATCACAAGTCACCTGCAAGTACCAGTAAGGCCTGGGATGTACTTGTACATAAGGGATGAAATGAGGTAAAAATGTCTGATGCCAAGGAATCATTGGCAAATAACGGCTCGGGGGTTTCTGAGGATGAGGAATTCAATGTCGTCTTCGAAAGTCACAGAGGGTGGATGGATATGACCCTATGCGGGTGCCATAAGGCTAATTTGGGGTACAAATTTCAGAAGGCAGAAAAGTATAATTACCACTAGTGGATTTTGAGGGTAGCGAGTCCTATGCCGTTATAGAACATCAGTGATGATGTATGGGTGATGCTCTATGGCAGTAGCATAGAGGTAAATTGGGGTAAAAATGCCAGAATTCAAAACAAGCTAGAATATGATCATCTGTGGTGTTTTGGAGTGTGCTGAGTCCAATGCTGTCATCGAAAGCCAACACGGAATACGGGCGTCACTCTACGGCAGCATCAAAGTGGTGAATTGTGGTAAAATGACGGAAGGCAGGAAAAAAACTAGAAAATGTTCATCCTTCATCTAGAAGGGGGTTGTTTAAGGATGCTGAGTCTAATACCGTTAACGAACGTCAGTATAAATGCACGAGTGTGGTTATGCAGAAGTAGCAGAGTGATGATTCAGGGAAAAAACGTTAAAAGTCAAAAAATGGCTGGAAAATAACCACTAGCGGTAATGATCACACCGGCTGTTTTGAGGGTGCTGAGTCCAATAGCGTAATCGAAAGACAACGGGTTGGAACAGGTTTGGTTCTATGGGGATGGCAAAGTTGTGGTAAGAAATGCCAGAAGCTATAAAATTGGGAGTAAATTATCACTATGCTGTTTTCGAGGATTCTATGTCTAATGTAGTTTTTAAGGTCAAGAGGAGTAGTGTAGTGTAGTTGTGGCTCTACAGGAGAAATAATGGGAGGATTTGTGGTAAACATATAAAAAGTCTGAGAATCGGTAGGAAATGATCTTTTTAGGGTTTTCGAACGAGTATAGTTCATTATCACAATCGAAAGTCTGGTAATGAAAGGCAGTAGTTCTATGCCGATGACAAGATGGTGCTTTAGGGATCAAAAATGCCAGAAGCAAAAACACCGATATATAATGATCACTGGGTGGTTTATGATTGTTCTGAGTCAAATGCCGCCATCGAAGGTCAACGAGGATGCACGGATGTGTCTGTACGAGAATATCAAAGGGATAAAGGGGTAAAAATTTCAGAGTAGAAGAGATCGCTATAAAATGATCACGCCTTTTTGAGGATGGTGAGTCTAATCCTAGCCCCGGAGTTGGTTAGGCACACTCAGGGATGAGACTGCGGTCGTCGTAGACACCGTAACATTCGTTACTTATTCCTGTATCAAAAATTGAACAGTTTGCGGAGCTACAAATGAAAAGTCTTTGGAACAATTCTATTACGCTAAAGTTTATGTGAATGAAATATTTTACGAGGCTGTATTTTTGTGGTATACACAAGAGAGGCAGAAAGGATTTCATATTAGTGGCTCAATTATACAAGAAAAGGCATTACAGATAAACAAATTATTTAAATATAATTTGGAATTTAATGCTAGCAATAGATGGTTCGATTGGTTGAATAGATGGAAGAGAAGGCACGAAATGAGACAATTAACGGTAAACAGGGAGAAGATATCACCTGATAATCATGCTGCCAAAGAATATGTAGTCGAAATCACAGATGTTGTTTCATCTGAAAATTACTCACACCAGCAAGAGTGTAATGCGAAAGAGACGGTATTGAATTTTAAAGCCCTTCCCACTAAACGTCTTCCATCTAAAGAAGAATCCTCTGCCTTTTCTGCTTTCTGACATGTTTACCCAAATCTACCTCTTTGCTACACGCTTGCACCCCCGTTTAATTTTGATGACGGCATGGAACTCAGCACCTGCCAAAACACTCTGATTGATCATTGGCCAGATTATATTTTCCTTTTGGCATTTTAACCCCAGTTCAAAATTTTCTACTCCCATAGAGCATAACCGGTGCCTCCCCATTGACGTTCGATAACGGTATAGGGTTAGCACCCTTGAAACCCTCCTTGTGATCATTTTCTAGATTTTTTTTCTGACATTTTTAACCCAATTCGTTCATTTGCTAATCCCGTAGAGTTAAACCCAATCACCCTCGTCGACCTTTGAGGAGTCCATTGGACACAGAACTCTCGAAAACAGCAAAGGATTTCATACGCCAGCTTTATTTTGCCTTCTAACATTTTTACCCCAATTCACATTTTGCTATGCATATAGAGCAGCATCTATGCATCCCCACTGACGTGCGATAATAGTGTAGGATTTAGCACCCATAAAACCTTCCGAGTCATCACTTTCTAGGTTTTCTTTCCATTCTCATATTTATAACCCAATTCATACATTTGGTAATCCAGTAGAGCCAAAGCCGATCACCTCCTTTGACGATTGAGGAGTGCATTGGACACAGACCCTGAAAAACACAAAAATCTATCACTTTTCACTTTATTTTTGCCTTCTTACATTTTTACACAAGTTCACCTCTTTGCTACGCCCATAGAGTATCACCTGTGCATCTCCGTTGACATTCAAGAAAGGCATTGGATTCAGCACCCTATAAAACACCCTTATTGGCATAGTGGTCACACTGTTGGCTCCCGTATTGTTATTGGTTTGGGATTAATAAACACACCGGCTGCGATATTGTTATTGGATTTAACGGGAATATACACTGAATGCTATAAAGATGTTTAAATGAATTGCTGCTGTATTTATAGCAATTCAGTCAATTTTGTATTTTTATTTTTAATAAGATTGAATATCATGGAGTAATATCATATTTATTAAAAATTAATTATACACGTCGAAGAGAAAAACTCTTTTCAGAGGCTGTCATGTGGTTTCAAAATGAAATGCAGCAATATTGATAGCGGGATTTATATATATAACAAGAATATTATTAATTTCTTTTAAAGCAACCAAGAAAATGTATTTCAATGGGAAACATAAGTACCTTAAATAATCATTTGACAGGAACTGGAATTGAACCTGTAACATAATGATTTTATATTACTGTTAAAGCGAGGGTTTACATGCTAAAACCATTACCAAAACGAATTTATAAAGGGATTTAGACGTCTCATTAGAGATGGCCTTATCGCTATAACAACTTTAACTTTTTCTATTATTTATTAATAGTAATAATAATAATAAAAATATTGGAAAACAAATTCCTTGTAGCAGAAATGTAAGACTACAAATCAATATCTGACGTTATGCAGTCACGTTTTTCCAACAGCTCACAACGTTTATTGGTTCTGATTTGATACATTGCTTTAGAGATTCCTTAAAATATGGTCCTGTCACCCAATTTATTCACTAGGGCGTAAAATGTAGTTTACGTTAGCGAATCTAAAATAACTATTTATTCCTAATTGATGGTTTAGTAAGAGTCTCCTTTTTTATTTTTTCACATTCACTCAAAGTTCTAGTTTTATGTTAATGTATTTTAAAGCTGAAATCATTAAGTACCTCATAGGGTGCTTGGGGTCTCTTTCTTCAATCGTATTATTAGTGTATGAGGACCTAATGTTTTGGAAAAATGATAGAAGATATTATATCATAGAAAGGAAACAACAGATGGACTGAAATACATCACTTTTATTAAGGAGAACTTTAAAATTTGAAGGAAAATTAGACACACGGTGTATAAGTAAGAATTGAAGTTTAACTTACCTTATATTTGGATTATGCTTTCTTACATCGTATATCTGAATTCCATAACAAAGAGTTAAGCCTGATAGAGTAAGAGTGGATCATCGTCGCAACTCTAAAATGCTGGATAACAAAATGCATTATAATAATACATATGGCACATTAGGTACATGGTACATGTACATGGTACATTAGGTTTCAGGGCTAGACCTACTATCTTTGAAACAGTCGGATAACAGCGATTATAATGCCCTGGTATAAAAATTACATAAAAGTATTGCAATTTGCTCCTAAACCTCAAGGACTTCTCCAGGCCTGAAGATAGTATTTATAAATATGCATATGCTTATTGATATATATCTTTATCAGTAAATAGAATTCCATTATGAGGGTTTTAGCAATGAAATAATTTTCAGATAAACTTGCACAGAGAGTCTGGGTATTTATTTAAACTCCGATTTTCAGTGTTATATTGTGAATAATCAACTTATAGTGTTATATTTATGGAATGCAGCATCAACGTTTAGTATCATATTTTATGTTATCATATATTGGTGTTACTGCAGTTACAACGTTTTGTATTATAATATACAGTAGCAACATTTAGTGTTATATTATGATGTATCAACTTTAAGTGTTATATTGTTCGACTGTAGTATCAACATCTATTGTCATACTGTTGTACTGCACCCTCTTTACTGCACTAATATTTGTATTCAATTAACTTGTGTTTTTATGATAACAAAAATATATAAATTTTGGTTTCAGATACAATCCTTTGTGTTCACAAGAGTTATTAACAAGTTCAGTGTGATGTACAAAATTTTGTCTTGGTTTATATATAATATCATGTGGTCCGAAATATCCTTTCCACATTTTTCATAAAGAAGATTTTATTTTTAAGTAATGTAGGGTAATAAAGTTCAGATGATTGTCACGGGTTTTAAAGTCCTTCTTTTCTGATCCTTTTTATCCTATTACAATATTTTAACAATCATTGGCAAATTATTTCTAGTAACGAAATTATGGTTTTGTGTAATAAAGACTGAGATCTACTATAATATACTCTAAATGGTTATATTAATAATAAAGTAGAGGTAAAATAGACAGTATTACAAATATATTGCTTTCGTTTTTACAAATATTGTAATCTTGTACAACATTTTGTATAAGTTATTGTTACAAAATAATAATGTACATATTTGATTTGTCAAAGATTTAAAGTAATATTATTATATACTTACTTAAAATACCTTTACTTCTTAGAAACCTATTAATAAAACTTTATTAGAAACAATACAACTAGTAGATTATCTCGAGACAAGTCAAACAACCGAATAACGTAACCCTCATCCATAAGTAATTATTGCTCCAGAACCATTTGCATTACAAGACCATCCCCTTCCACGTACATCATTAATTACGGAAGGGCTTATTTACACTTGGAATCACAAGGTAGGACTTCAGTTGAGCTTTGAAACCAATTTCCGTCTCATCTCACCAATCGCAATTTTATACCTACTCTAGCATTGACGTTATTACGTCATCAGTGCGTTCTTAATCTAGTTAAAATTAGAAATTTATGTTTTAACTTCATGTTTCGTTTAAAATGGTTTATTTTTATGTTTTATAGTTTCAATGTTTATTTTTGGGAGTTTGGTTTAAGTTCATGGGAGTGTTGGTTTTTAAGCAGAATAAAACTCATCATTTATAAGACTTCACCGAAATCCCAAAACGTTTTCTGCATTCGTTCCAATTAGTATATTTATGTGTCTTGATAGAAAAAAATGGTAATAACAAATTCCTTGGCTAAATATATACTTTATAATTATATATATATATATATATATATATATATATATATATATATATATATATATATATTATAATATAACGTATGAGGCTAATGAATAATATCAGTTTATATCCAAAAAGAAAAATAGTCGGTAGAAATATTTTGCAAAAGCGTTAAGAAACGTTACTAAAATTACGGACAAAGTACATTATCATTGTTCAATTTCGAGTGTAGGCAATAAAATGATCCAAAATAATGACCCCAGAGAAAGAGAAATTAACACTGTCATTACTAAATTTTATTGTAATAAGCTAAAGCCTTAAATGCCCACCTTTGTTTTTCTTTGTAATTGTAATATTAGATAAGGAATCAATCTTGTCACTAAGTAGTACTAAGGTAAATGGGTATAATGTCTATTAATTAAGTGTAAATAAGAAATGCAAGTTATGGTAAAATTTATATTGGTGTTAAAAAAAAGAGAAACCTGAAGGTGAGACAAAAGAGTGTTAAGGTAATTAAATATATAACTTAAAGAAAAGTTATATTTTAAATAACTTAGGTTATAATATATATATATATATATATATATATATACTGCGGAGCTACTTGCACTCAACTCATTTCCTCTTGCCTACTGTTTAATATGCACTTAAATGCATGTAACGTCACGCCGATCTGATTTGTTGTTCTTAAAAAAAACCATACTGCTGATAATAGTATGAGGGCTATATAACCATATATGTCAGTATTTTGTATGCTGAAAGGTACATATTAGCATTGACAATCATCACATAAATTATATCTCCCGATATGCTCTTATTAACAGGTGATCAACATATGATCCTGCTTAATTTTATCTTTTTATAGGCTATTGTCTTACACTTAAGGAGAATCTGCCCGGGGTACATGGCACTGGACCTTGATTTACCCAACTATATTTTTATATGGCTCAATTATTTTCAATAATTTACTTTTATGAGTAACTCTCCTTTTGTAATATTAGGCTTTATTTTAATGAATTTACTGCATTATAAATTTAATCACACTTGATACTTAACTCTACCACACCAAATTTAATGTTTGTAAAAAACTTTAAGTGTTTATTTATTTATTAACAAGGATATTTTATAATAGATTAGGAAGGTTTTTTACATTAATATTAATGATACAATAAAATAACAAAATAATTTATTATTTTTCAATTATTGATTTCTCCTGCTTTTATCAATATGAAAACAATATTTAGCCTTACATATTTAATTAAATAAAAGTTGCTTACATATATTTAATTTATATGGTTAATGTCATATTTAATTCTTGAATCATAAATTAGGATATTATTTTGAATTTACTATCTATTTTTGATACTTTCCATAAATTTTAAATCTGGAATTAATTTAACTTAAGCGTTACATAACATTCTGTGACATAAGATTTAGTTAAATATTTCAAAATCATTTACAACTTACTATGAATAGATCGAAAAAAGCACAGAGACATGTTTCACGTTCTTCTAATTTATCTTCATCGATTTTAGATTCCTCTGAGCTAAAACTCCCAAACTTCTGGGTAACCTGTTTGTTAATAGACCTACCCACTTGGGGTTTATTACAAAGATATATTTATTTTATCCTTCAAAACATTTCGAGAGTGTTCCTTTTTGTATTTTTTAGTTGTTATCGAAACATATCTTTGACGGGATTGGCAGAAACATGACTTTGGTTTTATTTGTTTTTGTTTCCTCTTCCCCATTTTTAAAAACGTTCTCTGAAGTAATATAACAAATCATTGTACAACTGTTGAACCCATTTGATACAGGAGAGGTACGGACAGAAAACCCCCGCTGTCCAACAAATACTATATGGGAGAGCAGCAGGAGAACGTTTTTGATTGCATTTTCGGGTTATACACAAACCACAAACACCCCTACTGATAAAAAAAAATGTACACACCTTATCTCCAATGTAACTCACCCTTACAGATTGCATCGGGATTAACTGCATAATACCGCTTATCTGTGATCAAGTATTCCTACGTTACAATTATTATTCTGCCAGGTTGGCAACAATGATAACGTTATAGTAATATCGAGCCATGCACACAGTTTACATTTGCATTGGGCGCGATACCACTTTCATTCACAGTCAAGTAGTTATAAAAACAAAATATTTATGAAAATACCCGTAGTTGAATATATTTTTATTTTATTCAAATTATGATATTATATATATTTATTTAGTTCAACTGTTTTTTTCTTTACTTGTTTACGACAATCACGATAAATAATTCCCAATTGTTATATTTGAATAGCGTGGAAAATTTCATTTTAACACCAAGATTGTTTGAATTTGACGGTCTGTAGAGTCACAAACCTTGATCATGAATATAGTGTCGGTTCCTGACATTACATTAGCGTAATGGGTAAGTCGTGTCTTAATTGCTTGATGAATGAATTCCTAGTGAAAATCAAATTATAAACCACTTAAAGTAAGAGAACCTTAATTATCTCTAAAAACAAACTTTATCATTGTTTAGTGACTTACGACACGTTTAAGAAAGCTATAATAATTAGCCTTATCATTCCACAAATAATGATATTTCTAGATTTTTTCTTTATTGTCTACACTTTCAGTAAATCCTTCTACCATAGTTGTCCTTTGGTTGACAATAATTAAAGGCCATTTTTGTAATACATTTGGTATATTTGGGTTTACTTTCTTTCCTTCATTACCTAATATATCGCATTTGCTTCTCTTTCACAGCATGGGATTCAAATCAGTTTAAAGATTGTTTCGAAAAAAAGGTATTCTCTTCAAAATCGATTATATATATTGCTGTATTAGTAGGCGATCATACAGTTACGTTATTATCAACTCTTTATACCTCTTATCCATTATATACCACAGAGAGTAATAGCGCATTGATCGAAGTTAGTATTTCTATGTTACATTGCAACCTAAGAAGCCACCTCATTCTTCTTTTCCTTAACTTCTATTTTTATGCTGTCAGTGGTATTTGTATTCACTAGTATAGCAAACGACTATGCCGAATTATTTGTCGTCTTTTATTAAAGTTTTTCATTTGGTGTCTCTTTTATCCATTATTCTCTTTAAATTTGTATTTTTATGTTTTGTTTTTTCCTCATTATTATCGACTCAACATATGGTTTTACTAAAGCAAAATATAATTAAACCAGGAACTTAAAATATCTTGCTACAGAACTAGGGAAATTCTCCATTGAATTCCTTTTCAAGAACTATAAATAAAGTCAAATATCAGGAAGTAATAAAGGAAAATCATATTATTAAACTGGTATTTTCAGTAATGAACTTTATATTATTTTGTGTAAGTTTTAGATATTGACGAGAGTAAGGAAGAGTTCTCCACCCGAGAGTCATAATATTAACCACCTAAAGAACAAAATTTTAAATTTCTCTATAAACATTTACGTATAGTGCGGAGCACGTAAGCGAGCATTTGGCCATTAGAGATCGCACTAAATTTCTCGTGTACTACCACTTTAACATGTTAAAAACATTGTAACACATGTTCTTTCAACATGATTCATATTCAGAATGTCATATATACCAACAGCTTCTGCATCCGATATTTCTACAGATATTTCTAAATTGTACCTTATATCATACCGATGTCAATTTATCATGGAAATTTATCTAATTTCCACGGTCTCATGCAGTGTTTTAGCATTCCTTTAGTTTTTTTTAGGAAATTATTTATATTGACCCTCTCCTCCCTATCGATTACTTCAATCTCTCGGTTGCGAGGTATGCATAGTACGTCTAAAAAACTTGGAGAGTCCTTAATAATTTCTAAACACATATTTTTAATGTTTTTTTTAAAGTAATTTTTATATTAAGATCGATCAAGTTACTCAAAAGTATTACCAATAAAGTTTGTTTATCATAAAACACGCCTCTGCCCTTTATAAAGATAACTGAACTGCAATATCAAAATATGTTCTACACGTTAATAGAACGAGATACAAACTAGTTTGTCAATATCTATTTATCTTAAAATTTATTATGTCGAAGGTACAGCGAATTCTAATGGTATTTAGTTGAACGATACACGATTTGACGCAAAGTCAAAGGACGAAGAGTCATTGCACAGATCCACTTGTAAGAGGAAACTGTCAGAATGTAAAGACTGGCACTATGTGATCTATTCAGTGTGTAGGAGAACCTTCAACAATATCAGTCGCGCTTTGAGCTCTGTCCCCCCTTTTTTTTATTTAATAAAACGAAATGTTAATTCATTGTGACGTTCACCATACTCCTTTATTGCGTCGGAAATCGATAATTCAATATCCCGCATGTATATTGTTTTATTGTTAGAGCAAAACATTGTTGCGTAGCATCGGAATAATGTGTGAAATTAACCTGTGCAAATCTCCGCAGAAAGATTGTGCGATGTGTGTATTCTGACGTAACATTCCTTTCGTACTTAGTGATCTGAAACTTTCCACAAAACCTAAATCTGAATTTAACATTTATGTCACATTAGTTGAAATTTGTAACAACATTTTATTTGGAAAAATCGAAAGAAAAGTTTTTAAAATATGCTCTATTTAGTTGACTAGTAATAACGATTCAAGCAGGTTTCAGAATGAGACGAGATATCGTCAGTTAAAGTAATCATCTATATAAACTAAATGTACCTAACATTTTGGTCTTCTATTTTTTTTTTTTTTTTTATATGTTCTCACACGTTTTTAAGAAATCGCCATAAGAAAAGAACTATTTAAGAAAGCTTTTCGTATCAAATGTGTTCAATTGTTGAGCAGTTATTGGCATGTAGTTAAAATTATATCTTTTTAAAATAACCCATCTGTATTGGGAGCTGTAATAGTTTAAAGTCTTGATAGTTTTTGAAAGTGGTTAATTTCCTCAAACGTTTTTCACCATCGTGTCCAGTAAACTATAACCGAGAAAATATTGTGAAACTCACTGAATATTGAAATATCTATTCAGATTATTCTCAGATAATAATACCGCTTGAGAATATCTCTGACCGCGTGTCACGGATTAGCAACTGTAGATTGTAGTTCTAAAATATGGGTCCATTGATATTTATGTTAAAATTTTATAATATCTATGTAACGCCTACTCTATCATATTAGCCCATGTACAAAGTATTTAAAAGTTTTTTCTTACGATAAGGGCCGTAGGTTACTGGCCTTGTACCTGCTCAAGAACTCGTGTACTTTTCTTTCAACCTCACAGTAAACCTTCCTTCAACCTCTTACTAAATATTACCATTAAAGGGTTTTTCACGCCTATGCTTTTTCTTTTATTTTGCTTCAAATTGATTCTCTGGTTAATTTGATAAGGGCGGAAGTTGGATGAAGCAGGTAGACTTCTGAGTACAAAACATTAAAATATATTTTGCTGTAGGTGATATTTGCCACGGATGAAAATGAGTAATCTTTCTGTATTTGCTGGGTTTAAATAGTTCTGTGCCAAACAATTTGCTTAGGAAATTCAATTTGCTAAGGATGACAAATTTCTAGGTATTCCTATATACTGATGATGAGGAAACCCATTTACAACGCTGCTTTGTTGAGGTTGGCAAAAGGTCGAGGAAAACTATTTTCTCAAGCTGAAGAATACAATTAGATGGGGATGGCAAATTTGTTATTGATGAAATTTGCGCACAGTGACAAGCTGAAAAAGAAATCAATTTGTTGCTGACGAATAAATGCTAAGGAATAAAATTGGCTGTAGAGATACAGTTTTCCTGGAAAAGCAATAAACCAAGAAAGACAATTACCTAAAAACGGGAGTAAAAACGTGATTGTCTTAAAAGAAGAAATTTTTCTGAAATAATATATTGCTGAATATTACTATTTGCTGAACATGATTATCTTCAAAGGATGACAATTCTGTTGAGGTGGAAAAACGTTTATAGACGAGCGTTTAACGAATAGGAGAAATTTCTGACGATGACTTTTTTTTGAAGATGAGGTATATCAAAGGATGACAATTTGTTTAGGTAATCGAACTGCCGAGGATGAGCAAGTGCTGCGGATGAAAATTGGTTCAGTGTAACAAATTGCTGAAGATTACCATTTTCTGTTTTGCTGAGGACAACGAATTACTGAGGATAACTATTTACTGAGGGTGACCATTCTCTGAGTAAGAATTTGCAAAAGATGGCAAAGCTCTTGAGAATTTCTTTACGAATATACTACAGTTCCTACTAGGATATAGGCAAAGGTGAAAGTAGAAAACATTTATCAGATAATAATTACTTTTTCTTTCATTGAAGGAACGTTTTTAAATTTAGATGATCCAAACGTGATAGGATTCATTAATAGAATCGTTAAAAAATTATTTATTTACTAAATCAACCCAAAACGTAACCTATCTGCTAACTTAGATCAGTATTTTACCATTTAGATCCATCAGTTATCAGGAAACTTCGTGAGTGCCCTACATTATCAAACAGTCAAGTAACGTCTTCGCTGATAAGTTGTCCCAGTTATGCACCATTAATAACCAGCTCTCGTTGTAGGCCGTCGTCTATTGTTAAGGATACAATTAGTCGTCGGAGAGGTTTCCATTGTTAGTCAGGATGGAATTCGCACATTGTGAAGGAGGGAGGGGAATATTCAGGACCTGATTTTAATGCTAGCACTCATTATTCTCTCTTTTATAGGTAATTCAGGTTAGAACTATCCTTTGATTTGCGATAAAGATAAAATGTAAACTTCTCTACGATATGTCTCACACCGTAACTAACAGTGAGATATATTTATTGTTATATAGTCACAAGGTAATAAACACTGTTTTTTTTTACTATTGGTAAAGAGGCTAGTCATTTAATGGGCAATGACTGATAAATAACAGCTTTCACGTAACTGTTACCTATGTTCCTACAAATAACCTAGGCCTATGGCAAATGTGCTACTTTGCACAAGTTATTTACTAAACCTTATTTTGCCCTTCAATAAAACATAGTGTGTCTTGTAACTACATTAAACCATTATAGTGACATATTATTTCTGTGTATAATAGACCACATAATTGTTCAAAGAAAACTCTTCAATGGGTTTTAAATTCTAATATCAACAAAAAATTAAGCTTTATTTCTGTTTAAGCCTCTTTCTACCCATCTTCATCTACCCACATCACACTCTTTTACGCATTCACGATGACGTCACTTCGAAACCATCGTTAATCTTATGTTTATATCTTTAATAATACTAACAAAATATAACACCTCAGATCTCGGGGGAAATCTATGCCTGGTTACGACGCGTGCCGCACACGCTTTCAGCTATTTGCATCTCCGTCACGTTTACTGGTGTCATTAATATTGTTTGTAGCGTCTCCGGTGGTTATTATGTTATTGTAAAATATTGTGGAACCGTTTATCCTATAGGAAAGGCGATTTTGAAATATTACCTCGGCCGTGCAACATTTCTTTTGTAAGAGTTATTTGTTAGTTACCAAAGGCACATAGCTTAATAGATTCTCATAGGTTTCTAAAATGATTTATAATTGGTGGGCTATTATACGAACGTAATATACTGTCTGTGAAAGTTAAAACATTTGCCTGTTTTATTTTGAGAAAGCATCGTTCTTATCCATTATATATTATATTTTTAGTTTAATTTAATCTTAAAAATAATAATACCGGTACTCAAAAATATTATAATTATAAAACACTTTAGAAAACACATTCTCATGATACAGTTTTACGTCAAAAATTATCTACTATTTCGTTATAAATTATATCAAAACGAGATCTATTTCTGACTCTTTATATTTATTAATACTACATAACTCTCATTTAAAAGTTATTGGAAAGTAATAAAATTCTTTTTAGATAGCATATTTAAAAAGTTACCGATAATAAAATCTAATATAAATGATGTTTAAACTTAAATTAAAAATAGTCAACTTTAAAACCTATAAAACAAAAATTTATCGGAAATATAAATATATTGAATGGAAAGGGAGTTTATTGTTTAGTAGCATCGATAAAGTTATCAATTGATTAAAACAGTGGTCTTCACTTTTCTCTACCACGAGTTAATGTTAGGTTTTGTTAAAACTTTGGCAATTTTTCTCTACAGCTGTATGGTAACTATTTGTCTTTCCTTTCTACAATCAAAATCAGTTTCTTAAAAGTTTGCCGAAATATTTGATTAAAAGTTGTTGCAATTTTCCTAAACGTCTATGTGAACCTTTTGTCCAGATAACAAGAAAATGGAATTATGAAAAAGAACCGCAGTTAAGGCCCTTTGTCAATAAAATAAATAGAGCGTTGATGCAAAGAATGTGATTTATACAGTCCGTGAATCGTATTTGTTTTCACTGCGGATTTATTCTTCTTTAACTATACATTTAGTCTGTTAGGCAATTTTAGTCTTTCGCAAACCCTAAAATCGTCTCAGTGCCTTGCTTTAAACCGTATTGTATATCTGAAAATATTGATGTTCTTCCATTTTGGATCATTATACATTCTTTTATATTCAAGAGTAATTTAAGTTTTTTTTATCGACTTAGGCGCCAAAACATCGTGCTAAAATATGTCAGGCTCTTCCCAGGATATGATTCAATAACTTCCCAAATTTCATTTCCATCAGATGAACAGTTTAGAAAGGCATAAACGACATATAGACAAACATCCGTTTTTATTTGAAAAGAACAAATCTATTGAAATTATATTATTATTCTATTTTATAAGTATACAATTATTCTATATTATAGACAAAAATGTTTTATTTTATTATAGAATATCTTTATACTATTTCCCCTGACATCAACCTACCTTATTTCACTGCTAGAACAACTATATCTGTTCAAATAATTGGCATACATCTATGTCCTTCGTTTCCGATTTACCAGAGCAAAAATAAAACTTTTCCCCCTCGAGGTTTAATATTACAAAATGCCTAAATAAAAGAATAGCCTATATTTGTATTTTACGTCTGATTGGACGATACGCGACATCTAGCAGAGCCATAGAAGTAAGAGCAGGGTATAAATTATCGAACAGATCCGCTGTAAAACGAGACTGGATTGGAAAGCAAACGCTGCAACTCTATGATCTATTCAATGACTGTCGCTCTGACCTACTGCTTTGCATTATTGGCAAAATGTAGGAAAATATTAGAACTTTGTGAATTTTAATGATTTTGATTTGCATTGGAAACTTGTTTTTCAACATGTTGCATGAATGGGGTACTAAAGTGACAAATAAATTATTTATTTAATATTATAACAATGGTAAAAGTTCTATCAATAGCATTCATAAAATTTCAAATTTGATTGTTAGATTTGTAATAAAAAATAAGGTTCGTCCAAGTTCAAACTTTGGTTCTGCTATCTGGTACTTAAATAAGGGAAGCAATTGCCTTCTTATACACTAAGTAGGAGAGTAATCAAATTCATGTATCCTTCTCTGTTGTATAATAAGGTACCCAGTTTATTATTTGATTACGTTTACATCTTACATAGATTTCTACGTACCATATTTACTTAAAAATTAATTTTACTAATTTCACTGTTATTACCCGATTCAATTTTCTATTTTTTTTTTAAATAAATTTATAAACAATTATAAAAGTGTGTCTCGCTTTTATTATGTGACTATTACAATACCCAGTACATCCGACATATATATGTAGATAAAACGAGAATCATTGCTGCAGTAAACTTGCAATAGCCTTCGCCATTAAAAAAATCTGAAATTCCTTGAATGGAGGGTCAAACTAATACGTACTCTAAATGTTATTAATGTTATAATTTAAGTAAAAAATTTGTAATATTACAGGAGTATGTTTGTGAGTAAATTTGTAATTACAGTATTCATAGATATTTCTCGTAAATATTCCAAAGAGCAGGATTAATATGTTGTAATAATGTATAACAGTAACGAAGATTGACTATGGTTCTGTTTATTAAGATGCTATTGCAAATAATATGGCAACTACTATACATATGTGGTTTTACCCCTACTCTGCTAGTTTCAAGAGTACTTTATAAATTATTCTAGCTACTGAAAAAATCGTAAGTAAATTGATTGTGTGAAACTAATAAGTCTATATATATATATATATATATATATATATATATATATATATATATATATATATATATATTTATATATATATATATATATATATATATATCGCAATATGTATTTATGTGTATTAATAAAGAACTAAGTCAAAATACAAATACAAGAAATATAAGTGAATTTACAATTGTAAATTCAATTATAATTCTTTTATTTGTATTTTGACTTAGTGCTTCATATATTTCATATATATATATTTCAGAAAATTTCTAATTACGTAGCTGGAACTCTGGGTCATATGAAAATTTTACAAAATTTTCAAAAAGCATAATCTATCTATCTATGGTTTAGTTTCAATGACGTAACACTAATGCACACTTAAACTAATGGTGCTAAATCACAATGTTTACTTACAGCTGGAATGCAATTACATTCTAACTCGATCAGCTGTTTGCTGAGCTGTTAATATACTCTGATTCACTAACTTACTTGTCCCAACGAACATTCCTTATAAATTGCTCAAAACGTTGACAAGAACACTAATAAAAACATTTGATAAACAATTTTAGCAACATTTTTATTTGAAAAACACGAACGAATTTTACATACATATGTAACATTAAATTATACCAAAATGTGTATTTAAAACAAAATAATAGACTACGGTTATTAGGTATGCAGTTTGTCAGACACTTTTATATTTTTAAAGTGTTTATTTAATGTCTGTTATTAACTATTAATTTTTTATATAGGCTAACAGATCACAGACAATTTAGAAGAAAAACAAGTTAAAAAAGCGACAGCTCACAGTGATTGTTTTGAAAAAGCAAAATTGTCTGTGATCTGTCACTAGTCCATATAATTTTTTTTTTTTTTTTTTTATTAAAACTGGTCATCTCTGACCAACCATTAATTTACATTTGATAATTAGATTGGTCCATGTAATAAAAATTTAAAGTTAAAAACTTTTAACATGTTGTTTTAGGGCTTTTAAAAATGCTATTAGGATGAAGAGTATTTATAAAATCTTTAGATATTATGAATTCAAACTTCTTCTGTGTAGTAAGTTACTCATAGTTTAATCACTTACATAAGAAAGAAGTGTAAACGCTTAAATCACTTACATAAGAAATAAGTGTAAACAACTAAAGCGTTCGAAGTTATAAGGTAAGCCTTTGCATACAAAGAGTAGGATGAGCAAATAGTAAGATATAAATACTCATTTAATGAATACGAAGAGATTTTAGAATAATAAAGAAATTCCTAATAACGGCAATAGACAAAGCTATGCGCTGTTTGCATTTACTTATTGTGTTTATAAAATCTGAAGTACTTATAGTCACGTGACTAGAAAGCTATAGGTAGAGGTATGAAACAAGTAATATAAATAAATAGTTAATGCATATAAGGTAAAAAAATTGCAAAACTATCGGGGCAAAGTATTAAATGATATAACTAAAGAAGAAAGAAAAACAACCAATTACAACTAACAATGTTTCGGTGTACACAAACCAGTGAGGTAAATAATTAAGGTAAGTAATTAGGGGAACCAGGCAAGAAAAAAACATAAGAAAAACCAGAGAGGCGAATAAAGAAATAATAAAGGAGAAATCCAAATATAGGAACAAAATAATCAAGAAAATAAACATTAATGTGAGACGTAAGGCAAACAAATTAGACAAACCAGTGACACAGACAAAAAAGAAATTGATTAATAAAAAAAGAAGTAAAACAAATATATTAGACAAAGAAGTAATACAAACATGGATGGTAAAGAAATTAGACAAACAAGTAACGGAAAGAATTGAGACAAATAACTAATACAAATAAGTAGAAAAATAAGTAAGAATAGGAAGTAATTCAAATTAGAATAAATAAAATAGAAAAACAAAAGAAGGCTCGAGTTAGAATAACATATATATCATAACTATTAAAAAAATACAACTGAAAAGATATAAGGCAAAAAAGTAATCAAGAAAGGAAAAGTAGTGCAAAACAACACATTCAGCGATATTGGTGATCTCATCAAACTACTGTATGTTTTTTCGTTAACTTCGCATCTAATTATCGTGCCCGTTGTTTTCATCTCAATAATATAATTTGTAACGTCTACAGATTTATTGAGGATAACAAAACTGTTTACTAGGCGTTAAAATATTGTTTTATTTATCAGGTCACATTAAAAAATACGATATATAAATGATAAGATACTATATGAAAAGTAATAAAACACAATAAAAGAGCCAGAAAAAAGATAATTTACTTACAAATCTAATCACCCTACTACTAAAATATACTACATACTTAAATAGCACTCAACGTTTAACTCGGAATGTTTGTTTCTGTTCGTGCCATGTGTTTCACAAAGCTATAGAAATCGATAATGTAAACGTAGGCATAGATAATCATATGCCACGTCCAAGATTATTAATAGCCGAGATTAGCTGACATTTGTTTACTACAATCTTATGATGACACATTAGTTTTCCGGGGCTCCAGGCATTTTGTCAATGACTCATATTTACAATAGTCTGTTCCCACCTCGAGTTGGTTCATTCACTCTAATAAGACAGTTATCGTTTATTCTTGCGTTAGTTCAGAAAGCTTAGTTTATTTTTATGATCGTTGTTTTTACCGGATATTTCGCAGCCCAAAGCGGTTCAAACGTAAACAAAACAATAAAATATAAAAGTTAAACTAGATTAAATATAGTCATTAAACTCCCTGAAACATTCTTTAAGTTGAAGCATCAAAAGATAACTTGGGATGGTCGGATTTAAAAACGACTCAGGCACAATGTTCTCCAAACTCTTCTGAAGCACTGACTTAAAAATCAAACCATTATAAAAACAAGTATCAACACTAGAGAAGTTTCAATTAGATTGGAATTGGGCATGCCGGTGCGTTCCCGTAACTCTAAAGGCAAGCGGGGAGCACACCGGCACGCTATCGGTGCCTCGAAGGGAACCCAGAGCGTTCCGGGTCGGTAGCCGTGCCGAACGTGTTATCAATGAGTAAAAATAAGAACGATAACATGAAAGGCAAAATAAGCTATTTAAATAAACGATAAAGGTTTCTACCTATTTTCATAATGTTGGCACTCACATATTGAAATAATGTGAAACATAACGGTAAATATATAAGTAAAATTTGAATCAATTTCATTACCAAACTAAAAAAAAAAAATTGAAAATTTGAAAAGGTTTGACAGAAAAGTAAAAGAATTATTTTTGGGACAAAAGGGCTTACCGTCCTAAAATTCACTCCCCAACGCCAATATTTTACAAACCTATGTACGTAATTTGCCACATCATGTTTAGAAAGTTGAAAGCGAGGTTTTGCTAAAACTTTCATACACTGCCTCTAAAATAACATATTAATTTATCGTATCCTCTTCCATTAAATGAGATTTCGCTTTTTGTCAGAGTAGACTACTTTTCATTTTAACAAAGTCCTGCCGTGCAGCCGGATTTCTAATCGATAAGTTCTTTTTTCAATTTAACAATTTTAGCAATTCGTAAGTAACAATTTTGTTCACGAAATTTTTTATTTTATTAAACTTGTTTCTTGTAGTGTATTTTGTAGTTGACATTTTTGTATGTTCTATATTCCTCCTCGTTCCTTTTGCGTGCTAGTTATTTTCTCTTTGTGCAATCATAGCTTCATTAATTTTCTTTTACGGAATCAATTTACAACGTACAATTCTAAAAACATTGCTTATGTTCCTGCAGCTCAACTCATTCCATTTATTTCACTTGCTTCTATTTTCACTTCAAATATTTTGTTTTTATTCTCTAAAGGTTCGTAAGATAAATCTTTACTACGCTTTCGTAGATTCGTATCTATCTCTTCTTATCTATTATTTTCTTACTGAATTTAGATAAGCATTCTTCTTATGTTTCTATCTCGTTTAAATTTACTTCTATATAATTGATTTTCGTATCACATTGGTATCTTTGTATTACTATCAACCATTTGCTTTATTTTACCTTAACAAAAATATAAACATATATTTTGACTATCATTACTCATTTGAAAAAAAGTGAAGATGCAAAATAACAATCAGTGGAATATTTATGAGTCCTGTAATGTTATGTTTAATTTGTATCTATTGTTAAAATCTCAAAAAACTGCTTGTTTTGACTCTATGTATAAATATACGTTAATTTTTAAAATTTTTAATGTGGGAACGCAAGAGGGAGAAAAAGAGTTCAAAAACAGTACATAAATAATTTTACAACATTAAGCAATGAAAGAGTGAAAATCGTTGTCGCAAGGGTAAACAGCTAGATCCGAATTATCCAATTGTTTTATATTATTGTGGATATAAATTAAACGAAATGGTTGTAGAAATGGCATTAACCGCTGGTCCCTTGGGGCTATGACGCTGATACAACGCGCGCGATCAAATTATTGACAATAAAAACAAATCCATTCCCGAGGGATTGTCGCAGAGTGCATCAATTGAAAATAAAATACGTAAGGATGGAGGGATACAGCGTTCATTTTTAATTGGAAAAAATTTGGTTAATCAGCTTTTGCCAGAATACAAATAAACATCCTTTATTTATTATGTATACTGAGTGTTAGATTTATTAATGTTTTTTTAGCAGATAAATTTTTTAAATTATTTTGAAGTGTTTTGTTTAAATAAAAAATTGTCATTGTGATGTAAAATTCCCTCATTTCGTGTTTGCCTTTGTTCATATTTTTTTACCATTTAGCCTAATATTATTTTACAGGAATTTCTGAAATCATAAGTCTTCAATCGGTTGTTTATATCATAGTTATTACTATAAAGGTTTGATGATAATATATTAAATTTTTTTAAAAGTATTCTTATAAGTATTGTCATAGAAATCCCTCATCTATTTATCCCAATCTATACTACGCAAAGGATCAGTTGCAATTTTTAGGTACTCGTAGTTCTAAGTTTAGAGATTAACAAAGTTCCCCTTTAGCCCGTGCACCTGTTATGACCCTCATTCGCAAATATTAAAGAACGGGAATTAGTGTGTCGCGAAATAGTGTGTCTGTCCCTTCCAACTGAATTTACTATAAATAGTTTAGCAATCCATATTTAAATTCATAAACACACAAATAATTATATATTGTTTATGTTTTTGTTTGTTGTCTGTGGCCCTTTTGAGGTCGGTTTCTTTGGTGACTCGAAGACACACACTAATATAAGAAATACTCATATTTCAATTTTTTTTTTTTTAAGTAGCCAAAACCCTTAATTTCGGACGTAACCTGTAGTATTAAGTGTCACAAATTTATAAAGGAAGTAATAGGTCATTTGTGTTTCAGTCTATATATTGTTATGGTCGAGATTAATTTTTTTTATCTGTTGTATTTTTTGAAATGAAGAAGAAGTTTAACAATGGCCAATTAAAAAAATTCCTAGTCACTAGTTCATTAGTTTATAGGTAACTGACGTTCATGTTTTATGACTTTCAATAAAATAATTATAAACCTTCCTCGACTAAATTAAGTCTCGTTCACCCTGTGTACACAAGATTATTTTTTTTGCTACTATTTCTTTCACAAAAGTTTTATATTAACTAAATCCGATATCTTTTTCTTTATTTACTCATTCGTAATAAAATATTACTGAACGTTCCGTACTTTGTTACCTACGGCTTTAAATGGTAAAATATATTCAGAGATTTCTTAGGAAGGTATCTATTGTTATTAATGGGAGTGCAGGAACCATAAATTTGACGGGGGAAGGTTTCGGCTTGGTGCCACGATATAATACATCTATATAGTTCTATATACGTGCTGTATACAAATATTTTATCTTTAATTATGTGATAACATTTAATTTAACACAGATGATTTTATTTTAAAGGTTGAGTAGTATTGCAGTTGCTTCAACAGGTAGGCTATGTTTATTTATTGTACGATATTTTTAACGTGAATTTATTAAATATTTTTTATCTATTATTAATTAAAATAACTTATTGGTCACTATAATAACCGTAATAATAATTAGTTCTGTATAAATACTTTAATTATTGAACTGCAAACGTTTTGCTCTTCTGGCATTTTATAAGATAATACAAATTTGTATCCACTGTATGTTATAATTGTAATTCTTACAATGAGCAAAGTTTATATTTCTAATCATGTTAAACTTAATAGTTTTTAGTCTAAATCGAAACGAATATTATTTTTTCTGAAATACGTAAAAGGAAATACATTTAAGTAACATTTTGTAAGTTTATAAATAGTACACTTAACTGGGTTCGATCATGTTTTGATATATGTTTTGCCATAGTGAGAAATAATTTTCTCGCCAGTCTAGGGACGCTTTTCACAATTTAATTAAATTACGTGATAACATATGGTTTCATACACCAGCTGATTTTATGTTATAGGTTATGTTTTAAAAGCGAACGTTATATTACATAAAGTATTAACTGTATATTATGAAGTTTAAATATTGTTATTCAATGCCATTATCAGGTAATAATTATCGTAATGTATCTTTCGATAAATCTTAATACAAATATTTCAATATTTTGGTATTTAGTTGTAAATATTTATATTTCAATTTTAAAAATAAAAAGTTTCGTTGGTACGTCTGGTGCTACACATGCGACTATTTAAAATAAATTAATTTAGTAAAACTTGTATTTATTATATTTTTAACATCTAACTAAAGTTTTCTATTTGGTACAATCTTTTAATAACTGTATTACCAAAATTTTGTTAAAACTAAACTAATATACTATAATTAACAACATTTCAAAAATGAAGTTGTAAGTTAAAATGAAGTAAATCAATAATTACTAGCATATAATCCTACTTTCTTATCCGAATTGATGATATTTGTTTCCCTAAGAGCGTTCGCCTCAGGGTCTCCAAATTACGATTGGGATTGTTGCAGGACGTTTCAAAAACTCACATCACACTATAATTTCTAATTGAACGCACTCTCAATGATGGAAAATTCATTTTTGCAAGTAAATTTTAAAATCCACAAATAAAATTGTTTTATTTGCACAGACTATATATTACAGTACTTCCAGACAAACTGACAGATGACTATAACAACTAGGATCCACTGAGGTGTAATTTTATATTTAAACCTGCTAATCAAAAACTGTTTTACTTAAACTGCTAAGGTTGCAAATCAATCATCTACAATGTAAATTACTACAAAAAAAGTCAAGGTTTTTCACATTATTCAGAATGTATGTGGCAGATAACCCTGAACAGCTTGCTTTCAAAACGAAACTTACATCTGGATTTAAATCAAATGTTTCATTTATTTAAATTAACAAATGACTAATAATTAAACACATGTTTACCACATGTACCTGACGTATGCTATCTTTTGGATTCATTTGTAACAATTTTTTAAAAAATTTTAACTTGATAAAATAACCCTCCCTGTGAGAGTATTTACATTAAGTATTTTAAAATATATTTTTCTTGGCTATAACATTATTTGAATACTTTCACTGATTTTTTTCCTTCCTTTACACGGTAAATCTATTCCTACAACAGATCATAATTAAACGTAGTAATCCAAAACTCTTTGGAGGATATGGTGGTAAAGATAAAAGGAAACCCAGTGCAAAATGCACAACAATTAAATGGTTAATAACTAGAAAAAAACTACCACCAAAAATATAAAGTAAAATTATCAAACATTATAACTAATTTGAATAGGTCTTCAATGCTACCAAAAGATAAAGCGTATCATACACAATTTATTTTCTGTGGAATAAAAAATTATCTACCTCAAGCACGTTAGCTATTAATGTCAATGTGACGTCAGTACCTGTTGTCTTGCAAGCGGAATTTGTTCTATGTGTCTGTCAGACACATTCATAAATTATTTACAAGTATGCCGAGTGCATTATTAATGTCCGCGGTTTGTTTTAAATGGGTCACGAGAGAAAGAGCCATATCGCAAGTCACGGAGCCCGTTTTCAAGGAAAACTCACTTTATACGACTAAACATACCCATCTGCATTTGAATATATATACCCGCGCACTCTGGATACGCGGCGTTTCCTCAGCTACAAACTTTCCTTTTGTTTTTAAACATGGGAATAATACGTGTTTCAAGTTTTATAATGAAGTGATTGAAATGTGTCTTTGTTTTTTTTCTACATATATGCTTCCAATAAATAAAATTTTAATGTAACGAATTAAATTTTTTGGTAAGGAAAACTATTTTGTCTTTACGACCTATATCACTCATGGTGATTATATGAGTAAATAACACCATGGTGATATATGGTAGTTAAATTGAAAAGGTAACTTACTAACAAAAGTTTTTAAAAAATAATACGAAAAAATATGTCATAATAAAATTGGTTTGGAAAATGTTAAAATACATTTCATTGCCTGTTATACGGCCTAGTTTACATGGTTTCAAGACACGACTAAATCATAGTTATTGAACAAATATCAGTCAAATTTGTCAATGATGTAGGCCTAATCATATTAATCAGCATTTGTCCCATTAAAGGTCAAAGTTGTGTTTCCACTTGTGATAAATGTATCTAGCGAATAAATGCATCCGGCAGATTTACTGAAAGGAAATGCAGGAATTTCATTAGGGAAGATATTGTTATTAATGTATACGTTATGAAGAAAACCCATAATAAGAGGGATACAATTTAAAGTACTTCAAGATCGAAAGCACCTATATAAAACAGTAGTGTTAATTAAAACTACCAATTATATTATAGTTAGAATGGATAGAAATATAAAAACAAATATAAAAAAAGTGTTGTTCACTTCACTAATACAGTTAGCACCTGTGGAAGAATAGAAGAAAAAACCGTAGGCCCACTTATTTTGTAAATGTAAATAAACAGTTAATGCGATCTAGAATTTAACTTTATAATCACGATAAAATTGTAAATAAAGAATATAAACGAATATGCCAACCTAACAATCTCTAAAAGACAAACTCGAAATCACGTTGGAATATCAAATAGGCCAATGGATTACAAAAACTAACGAACAAAAATTAAAGGAGATATATAAATGACCTGATAGAAGTTTAAGTAAAAAAAAGGTTTTATACTACCATGAGGTGATTCTATACTTCAGAATAGGAATAATCCATGGTTATGTTTCTATGTGTTACTACACAATGTAAAAGCTTTCAAAAAAAGAAATAACATGTTAAACGTAAAGGGACTTTAAAATATTCAGATCTATATCTATAATAGATTATGTGTTATAAAGATATGGAAATAAACGAAGAGAAGTAAAACTGTTGTGAAATGTACTTACCGAGTCAAGAATAATATGGTTCTATAAATGTTCTTGCCTCATAATATCCGGAGTGTTTGATCAAAAAGAAAATTTATAATAAAATTTAATATTGTTTTATTATTTTTAAACCTATCCCCGCAATTAAATTGTGTTTTATAAAATAAATAAATATTCTTTTTAAAAACGATTTACAAATTTATCTTTAATAATTATTAAACATATTAAACGCAAACTCAAGAACGTAATAACGTCCGTATAAATATGAGATAACAAATATTAAATCTAAATATTTACATTTCCGTAAGAGTTATTGAATGTCTTAACAAACAATAGAAATTGATACAATACACAAATGTAATTTTTACGCATTGGAGAAGCATTTTTCTTCAATCATGACCCGTGTTTTCGGAATAAATAGCTTTAGGGTTTTTTCCTTTAATTCAAAAAATAAATTGTAATACATAATAATACATAATTTGTTCACTATGAGATGATGAGATATTATCTCCACAGGCATTTACATAGAATCTTAAAGTGTGTTTTTTCTTGTTATCTCGTATTTATTACAGGATTCGGTTAATGTATACTCTAAGCAGTACCCTAACACCACTGCTGATTTCCACGGATGATAAAACCTCCTTTGACTTCCAAAAGACTGTGTTCACCATTGTTTTAAGTTGTGTAATAATTATGAAGAGTATTTCTCGGCCCCAATCTAAATCCGAATTATCCCATCAAGCCCTGAGATTATTACATACCGACGGTGGAGTAAAACTTTAGACTTATTAGTAAAACAAATTTCACCATGTTTTGTTGTACTATTCTCCTACGCCATTATTTCAGGGAAAACTTTCTAGAAATCCCTTGTCATAATATGAGGGGCTACATTTTTCTAAAATTTTATTCTAGTGTCTTTAGTGTTATGCTTTATTAGGAACGTTCTTATACGGTCTATATACGGCCGTTCTTAGTTTTTTGAAATTAATTTGTAATAATTTAACGGTGGCCGTATTGACAGCAGAATTAACGGTATTTGTATAACATAAGTGCCTAACATTTCCGCGAGGGGCAGCATAGTCGCATTCAGTATAGAAATTTACTGTATATTTCAAAAATACACAATCATTATGGCAGCCACAAACTTGGCAACCTTGCTGGTATCCACATTGATATAAATTTACTACGTAAAGTATATATTTGAAAGGATCAAAGAAGGATCTCTGATAAATGACAGATCGGGGGTCTCTGAGGATGTTGAATTTAGTGACGTCATCGAAAGTCCCCAGGGATGGACAGGTGCATCTTTTTGCGAGTGCTAAATTGATGATTAGGAGTAAAAATGGCAGATATAAAAAGAATGGATGTAGAATTAACACTAAGGGATTTTTGAGGTTGCTGAATTCCATGCGGAATCCAACGGGGATACTGGTTTGATTTTACGCACATACCAAAGGGTTGAATTGGGGTGAAAATGTCAGTTGCCAAAAGAAAACGCTGGAAAATAACCACTCAGGGATTTTAGATGACGCTGAATTCAATATCGTCATCTAATAACACCAAAGATAGAAGGACGTGACTCTACGCGAGTGCCAAAGAGATTATTGGGGGTAAAACTGTCAGAATTCAAAAAAATGACTGGAAAATCAGAACTAAGGGAATTTGAGGTTGCTGAATCCAATACCGTCACCAAAAGTCACCGGGGATACACCACTGTGATTCTTCGCTGGAAATGTACCAGTGTTGTTCTACGGACGTACTTTAGTAAAGGGGTGAATTGAAGTGAAAATGTCAGGTTCCAAAAAATCCAGGAAAATAACTGCTCGAGGGTTTTTGATGTTGCTTAGTTCAATGACGTCATCAAAAGTCACCTGGAAGTACCAGTAAGGCCTGGGATGTACCTGTACCAAAGGGATGAAATGGGGTAAAAATGTTGGATGCCAAGGACTCATTGGCAAATAACGGCTCGGGGTTTCTGAGGATGAGGAATTCAATGCCGTTAATGGGTACGACACCCTATGCGGGTGCCATAGGGATGATTTGGGGTACAAATTTCAGAAGGCAGAAAAGACTGTATAATTACCACTAGTGGATTTTGAGGTTGGTGAATCATATGCCGTTATAGAACATCAGTGATGATGCATGGGTGATGCTCTATGGCAGTAGCATAGCGGTAAATTGGGGTAAAAATGCCAGAATTCAAAACGAGCTAGAATATGATCATCTGGGGTGTTTTGGAATGTGCTGAGTCCAATCCTGTCATCGAAAGCCGACACGGAATAAGGGAGTCACTCTACGGCAGCATCAAAGTGGTAAATTGGGGTAAAATGACGGAAGGCAGGAAAAAACTAGAAAATGTTCATCCTTCATCAAGAAGGGGGTTGTTTAAGGATGCTGAGTCTAATACCGTTAACGAACGTCAGTATAAGTGCACGAGTGTGGTTATGCTGAAGTAGCAAAGTGACGATTTGGAGGAAAAGGTTAGAAGTCAAATAATGGCTGGAAAATAACCACTAGCGGTAATGATCACACCGGCTGTTTTGAGGGTGCTGAGTCCAATACCGTAATCGAAAGACAACCGGTTGGAACAAGTTTGGTTCTATGGGGATGGCAAAGGGGTAAGTTGAGGTAAGAAATGCCAGAGGTTATAAAATTGGTAGTAAATTATCATTCTGCTGTTTTCGAGGATTCTAAGTCTAATGTAGTTTTTGAGGTCAACAGGAGTAGTGTAGTGTAGTGCTGGTGTGACTTTACAGGAGAAAAAAATGGGAGGAATTGTGGTAAAAATATAAAAAGTCTAAGAATCGGTAGGAAATGATCTTTTGGGGTTTTCGAACTAGCATAGTTCATTATCACAATCGAAAGTCTGGTGATGAAAGGCAGTAGTTCTATGTCGATGACAATTTGGTGCTTTAGGGATCAAAAATCCCAGAAGCAAAAACACCGGTATATAATGATCACACGGTGGTTTCTGATTGTTCTGAGTCCAATGCCGCCCTCGAAGGTCAACGAGGATGCACGGATGTGTCTCTACGAGAATATCAAAGGGATAATAGGAGTACAAATTTCAGAGTAGAAGAGATCGCTATAAAATGATCACTCGGCCTTTTTGAGGATGGTGAGTCTAATCCTAGCACCGGAGTTGGTCAGGCACACTCAGGGATGGGACTGCGGGTGTCGTGGATAGATTGAGGTGAAACTACCCCAAAACATAAATATTACTCGAAAATGGGCAATCGAAGGTTTTCGAAGTTTCCGAGTCCAATGTCACCATAAAAATTCTCCGGGCATGCACGAGGTTAGCAAGAGCTGATTTTGGGTTATATATCCCGTTGTTAATAAACAATGTTGGCCCGAAAATTTCATGTTTCCACTATGCAACATATACAAAAGAAAGAGGCGTGTTCGCGAACTTCTCTTGAAAAGACGTATTACTATATATGTATATAGAAATGTTTCTGATATGAGAATATAAACAGGCGACATTCCGTAAGCAATCCTATCACTTTTCTTTACTTCATGTCAACCTAATCTTTATGACCTGGGGCAGTGTATCTAATATATTTTGTCCATGTTTTTTAGGACTTTTGCAGACTATAAGCTTGAAAAAGCGACTTGAAAAAGTAACCCTCTGTTCCGGTTTGATATTTTCATTGAAATGAATTTTTAAAAATTTGTATTTTGTCAACCTGATTGTCATTGATTTTCTTTCTAGATTTAAGTATCTAATAGTTTTACGTTATTTATTTTCTAATTCTTCTTCAGGTAATTATTTTCTTCGTTTTTCCTTTTCGCGGGTTTTTCTTTTGTTCTTTAAAACGAATGGCATCATTAGTGGGGGCAGCGGAATGACTTTGCAACCATCCGTTAAAGAACATATTCGGCTGCAACCGCCTACTTCTATGATAGATAGACATACTTTTTCTACTCTTTTGTTCACTCATGCTGCACATTGATCTCAGGTTACGATATTCTAGTCCCAAGAATAACCTTAACGTTTATAGGATTGACAGTAACTTTAGAGTTGCATGTAAAACTGTTTCAATTACAGTAGATCATCGATACTTTGTGTACAGTGGAACCCCTCTAATCCGAAATAACTGGGGCTATAGCCTGTTAGGATTTGGAAAAGTTCGCATTTGCCGAAAAAGTTAATATTTCGGATTTGCTGTGTATTTTGCATTTGACCGAAATGTGTTTCTTTATTCCCGAAAAATATTAGAACATTCGTTACTTATTTCTGTAGCAAAAATTGAACAGTTTGCAGAGCTACAAATGAAAAGTCTTTGGAACAACTCTATCACACTAAAGTTTATGTGAATGAAAAATTTTACGAGGCTGTATTTTTATGGTTTACACAAGAGAGGCAGAAAGGATTTCATATTAGTGGCTCAATTTTATAAGAAACTGCATTAGAGTTAAACAAATTATTTAACTATAATTTGGAATTTAATGCTAGCAATAGATGCTTGGATTGGTTGGATAGGTGGAAGAGAAGTCACGAAATGAGACAATTAATGGTAAACAGGGAGAAGATATCAGCTGATAATCATGCTGCAAAAGAATATTTAATCGAAATCACAGATTTTGCTTCATCTGAAAATTACTCACTCCAGCAAGAGTGTAATGCTGACGAGACGGTATTGAATTTTAAAGAGGAATCCTCGGCTTTTTCTGCCTTCTGACAATTGTACCCAAATCTACCTCTTAGCTACTCCGTTAGAGTGACACGCTTGTATTACCGTTTAATTTTGATGACGGCATGGAACTCAGCACCTGCCTAAACACTCTGAATGATCATTAGCCAGCTTATTTGTTTCCTTTTGGTATATTAACCCCAATTCAAAATTTTCTACTCCCATAGAGCATAACCGGTGCCTTCCCATTGACGTTCGATAACGGTATAGGATTAGCACCCTTAAAACCCTCCTTGTGATCATTTTCTATGTTTTTTTCTGACAATTTTAACCCAATTCGTTCATTTGCTAATCCCGTAGAGTTAAACCCAATCATCCTCGTCGACTTTTTAGGAGTCCATTGGACACAGAACTCTCGAAAACAGCAAAGGTTTTCATACGCCAGCTTTATTTTGCCTTCTGACATCTTTACCCAAATTCACATTTTGCTATGCATATTGAGCATCATCTATGCATCCCCACTGACGTGCGATAATGGTATAGGATTTAGCACCCATAAAACCTTCCGAGTGATCACTTTCTAGGTTTCCTTTCCATTCTCATATTTATAGCCCAATTCGTCCATTTGGTAATCCAGTAGAGCCAAAGCCGATCATCTCCTTTGACGATTGAGGAGTGCATTGGACACAGACCCTCAAAAACACAAAAATCTATGACATTCCAGTTTATTTTTGCCTTCTTACATTTTTACACAAGTTCACCTCTTTGCTACGCCCATAGAGTATCACATGTGCCTCTCCGTTGGCAATCAAAGACGGCATTCGATTCAGCACCCTATAAAACACCCTTATTGGCATAGTGATCACACTGTTGGCTCCCGTATTGTTTTTGGTTTGGGAATAATAAACACGCCGGCTGCGATATTGTTATTGGATTGAACGGGAATATACACTGAATGCTATAATGATGTTTAAATGAATTGTAGCCGTGTTGATAGCAATTCAGTCAATTTTGTATTTTTACTTTTTAATGAGATTGAAGATCGTGGAGTAGTATCATATTTATTAAAAATTTATTATACACGTCGAAGAGAAAAACTCTTTTCAGAGGCTGTCATGTGGTTTCAAAATGAAATGCTGCATATCGATATATATATATATATATATATATATATATATATATATATATATATATATATATATAACGAGAAAACTATTATTTTTCATTTAAAGCGACCAAGAAATTTTACATAAATGGGAAACATACGTACCTTAAATAATCATTGGACAGGAACTGGAATTGAACCTGTAATTTAATGATTTTATATTGCTGTTAAAGCGAGGGTTTACATGCTAAAACCATTACCAAAACGAATTTATAAAGGGATTTAAACGTCTTATTAGGGATAGCCTCATTGCTATAAGAACGTTAGTTTTTCTATCTTTTAATAACAATAATAATAATAATATTGGAAAACAAATTCCTTGTAGCAGAAATGTAAGACTACAAATCAATATCTGACGTTATGCAGACACGTTTTTCAACAGATCTCAACGTATATTGGTTCTGATAAGATACTTTGCTTTAGAGATTCTTTAAAATATGGTCCTGTCAGTCAATTTATTCACGTAAAAAGTAGTTTACGTTAGCGAATATAAAATAACTATTTATTCCTAATTGATAGTTTAGTAACAGTCTCCTTCACATTAACTCAAAGTTCTAGTTCTATGTTAATGTATTTTAAAGCTGAAATCTTTCAGTACCTCATAGGGTGCTTGGAGTCTCTTTCTTCAATCGTATTATTAGTGTATGAGGACCTAATGTTTTGGAAAACGATAGAAGATGTTTATATCATCGAAAAGAAACAACAGATGGACTGAATTACATCACTTTTATTAAGGATAACTGGAAAATTTGAAGGCAAATTAGACTCACGGTGTATAAGTAAGAATTGAAGTTTAACTTACCTTATATTTGGATTATGCTTTCTTACATCTTATATCTGAATTCCATAACAAAGAGTTAAGCCTGATAGAGTAAGAGTGGATCATCGTCGCAACTCTATAAACCTGGATAACAAAATGCATTATAATAATACATATGGCACATTAGGTACATGGTACATTAGGTTTCAGGGCTAGACCTACTATCTTTGAAACAGTCGGATAACAGCGATTATAATACTCTGGTAGAAAAATTAAATATTGCAAAAAATATGTACTTCACTGGAATTCTTAAATAAATTAGGGAAATAATATTGCATGAGTTTTTTCATATCTTTTATAGTATAACAAAATATGTTTAAATATTTTTTTTTCACTTATAACACTAAATATTTTACTGATATTGACCTGAAAACTAGTTGGGGTGAAAAATTACCCCGCGCGAGCTCTGGTGTAACGGATATTAGCGCGAGTCCTCTAGGGTTAAACACCATTTAGAAATTTGCCCAGTTTTTTATTGTATTGATTGGGAATTTTAAATTTGATTAAATAGTTTTCAGACTATTTATGGTTACGAAAAGAGTAGGTAAATTAGTGAAAAAGGTTATTTATTTCAACTTAAATCTTTAGTAAGATTGTAATTAATACATAAATACGCTGGTATAATGCATTGCGTTTGCTGAGTAAGCAAGGTGATGTAGCTGGAGAATTTCGTAAAAGTATTGCAATTGGCTCCTAAACCACAAGGACTTCTCCAGTCCTGAAGATAGTATTTATAAATATGCATATGCTTATTGATATATATCTTTATCAGTAAATAGAATTCCATTATGAGAGTTTTAGCAATGAAATAATTTTCAGATAAACTTGCACCGAGAGTCTGGGTATTTATTTAAACTCCGATTTTCAGTGTTATATTGTGAATAATCTACTTATAGTGTTATATTTATGGAATGCAGCATCAACGTTTAGTATCATATTTTATGTTATCAAATATTGGTGTTACTGCAGTTACAACGTTTTGTATTATAATATACAGTAGCAACATTTAGTGTTATATTATGATGTATCAACTTTAAGTGTTATATTGTTCGACTGTAGTATCAACATCTATTGGCATACTGTTGTACTGCACCCTCTTTACTACACTAATATTTGTATTCAATTAACTTGTGTTTTTATGATAACAAAAATATATAATTTTTGGTTTCAGATACAATCCTTTGTGTTCACAAGAGTTATTAACAAGTTCAGTGTGATGTACAAACTTTTGTCTTGGTTTATATATAATATCATGTGGTCCGAAATATCCTTTCCACATTTTTCATAAAGAAGATTTTATTTTCAGTAATGTAGGGTAATAAAGATCAGATGATTGTCACGGGTTTTAAAGTCCTTCATTTCTGATCCTTTTTATCCTATTACAATACTTTAACAATGATTGGCAAATTATTTCTAGTAACAAAATTATGGTTTTGTGTAATAAAGTCTGAGATCTACTATAATATACTCTAAATGGTTATATTAATAATAAAGTAGAGGTAAAATAGCTAGTATTACAAATATATTGCTTTCGTTTTTACAAATATTGTAATCTTGTACAACATTTTGTATAAGTTATTGTTACAAAATAATAATGTACATATTTGATTTGTCAAAGATTTAAAGTTATATTGTTATATTCTTACTTAAAATAGCTTTACTTCTTAGAAACCTATTAATAAAACTTTATTAGAAACAATACAACTAGTAGATTATCTCGAGACAAGTTAAACAACCGAATAACGTAACCCTCATCCATAAGTAATTATTGCTCCAGAACCATTTGCATTACTAGACCATCCCCTTCCACGTACATCATTAATTACGGAAGGGCTTATTTACACTTGGAATCACAAGGTAGGACTTCAGTTGAGCTTTGAAAGCAATTTCCGTCGCATCTCACCAATCGCAATTTCATACCTACACTAGCATTGACGTTTTACGTCATCAGTGCGTTCTTAATCTAGTTAAAATTAGAAATTTATGTTTTCACTTCATGTTTCGTTTAAAATGGTTTATTTTTATGTTTTATAGATTTAATGTTTATTTTTGTAATGTGTTTTGATTTATAATGTTTTTCGTTAAGTTCATGGGAGTGTTGGTTTTTAAGCAGAATAAAACTCATCATTTATAAGACTTCATCGAAATCCCAAAACGTTTTCTGCATTCGTTCCAATTAGTATATTTATGTGTCTTGATAGAAAAAAATGGTAATAACAAATTCCTTGGCTAAATATATACTTTATAATTAAATATATATATATACTATACATAATATATATATACATAATATATATATATATTATAATATAACGTATGATGCTAATGAATAATATTAGTTTATATAAAAAAAAAAAAAAATAGTCGGTAGAAACATTTTGCAAAAGCGTCAAGAATCGTTACTAAAATTACGGACAAAGTACATTATCATTGTTCAATTTCGAGTGTAGGCAATAAAATGATCCAAAATAATGACCCCAGAGAAAGAGAAATTAACACTGTCATTACTAAATTTTATTGTAATAACCTAAAGCCTCAAGTGTCCACCTTTGTTTTTTTTGTATTTGTAATATTAGATAAGGAATCAATCTTGTCACTAAGTAGTATTAAGGTAAATGGGTATAATGTCTATTTAATTAAGTGTAAAGAAGAAATGCAAGTTATGTTAAAATTTATATTGGTGTTAAAAAAAGAGAAACCTGAAGGTGAGATAAAGAAGGTGAGAAAAGTTATATTTTAAATAACGTAAGTTATAATATATATATATATATATATATATATATATATATATATATATATATATATATATATACTGCGGAGCTACTTGCACCCAACTCATTTCCTCTTGCCTACTGTTTCATAGCACTTAAAGGCATGTAACGTCACGCCGATCTGATTTGTTGTTCTTAAAAAAAACCATACTGTTGATAATAGTATGAGGGCTATATAACCATATATGTCAGTATTTTGTATGCTGAAAGGTACATATTAGCATTGACAATCATCACATAAATTATATCTCCCGATATGCTATTATTAACAGGTGATCAACATATGATCCTGCTTAATTTTATCTTTTTATAGGCTATTGTCTTACACTTAAAGAGAATCTGCCCGGGGTACATGTCACTGGACCTTGATTTACCCAACTATATTTTTATATGGCTCAATTATTTACAATAATTTACTTTTATGAGTAACTCTCCTTTTGTAATATTAGGCTTTATTTTAATGAATTTACTGCATTATAAATTTAATCACACTTGATACTTAACTCTACCACACTAAATATAATGTTTGTAAAAAACTTTAGGTTTTTATTTATTTATTAACAAGGATATTTTTTAATAAATTAGGAAGGTTTTTTACATTAATATTAATGATACAAGAAAATAACAAAATAATTTATTATTTTTAAATTATTGATTTCTCCTGCTTTATCAGTATGAAAACAATATTTAGTCTTACATATTTAATTAAATAAAAGTTGCTTACATATATTTAATTTATATGGTTAATTTCATATTTAATTCTTGATTCATAAATTAGGATTTTATTTTGAATTTACAGTATATCTATTTTTGATACGTTCCATAAATTTTAAATCTGGAATTAATTTAACTTAAACGTTACATAACATTCTGTGACATTAAGAATTAGTTAAATATTTCAAAATCATTTACAACTTACTATGAATAGATCGAAAAAAGTACAGAGACATGTTTCACGTTCTTCTAATTTATCTTCATCGATTTTAGATTCCTCTGAGCTAAAACACCCAAACTTCTGGGTAACCTGTTTGTTAATAGACCTACCCACTTGGGGTTTATTACAAAGATATATTAATTTTATCCTTCAAAACTTTTCGAGAGTTTTCCTTTTTGTATTTTTTAGTTGTTATCGAAACATATCTTTGACGGGATTGGCAGAAACAGGTCTTTGGTTTTTTTTTGTTTTTGTTTCCTCTTCCCCATTTTTAAATACGTTCTCTTAAGTTATATAACAAATCATAGTACAACAGTTGAACCCATTTGATACAGGAGAGGTACGGACGGAAAACCCCCGCTGTCCAACAAATACTATATGGGAGAGCAGCAGGAGAACGTTTTTGAAAGCATTTTCGGGTTATACACAAACCACAAACACCCCTACTGATAAAAAAAATGTAGACACCTTATCTCCAATGTAACTCACCCTTACAGATTGCATCGGGATTAACTGCATAATACCGCTTATCAGTGGTCAAGTATTCCTACGTTACAATTATTATTCTGCCAGGTTGGCAACAATGATAACGTTATAGTAATATCGAGCCATATTTGCATTGGGCGCGATACCACTTTCATTCACAGTCAAGTAGTAAAAAGAATAAAATATTTATGAAAATACCCGTAGTTGTATATATTTTTATTTTATTCAAATTATGATATTATATATATTTATTTTGTTCAACTGTTTTTTTTCTTTACTTGTTTACGACAATCACGATAAATAATTCCCAATTGTTATATTTGAATAGCGTGGAAAATTTCATTTTAACACCAAGATTGTTTGAATTTGACGGTCTGTAGAGTCACAAACCTTGATCATGAATATAGTGTTCGTTCCTGACATTACATTAGCGTAATGGATAAGTCGTGTCTTAATTGCTTGATGAATGAATTCCTGTTGAAAATCAAATTATAAACCACTTAAAGTAAGAGATCCTTAATTATCTCAAAAAACAAACTTTGTCATTGTTTAGTAACTTACGACACGTTTAAGAAAGCTTTAATAATTAGCCCTATCATTCCACAAATAATGATATTTCTAGATTTTTTCTTTATTGTATACACTTTCAGTAAATCCTTCTACCATAGTTGTCCTTTGATCGACAATAATTGAAAGCCATTTTTGTAATACATTTTGTATATTTGGGTTTACTTTCTTTCCTTCATTACCTAATATATCGCATTTGCTTCTCTTTAACAGCATGGGATTCAAATCAGTTTAAAGATTGTTTCGATAAAAAGGTATTCTCTTCAAAATCGATTATATATATTGCTGTATTAGTAGGCGATCATACAGTTACGTTATTATCAACTCTTTTTTCCTCTTATCCATGATATACCACAGAAAGTAGTAGCGCGTTGATCGAAGTTAGTATTTCTATGTTACATTGCAACCTAAGAAGCCACCTCATTCTTCTTTTCCGTAACTTCTATTTTTATGCTGTCAGTAATATTTGTATTCACTCGTATAGCAAATGACTATACCGAATTATTTGTCGTCTTTTTTAAAGTTTTTCATTTGGTGTCTCTTTTATCCATTATTCTCTTCAAATTTGTATTTTTATGATTTGTTTTTTCCTCATTATTATCGACTCAACATAGGGTTTTACTAATGGAAAATATAATTAAACCAGGAACTTGAAATATCTTGCTACAGAACTAGGGAAATTCTCCATTGAATTCCTTTTCAAGAATTATAAATAAAGTCAAATATCAGGAAGTAATAAAGGAAAATCATATTATTGAACTGGTATTTTCAGTAATGAACTTTATATTATTTTGTGTAAGTTTTAGATATTGACGAGAGTTAGGTAGAGCTCTCCACCCAAGAGTCAAAATATTAACCACCTAAAGTACAAAATTTTAAATATCTCTATAAACATTTACTTATAGTGCGGAGCACGTAAGCATGCATTTGGCCATTAGAGATCGCGCTAAGTTTCTCGTGTACTACCACTTTAACATGTTAAAAACATTGTAACACATGCTCTTTAAACATGATCCATATTCAGAATGTCCTATATACCAACAGCTTCTGCATCCGATATTTCTACAGATATTTCTAAATTGTACCTTATATCATACCGATGTCAATTTATCATGGAAATTTATCTAATTTCCACGGTCTCATGCAGTGTTTTAGCATTCCTTTAGTTTTTTTTAGGAAAGTATTTATATTGACCCTCTACCTCCCTATCGATTACTTCAATCTCTCAAGGACAAGTGCATGGTTGGGAGGTATGTATAGTACGTCTGAAAAACTTGGAGACTCCTTATTAATTTCTAAACACATATTTTTAATGTTTTTTTAAAGTCATTTTTATATTAAGATCGATCACGTTACTCAAAAGTATTACCAGTAAAGTTTGTTTATCATAAAACACGTCTCCGCCCTTTATAAAGATAACTGAACTGCACTATCAAAATATGTTCTACACGTTAATAGAACGAGAAAAAAACTAGTTTGTCAATATCTATTTATCTTCAAATTTATTATGTCGAAGGTACAGGGAATTCTAATGGTTTTTGATTGAACGATACACGATTTGACGCAAAGTCAAAGGACGAAGAGCCATTGCACAGATCCTCTTGTAAGAGGAAACTGTCAGAAAGTAAAGACTGGCACTCTGTGATGTATTCAATGTGTAGGAGAACCTTCAACAATATCAGTCGCGCTTTGAGCTCTGTCCCCCCTTTTTTTTTTATTTAATAAAACGAAATGTTAAACCATTGTGACGTTCACCATACTCCTTTATTGCGTCGGAAATCGATATTTGAATATCCCGCATGTATATTGTTTTATTGTTAGAACAAAACATTGTTGCGTAGCATTGGAATAATGTGTGAAATTAACCTGTGCGAATCTCCGCAGAAAGATTGTGGGCTGTGTGTATTCTGACGTAACATTCCTTTCGTACTTAGTGATCTGAAACTTTCCACAAAACTTAAATCTGAATTTACCATTTATGTCACATTAGTTGAAATTTGTAACAACATTTTAATTGGAAAAATCGAAAGAAAAGTTTTTAAAATATGCTCTATTTAGTTGACTAATAATAACGATTCAAGCAGGTTTCAGAATGAGACGAGATATCGTCAGTTAATGTAATAATCTATATAAACTAAATGTACCTAACATTTTGGTCTTCTATTTTTTTTTTTTTTTATTTGTTCTCACACGTTTTTAAGAAATCGCCTTAAGAAAAGAACTATTTAAGACAACCGTTTTTCACGCCTATGCTTTTTCTTTTATTTTGCTTCAAGTTGATTCTGTGGTTAATTTGATAAGGGCGGAAGTTGGATGAAGCAGGTAGACTTCTGAGTACAAAACATTCAAATATATTTTGCTGTAGATGATATTTGCCAGGGATGAAAATGAGTAATCTTTTTGTATTTGCTGGGTTTAAATAGTTCTGTGCCAAACATTTTGCTCAGGAAATTCAATTTGCTAAGGATGACAAATTTCTAGGTATTTCTATGTACTGATGATGAGGAAACCCATTTACAACGCTGCTTTGTTGAGGTTGGCAAAAGGTCGAGGGAAACTATTTTCTCAAGCTGAAGAATACAATTAGATGGGGATGGCAATTTTGTTATTAATGAAATTTGCGCACAGTGACAAGCTGAAAAAGAAATCAATTTGTTGCTGACGAATAAATGCTAAGGAATAAAATTGGCTGTAGAAATACAGTTTTCCTGGAAAAGCAATATACCAAGAAAGACAATTACTTAAAAACGGGAGTAAAAACGTGATTGTCTTAAAGAAGAAATTTTTCTGAAATAATATATTGCTGAATATTACTATTTGCTGAACAAGATTATCTTCAAAGCATGGCAATTGTGTTGAGGTGGAAAAACGTCTATAGACGACCGTTTAACGAATAGGAGAAATTTCTGACGATGACATTTTCTTCAAGATGAGGTATATCAAAGGATGACAATTTGTTTAGGTAATCGAATTGCCGAGGATGTGCAAGTGCTGCGGATGGAAATTTGTTCAGTGTAACAAATTGCTGAAGATTACCATTTTCTGTTTTGCTGAGGACAACGAATTACTGAGGATAACTATTTACTGAGGGTGACCATTCTCTGAGTAAGAATTTGCAAAACATGGCAAAGCTCTTGAGAATTTCTTTACGAATACACTACAGTTCCTACTAGGATATAGGCAAAGGTGAAAGTAGAAAACATTTATCAGATAATAATTACTTTTTCTTTCATTGAAGGAACGCTTTTTAAATTTAGATGATCCAAACGTGATAGGATTCATTATTAGAATCGTTAGAAAATTATTTATTTACTAAATCAACCCAAATCATAACCTGTCTGCTAACGTAGATAAGTATTATACCATTTAGATCCATCAGTTATCAGGAAACTTCGTGAGTGCCCTAGATTATCCAACAGTCAAGTAACGTCTTCGCTGATAAATTGTCCCAGTTATGCACCATTAATAACCAGCTCTCGTTGTAGGCAGTCGTCTGTTGTTAAGGAAACAATTAGTCGTCGGAGAGGTTTCCATTGTTAGTCAGGATGGAATTCGCACATTGTGAAGGAGGGAGGGGAATATTCAGGACCTGATTGTAATGCTAGCACTCATTATTCTCTCTTTTATAGGTAATTCAGGTTAGAACTATCCTTTGCTTTGCGATAAAGATAAAATGTAAACTTCTCTACGATATGTCTCACACCGTAACTAACAGTGAGATATACTTATTGTTATATAGTCACAAGGTAATAAACAGTGTTTTTTTACTATTGGTTAAGTGGCTAGTCATTTAATGGGCAATGACTGATAAATAACAGCTTTCACGTAACTGTTACATATGTTCCTACAAATAACCTAGGCCTATGGCAAATGTGCTACTTGGCACAAGTTATTTACTAAACCTTATTTTGCCCTTCAATAAAGCATAGTGTATCTTGTAACTACATTAAACCATTATAGTGACATATTATTTCTGTGTATAATAGACCACATAAATGTTCAAAGAAAACTCTTCAATGGGTTTTAAATTCTAATATAAACAAACAATTAAGCTTTATTTCTGTTTAAGCCTCTTTCTACCCATCTTCATCTACCCACATCACACTCTTTTCCGCAATCACGATGACGTCACTTCGAAACCGTCGTTAATCTTATGTTTATATCTTTAATAATACTAACAAAATATAACACCTCAGATCTCGGGGGAAATCTATGCCTGGTTACGACGCGTGCCGCAACGCTTTCAGCTATTTGCATCTCCGTCACGTTTACTGGTGTCATTAATATTGTTTGTAGCGTCTCCGGTGGTTATTATGTTATTGTAAAATATTGTGGAACCGTTTATGCCAGAGGAAAGGCGATTTTGAAATATTACTTCGGCCGTGCAACATTTCTTTTGTAAGGGTTATTTGTTATTTGCCAAAGGAACATAGCTTCATAGATTCTCATAGGTTTCTAAAATGATTTATAATTGGTGGGCAATTATATGAACGTAATATACTGTCTGCGAAAGTTAAAACATTTGCCTGTTTTAATTTGAGAAAGCATCGTTCTTATCCATTATTTATTATATTTTTAGTTAAATTTATACTTAAAAATAATAATACCGGTACTCCAAAATATTATACAACACAGTGTAATTATAAAACACTTTAGAAAAGACATTCTCATGATACCGTTTTACGTCGAAAATTATCTACTATTTCGTTATATATTATATCAAAACGAGATCTATTTCTGGCTTGTTGTATTTAATAATACTACATAACTCTCAATTAAAAGTTATTGGAAAGTATTAAAATTCATTTTAGATAGTATATTTGATAAAGTTACCGATAATAAAATCTAATATATATGATGTTTAGAAATCAAACCTTTCAATTTCTAACTTAAATTAAAAATAGTCAACTTTAAAACTTATAAAACAAACATTTATCGGAATTATAAATATATTGAATGGAAGGGGAGTTTATTGTTTGGTAGCATCGATAAAGTTATCGATTGAGGAAAACAGTGGTCATCAGTTTTCTCTACAATGAGTTAATGTTAGGTTTTGTTAAAACTTTGGCAATTTTTCTCTACAGCTGTATGGTAACAATTTGTCTTTCCTTTCTACAATCAAAATCAGTTTCTTAAAAGGTTGCCGAAATATTTGATTAAAAGTTGTTGCAATTTTCATCGAAATCTAAACGTCTATGTGAACCTTTTGTCCAGATAAAAAGAAAATGGAATTATGAAAAAGAACCGCAGTCCTTCGTTTCCGTTTTACCAGAGAAAAAATAAAACTTTTCCCCCTCGAGGTTTAATATTACAAAACGCCTAAATAAAAGAGTAGCCTATATTTGTATTTTACGTCTGATTGGACGATACGCGACATCTAGCAGAGCCATAGAAGTAAGAGCAGGGTATAAATTATCGAACAGATCCGCTGTAAAACGAGACTGGATTGGAAAGCAAACGCTGCAACTCTATGATCTATTCAATGTCTGTCGCTCTGACCTACTGCTTTGCTTTATTGGCAAAATGTAGGAAAATATTAGAACTTTGTGAATTTTAATGATTTTGGTTTGCATTGGTAACTTGTTTTTCAACATGATGCATGAATGGGGTACTAAAGTGACAAATAAATAATTTATTTAGTATTATAACAATTGTAAAAGGTATATATAGCATTCATAAAATTTCAAATTTGATTGTTAGATTTGTAATAAAAAATAAGGTTCGTCCAAGTTCAAACTTTGGTTCTGCTATCTGGTAGTTAAATAAGGGAAGCAATTGCCTTCTTATACACTAAGTAGGAGAGTAATCAAATTCATGTATCCTTCTCTGTTGTATAATAAGGTACCCAGTTAATTATTTGATTACGTTTACATCTTACATAGATTTCTACGTACCATATTTACTTAAAAACTAATTTTACTAATTTCACTGTTATTACCCGATTCAATTTTCTATTTTTTTTAAAATAAATTTATAAACAATTATAAAAGTGTGTCTCGCTTTTAATATGTGACTATTACAATACCCAGTACATCCGAAATATATATGTAGATAAAACGAGAATCATTGCTGCAGTAAACTTGCAAAAGCCGTCGCCATTAAAAAAATCTGAAATTCCTTGAATGGAGGGTCAAATTAATACGTACTCTACATGTTATTAATGTTATAATTTAAGTAAAAAATTTATATTACAAGAGTATGTTTGTGAGTAAATTTGTAAGTACAGTATTCATAGATATATCTCGTAAATTTTCCAAAGAGCAGGATTAATATGTTGTAATAATGTATGTGGTTTTACCCCTACTCTGCTAGTTTCACGAGTACTTTATAAATTATTCTAGCTACTGAAAAAATCGTAAGTAAATTGATTGTGTGAAACTAATAAGTCACACTATATATATATATATATATATATATATATATATATATATATATATCTATATATATTTATATATATATATATATATATATATATATATATATCGCAATATGTATTCTTGTGTATTAATAAAGGACTAAGTCAAAATACAAATACAAGAATTATAAGTGAATTTATAATTGTAAATTCAATTATAATTCTTTTATTTGTATTTTGACTTAGTTCTTCATATATTTCATATATTTATTTCAGAAAATTTCTAATTACGTAGCTGGAACTCTGGGTCATATGAAAATTTTACAAAATTTTCAAAACGCATAATCTATCTATGGTTTAGTTTTAATAACGTAACACTAATGCACACTTAAACTAATGGTGCTAAATCACAATGTTTACTTGCAGCTGGAATGCAATTACATTCCAACTCGATCAGCTGTTTGCTGAGCTGTTAATATACTCTGATTCACTAACTTACTTGTCCAACGAACATTCCTTATAAATTGCTCAAAACGTTGACAAAAAAAGCAATAAAAACATTTGATAAACAATTTTAGAGACATTTTTATTTGAAAATCACGAACGAATTATACATACATATGTAACATTAAATTAAACCAAAATGTGTATTTAAAACAAAATAATAGACTACGGTTATTAGATATGAAGTTTGTCAGTCACTTCTATATTTTTAAAGTGTTTATTTAATGTCTGTTTTTAACTATTAATATTTTATATAGGCTAATGACAGATCACAGACAAGTTAAAAGAAAAACAAGTTAAAAAAGTGACAGCTCACAGGGATTGTTTTGAAAAATCACAATTGTCCGTGATCTGTCATTAGTCCATATAATAAAAATTTAAAGTTAAAAACTTTTAACATGTTGTTTTAGGGCTTTTAAAAATGCTATTAGGATGAAGAGTATTTATAAAATCTTTAGATATTATGAATTCAAACTTCTTCTGTGTAGTAAGTTACTCATGTTTTAATCACTTACATAAGAAAGAAGTGTAAACGCTTAAATCACTTACATAAGAAATAAGTGTAAACGACTAAAGCGTTCGAAGTTATAAGGTAAGCCTGAGCATACAAAGAGTAGGATGAGCAAAGAGTAAGATATAAATAAAGCCTGTGCGTACAAAGAGTAGGATGAGCAAAGAGTAATATATAAATACTCATTTAATGAATACGAAGAGATTTTAGAATAATAAAGAAATTCTTAATAACGGCAATAGACAAAGTTATGCGCTGTTTGCATTTACTTATTGTGTTTATAAAATCTCAAGTACTTAGAGTTACAATTCTATATAGATGCATTAATGGTACATAATTGGTAGAACTCACAGTGATGTGCTTACGTTGTTCCGAATATTTGAAAAATTTTATTTACACGATTTACATGTTGACATGTTTAAATGAAAACATTAAATAAAAACAAGATTTTTCAACTTTAACAGGTTATCGTGCAATCAGGTTTTCTATTGGAAAGTAACACTGGAACTAGTAATTTATAAACGTAAACAGCCAAGAAAAATAGGCGTTTATATGAGTACTCTGATTTTAAGCAAACGAAAATAAATCCTAAATTGTTTGATTAAATTAACAAATTTAATTAAATAAATTCAGGTGCACACTGTTGCTCTAACGACAATTCACGTGACTAGAAAGCTATAGGTAGAGGTATGAAACAAGTAATATAAATAAATAGTTCATGTATATAAGGTAAAAAAATTGCAAAACTATCGGGGCAAAGTATTAAATGATATAACTAAAGAAGAAAGAAAAACAACCAATTACAACTAACAATGTTGCGGTGTAGACAAACCAGTGAGGTAAATAATTAAGGTAAGTAATTAGGGGAACCAGGTAAGAAAAATACATAAGAAAACCCCGAGAGGCGAATAAAGAAATAATAAAGGAGAAATCAAAATATAGGAACAAAATAATCAAGAAAATAAACATTAATGGAAGACGTAAGGCAATCAAATTAGACAAACCAGTGAGACAGACAAAGGAGAAATTGACTAATAAAAAAACAAGTAAAACAAATAAATTAGACAAAGAAGTAATACAAAAATGGATGGTAAAGAAATTAGACAAACAAGTAACGGAAATAATTGAGGCAAATAACTAATACAAATAAGTAGGAAAATAAGTAAGAATAGGAAGTAATTCAAATTAGAATAAATAAAACAGAAAAACAAAAGAAGAATCGAGTTAGAATAGCATATATAACATAACTATTAAAAAAATACAACTGAAAAGATATAGGGCAAAAAAGTAATCAAGAAAGGAAAAGTAGTGCAAAAAAACACATTCAGCACGACGGCGATATTGGTGATCTCATCAAACTACTGTATGTTTTTTCGTTAACTTAGCATCTAATTATCGTGCCCGTTGTTTTCATCTCAATAATATAATTTGTAACGTCTACAGATTTATTGAGGATATCAAAACTGTTTACTAGGCGTTAAAATATTGTTTTATTTATCAGGTCACAACTAAAAATACGATATATAAATGATAAGATACTGTACGAAAAGTAATAAAACACAATAAAAGAGCCAGAAAAAAGATAATTTACTTACAAAACTAATCACCCTACTACTAAAATATACTACATACTTAAATAAGCACTCAACGTTTAACTCGGAATGTTTGTTTCTGTTCGTGCCATGTGTTTTACAAAGCTATAGAAATCGATAATGTAAACGTAGACATAGATAATCATATGTCACTTTCAAGATTATTAATAGCCGAGATTAGCTGACATTTGTTTACTACAATCTTATGATGACACATTAGTTTTCCGGAGGTCCAGGCATTTTGTCAATGACTCATATTTACAATAGTCTGTTCCCACCTAGAGTCGGTTCATTCACTCTAATTAGACAGTTATCGTTTATTCTTGCGTTAGTTCAGAAAGCTTAGTTTATTTTTATGATCGTTGTTTTTACCGGATATTTTGCAGCCTAAAGCGGTTCAAACGTAAACAAAACAATAAAATATATAAGTTAAACTAGATTAAATCTAGTCATAAAACTCCCTGAAGCATTGTTTCAGTTGAAGCATCAAAAGTTAACTTGGGATGGTCGGATTTAAAAACGACTCAGGCACAAGTTCTCCAAACTCTTCTGAAGCACTGACGTAAAACTAAAACCATTATAAAAACAAGTATCAACACTAGAGAAGTTTCAATTAGACTGGAATTGGGCATGCCGGTGCGTTCCCGTAACTCTAAAGGCAAGCTGGGAGCACACCGGAACGCTATCGGTGCCTCGAAGGGTACCCAGAGCGATCCGGGTCGGTAGCCGTGCTGAACGTGTTATCAATGCGTAAAAAAAATAGGAACGATAACATGAAAGGCAAAATAAGCTATTTAAATAAACGATAAAGGTTTCTGCCTATTTTTATAATGTTGGCACTCACATATTGAAATAATGTGAAACATAACGGTAAATATAAGTTACGTGTTATATTAAGCACAAAAGGTTTTTAAAAAATGCAAAATTACTAGCGTCTGTCGTTAGAGTAAACACCTTTTCAAAATCTGGGTATTGTATAAGGGGCTCATTAGTCAATATATTTTCTATGTTTATTTTTGCATTTTTCTTTGTATAAGTCTTTGTATATGTTCTTGGAGGCTAGTGGAATAAATTATAATGTCGTCTAGATAAACTAAACATGTTTCGTTTTGAATGCCTCTCAGAATATTATTCATAATTCTTTGAAATGTAGGGGGGCTATTCTTTAGTCCAAATGGCATTCTTAAAAATTCGTAGTGTCCTGTTTCTGTTGAAAACGCTGATTTTTCTATGCTATTTTTATCCATTTCTACTTGGTGAAATCCTGAGGCTAAACCTAAAGTCGTAAAATACTGAGATCGTCCTAATTTATCTAATATGTCGGTAATGTTTGGCAAGGGAAATTTATCGTCAATTGTTTTTTTGTTTAATCCTCTAAAATCTATTACTAATCGAAATTTTCTTTTGCCAGAAGCGTCTTGTTTTTTGGGTACAATCCAGACAGGAGAGTTCCATGGAGAATTTGAAGGTCTAATAATTCCTTGTTCAAGCATGTCCTCAGTTTGTTTATTAATTTCGTTCTTGTAAATCTCTGGATATCTATAATTTCTAGAGTACACGGGAATTTCATCAGTAGTCCTAATAACATGTTTTATTTGGTTGGTAAAGGTTAAATTGTTTCCATCAATATGAAATAAATCAGCATATTCTTTTAATAAATTTGTTACGGCGGATTTTTCTTCCAAGTTCATGTGTTCCATCCTAAATTTTGATAAATCGAAATTTTTACTTCCTGATTTTGTTTGTTTATAATCGATCATATTGAAATAGTGTTCGTTTGCATTGTATCAGGTTTGAAAATATTATATTCCTCTAAAGATTTTACTTCTAATGGTTTACTTATTGTTAATTTTACATTTTCTTCCGTATTGTTTATAATAGGGCAATAGGCTTCACCCTTATGCACTGAAACTATACACTGCGGAATTTCTAATCCGTTCACTTGTTTGTGTGGTAAAATAAATTCTCCATTATGAATATTTTGTATTTTTAATTTAACTGTTTGGCGAGTTCCTGCTTTATTGACGTGCTGTCCGTTTTATTACAACTTCCTTTTTCAGTGTTAAAATATTGAATAGGGATTTCCTCATCACAAAGTATTAATTTAGTATTTATAAAGTCTAAGCTTATTCCTAAATCCTTTATATTGTCTAGCCCGAGTAATAGGTCGAAATTCTGATGAAAGTCAAATAAATAAAATTTAATTGCTTTTTTAGAAAACAGAGGTATGGTGCAGCAAAATTTTTCTTTTGAAGTGCCGTGTGCTGTGATTACTTCAAACGGCTCTTTTTTATGCTTGTTTTAAAATTTTTCCAGCCTAAAGATTTTCGCACAAATGATCTAGTACTGCCTGTGTCAATTAATATTCTAGATTTGGTGTCTGTGTCGTATATAAATGGTAGCTCGTTATTTTCGCTTTGTAGATTCATTATTGAAAATCGATTCCGAGGCTCGTAGTCCTAAAAAATCGTCTTGATCGATTTTTAAGGTCTCTTCTTCGTAGTTGTCTGTTAAATTTTGGGATTCTTCGAAGTACTCTTCTTTCCCGAGATCTTCTTCAAAAGCGAATGATTCTTGTCCATTAGTCTGGTACATAGTGTAATCGTCTTTTTCGGCTCCTTGTCCGGTCATTTGATACAAATTCGTTTGTCTAGAAGGCCTGTCTGTCTGTCTAGTGGAAATACTCATAGGGGTAGGTTGATAACCCGTATTTCGCTGAGGATACTGAGGTTTAGTAGTGTTGTTGTTTGGTTGTCCCCTTTGAGGCTGACCGTGATTAACAAAAGTTGGTGGTCTATAGGAAGGATTTGGGTGTTGATAAGGTTGTTTAGGTATTTGGTGGTATTTAAATTCAGTATGCATTGGTCTTCTTACGTTATGAGTTTGGCTTTTCTGAAAGACTGGTTGTTTGCTTGGCTGAGTAAACATTTTATTATTCTTAAATTGAAAGTTGTTTGTGAGCATATTAAGTGCTTCACTAAGAGTGTTAGGGTTTTTGGTACGCATTAGTGACCCGATGGGTTCATGCAAACCCCTAAGGAGAACTCTTAAAGCTATTTTCTAAACGTATTCTATTGAAACGTCTTTAGCCATCTGCCTTTGAGGCTCTTTATTCATAAAAAATGAAATTTGTAAATTTAGTAACTTTTGATTTTTCTCATAGAATTGAAATGGTGATTAGTTACTCTCTTGTTTTAATTCTGACATCTCTAAGTTTAATGTTATTATTATTAATATTATTTAATATTATTTTTCAAAATAATAAAAATTAAAAATCAATTATATAAAATTAAAAGTATTTACTCTACTTTTCTTAATTCTATTTCTTACGATCTACTTACAAGTGGATCCAAAATACTTTGCTCATTTGAACCATTTTCACTTTTCACTTTTCACTTACACGATATTCACTCGTGCTCTTAATAGATATGCGCTCTATTAAGTGGTTGTAGATATTCACTCTACTAAAGTTTTCTTGATGTCGTTACAGATATGCGCTCTGTAATGAATCGAGTTTTTGCAGTATCTCGGTTAACGATTGAAATCGATAAAAATTATGTTCATTAATTCTCCCGAGATGTCCTACCGACTGCGCCAGTTACGTGTTATATTAAGCACGAAAGGTTTTTAAAAAATGATTTTTATTTTTACAAACCTTTGAATTTAATAAACAATTAATTTGGAAAACTGTTACATAAATTATGCTTAATAAAACAATACAATTGATATGCACTCAATTGGAGTTGAAAACGTTTGTGCGATACAGAGGCGACTTACACACTACCGGGGCTCTGTTCTCACCACCTATATAATACAAAAGCTGCGTAAGCAGGAATTTTCCTAGCACGCATTTAATTATGAAATGTTCACATAAAATGTTCATATAACTTATTTATATGAATCAAATTCATATAGTTAAATTTGAATCAATTTCAATACTAAACTAAAAAAAAAAAAATTGAAAAGTTTAGAAAGTTTGACAGAAAAGTAAAAGAATTATTTTTGGGACAAAAAGGCTTACCGTTCTAAAATTCCCTCCCTAACGCCAATATTTTACATACCTATGTACATAATTTGCCACATCATGTTTAGAAAGTTGAAAGCGAGGTTTTGCTAAAACTTACATACATTTCCTCTAAAATATCATAATAATTTATCGTATCCTCTTCCATTAAATGAGATTTCGCTTTTAGTAAGAGTAGACCACTTTCCAGTTTAACAAAGTCCTTCCGTGTAGCCGGATTTCTAATCGATAAGTTCTTTTTTCAATTTAATAATTTTAGCATTATTCGTCAGTAACAATTTTGTTCACGAAGTTTCTTATTTTATTAAACTTGTTTCTTGTAGTCTATTTATGACATTATCTTCTGGTATTTTGAAGTTAACCATTTTGTATGCTTTATATTCCGCCTCGTTCCTTTTGCGTGCTAGTTATTTTCTCTTTATGCAATCATAGCGTCATTAATTTTCTTTTACGGAATCAATTTATAACGTAGGCCTACAATTCTATAAAGTTTGCTTATGTTCCTGCAGCTCAACTCATTCCATTTATTTCACTTGCTTCTATTTTCACTTCAAATATTTTGTTTTTATTCTCTAAAGATTCGTAAGTTAAATCTTTACTACACTTTCGTAGATTCTTATCTATCTCTTTTTATCTATATAAACGATTTAGCAATATAAACGATATAAAGGCAAAATAAACGATTTAAATAAAAGAGATGATTTTCTGCCTATTTTCATAATGTTGGCACTCACATATTGAAATAATGTGAAACATAATGATAAACATAAAAGTAATATTTTAATCAAACTCAACAAAATTTGAAAAGTTGAGAAATTTTGACAGAAAATTAAAAGAATTATTTTTTTAGACAAAACGGCTTACCGTTCTAAAATTCACTCCCTAACTACAATATTTTACATTCCTATGTAGATAATTTGCCACATCATGTTTAGAAAATTGAAAGCGAGGTCTTGCTAAAACTTACATACACTGCCTCTAAAATAACATATTAATTTATCGTATCGTCTTCCATTAAATGAGATTTCGCTTTTTGTCAGAGTAGACTACTTTTCAGTTTACCAAAGTCCAGCCGTGCAGCCGGATTTCTAATCGATAAGTTCTTTTTTCAATTTAACAATTTTACCAATTCGCAAGTAACAATTTTGTTCACGAAATTTCTTATTTTATTAAACTTGTTTCTTAGTGTATTTATAACATTATCTTCAGGTATTTTGAAGTTGACATTTTTGTATTCTTTATATTCCTCCTCGTTCCTTTTGTGTTCTAGTAGTGTTCTCTTTATGCAATTATAGCTGCATTCATTTTCTTTTACAGAATCAATTAATAACTTACAATTCTATAAAGATTGCTTATGATCCTGCCGCTCAACTCATTCCGTTTATTTCACTTGCTTCTATTTTCACTTCAAATATTTTGTTTTTATTCTCTAAAGATTCGTAAGATAAATCTTTACTACACTTTCTTAGATTCGTATCTATCATTTCTTATCTATTATTTTCTTACTGAATTTAGATAAGCATTCTTCTTATGTTTCTATCTCGCTTAAATTTACTTCTATATAATTGATTTTCGTATCATATTGGTATCTTTGTATTACTATCTACCATTTGCGTTATTTTACCTTAACAAAAATATAAACATATATTTTGATTATTATTACTCATTTAAAAAAAAGTGAAGATGCAAAATAAAAATCAGTGGAATATTTATGAGCCCTGTAATGTTATGTTTAATTTGTATCTATTGTTAAAATCTCAAAAAATACTTGTTTTGACTCTATCTATAAATATACTTTAATTTTTAAAATGTTTAATGTGGGAACGCAAGAGGGAGAAAAAGAGTTCAAAAACAGTACATAAATAATTTTACAACATTAAGCAATGAAAGAGTGAAAATCGTTGTCGCATCGGTAAACAGCTATATCCGAATTATCCGATTGTTATATATTATTGTGGATATAAATTAAACGAAACGGTTGTAGAAATTGCATTAACCGCTGGTCCCTTGGGGCTATGACGCTGATACAACGCGCGCGATCAAATTATTGACAATAAAAACAAATCCATTCCCGAGGGATTGTCGCAGAGTGCATCAATTGAAAATAAAATACGTAAGGATGGAGGGATACAGCGTTCATTGTTAATTGGAAAATTTTGGTTAATCAGCTTTTGCCAGAATACAATCCAGAACATCCATTATTTATTATGTTTACTGAGTGTTAGATTTATCAATGTTTTTTTAGCAGACAAATTTTTTAAAATTATTTTGAAGTGTTTTGTTTAATTAAAAAATCGTCATTGTGATGTAAAATTCCCTCATTTCATGTTTGCCTTTGTTCATATTTTTTTACCATTTAGCTTAATATTATTTTACAGGATATTCTGAAATCATAAGTCTTCAATCGGTCGTTTATATCATAGTTATTACTATAAAGGTTTGATGATACTATATATTAAATTTTTAAAAAAGTATTCTTACAAGTATTGTCATAGAAATCCCTCATCTATTTATCCCAAACTATACTACGCAAAGGACCACTTACAATTTTCAGGTACTCGTAGTTCTAAGATTATAGATTAACAAAAGTTCCCCTTTAGCCCGTGCACCTGTTATGTCCCTCATTCGCCAATCTTAAACAACGGGAATTAGTGTGCCGCAAAATAGTGTGTCTGTCTCTTCCAACTGAATTTACTATAAATAGTTTAGCAATCTATGATGTAGACCCATATTTAAATTCTTAAAACACAAATAATTATATATTGTTTATGTTTTTGTTTGTTGTCTGTGGCCCTTTTGAGGTCGGTTTCTTTGGTGACTCGAAGACTCACGCTAATATAACAAAATCCTCATATTTCAATTTTTTTTTTTAAGCAGCCAAAACCCTAAATGTCGGACGTAACCTGTAGTATTAAGTGTCACAATTTTATAAAGGAAGTAATAGATCATTTGTGTTTCAGTCTATATATTGTTATGGTCCAGATTAATTTTTTTTATCTGTTGTATTTTTTGAAATGAAGAAGAAGTTTAACAATGGCCAATTAAAAAAATTCCTAGTCACTAGTTCATTAGTTTATAGGCAACTGACGTTTATGTTTTATGACTTTCAATAAAATAATTATAAACCTTCCTCGACTAAATTAAGTCTCGTTCACCCTGTGTACACAAGATTATTTTTTTGCTACTATTTCTTTCACAAAAGTTTTATATTAACTAAATCCGATATCTTTTTCTTTATTTACTCATTCGTACTAAAATATTACTCAACGCTCCGTACTTTGTTACCTACGGCTTTAAATGGTAAAATATATTCAGAGATTTCTTAGGAAGGTTTCTAGTGTTATTTATCGGAGTGCATGAACCATAAATTTGACGGGGGAAGGTTTCGGCTTGGTGCCACGATATAATACATCTATATAGTTCTATATACGTGCTGTATACAAATATTTTATCTTTAATTATGTGATAACATTTAATTTAACACAGATGATTTTATTTTAAAGGTTGAGTAGTATTGCAGCTGCTTCAACAGGTAGGTTATGTTTATTTATTGTACGATATTTTTAACGTGAATTTATTAAATATTTTTTATCTATTATTAATTAAAATAACTTATTGGTTACTATAATAACCGTAATAATATTTAGTTCTGTATAAATAATTTAATTATTGAACTGCAAACGTTTTGCTCGTCTGGCATTTTATAAGATAATACAAAGTTGTATCCACTGTATGTTATAATTGTAATTCTTACAATGAGTAAAGTTTATATTTCTAATCATAATAAACTTAATAGTTTTTAGTCTAAATCGAAACGAATATTATTTTTTCTCAAATACGTAAATGGAAATACATTTAAGTAACATTTTGTAAGTTTATAAATAGTACACTTAACTGGGTTCGATCATCTTTTAATATATGTTTTGCCATAGTGAGAAATAATTTTCTCGCCAGTCTAGGGACGCTTTTCACAATTTAATTAAATTACGTGATAACATTTGGTTTCATACACCAGCTGATTTTATGTTATAGGGTATGTTTTAAAAGCAAATGTTATGTTACATAATGCATTAACTGTATATTGTAAAGTTTAAATATTGTTATTCAATGCCATTATCAGGTAATAATTATCGTAATGTATGTTTCTATAAATCTTAATACAAATATTTCAATATTTTGGTATTTAGTTGTAAATATTTATATTTCAATTTTAAAAATAAAAAGTTTCGTTGGTACGTCTGGTGTTACACATGCGTCTATTTAAAATAAATTAATTTAGGGAAACTTGTATTTATTATATTTTTAACATCTAACTAAAGTTTTCTATTTGGTACAAAATTTAATAACTGTATTACCAAAAATTTGTTAAAACTAAAATAATATACTTTAATTAACAACATTTTAAAAATGAAGTTGTAAGTTAAAATGAAGTAAATCAATAATTACTAGCATATAATCCTACTTTCTTATCCGAATTTATGATATTTGTTTCTATAAAATTATTCTCCTCAGGGTCTCCAAATTACGATCGGGATTGTTGCAGGACTTTTCAGAAACTCACATCACACTATAATTTCTAATTGAACGCACTCTCAATGATTGAAAATTCATTTTTGCAAGTAAATTTTAAAATACACAAATAAAATTGTTTTATTTGCACAGACTTTATATTACAGTACTTCCAGACAGACAGATGACTATAACAACTAGGTTCCACTGAGGTGTAATTTTATATTTAAACCTGCTAATCAAAAACTGTTTTACTTAAACTGCTAAGGTTGCAAATCAATCATCTACAATGTAAATTACTACAAAAAAAGTCAAGGTTTTTCACATTATTCAGAATGTATGTGGCAGTTACCCCTGAACAGCTTGCTTTCAAAACGAAACTTACATCTGGATTTAAATCAAATGTTTTATTTATTTAAATTAACAAATGACTAATTAATTAAACACATGTTTAGGACATGTGCCTGACGTATCCTATATTTTGGATTCAATTGGAATCATTTTTAAAAAAATTTTAACTTGTTAAAATAACCCTCCCTGTGAGAGTATTTATATTAAGTATTTAAATTTTTTTTCGTGGCTATAACATCATTTGAATATTTTACTGAATTTGGTCCTTTCATTACACGGTAAATCTATTCTTACAACAGATCTATATTAAACGTAGTAATCCAAAACTCTTTTAAGGATATGGTGTTAAAGATAAAAGGAAACCCAGTGCAAAATGCACAACAATTAAATGGTTAATAACTAGAAAAAACCTACCACCAAAAATATAAAGTAAAATTATCAAACATTATAACTAATTTGAATAGGTATTCAATGCTACCAGAAGATAAAGCGTATCATACATAATTTACTTTCTGTGGAATAAAAAATTATCTACCTCAAGCACGTTACCTATTAATGTCAATGTGACGTCAGTACCTGTTGTCTTGCAAGCGGAATTTGTTCCGTGTGTCTGTCAGACACATTCATAAATCATTTACAAGTATGCCGAGTGCATTATTAATGTCCGCGGTTTTTTTTAAATGGGTCACGAGAGAAAGAGCCATATCGCAAGTCACGGAGCCTGTTTTCAAGGAAAACTCACTTTGTACGACTAAACATGCCCACCTGCATTTGAATACGTACCCGCGCACTCTGGATATGCGGCGTTTCCTCAGCTACAAACTTTCCTTTTGTTTTTAAACATGGGAATAATACGTGTTTCAAGTTTTATAATGAAGTGAGTGAAATGTGTCTTTGTTTTCTTTCTACATATATGCTTCCAATAAATAAAATTTTAATGTAACGAATTAAATTTTTTGTTTAGGAAAACTATTTTGTCTTTATGACCTATATCACTCATGGTGATTATATGAGTAAATAACACCATGGTGATATATGGTAGTTAAATTGAAAAGGTAACTTACTAACAAAAGTTTTTAAAAAATAATACGAAAAAATATGGCATTATAAAATTGGTTTGGAAAGTGTTAAAATACATTTCATTGCCTGTTACACGGACTAGTTTACATGGTTTTAAGACACGACTAAATCATAGTAATTGAACAAATATCAGTCAAATTTGTCAAATGTATCTAGCGAATAAATGCATCCGGCAGATTTACTGAAAGGAAATGCAGGAATTTCATTAGGGAAGATATTGTTATTAATGTATACGTTATGAAGAAAACCCATAATAAGAGGGATACAATTTGAAGTACTTCAAGATCGAAAGCACCTATATAAAACAGTAGTGTTAATTAAAACAACCAATTATGTTATAGTTAGAATGGATAGAAATATAAAAACAAATATAAAAAAGTGTTGTTCACTTCACTAATACAGTTAGCACCTGTAGAAGAATAGAAGAAAAAACAGTAGGCCCACTTATTTTGTAAATGTAAACAAACAGTTAATACGATCTAGAATTTAACTTTATAATCACGAAAAAATTGTAAATAAAGAAAATAAACGAATATGCTAACCTAACATCTCTAAAAGACAAACTCGAAATCACGTTGGAATATCATATAGGCCAATGGATTACAAAAACTAACGAACAAAAATTAAAGGAGATGTATAAATGACCTGATAGAAGTTTAAGTAAAAAAAAAGGTTTTATAGTACCATGAGGTGATTCTATACTTCAGAATAGGAATAATCCATGGTTATGTTTTCTATGTGTTACTACGCAATGTAAAAGCTTTCAAAAAATGAACTAACATGTTAAACGTAAAGGGACTTTAAAATATTCAGATCTATATCTATAATAGATTATGTTTGTATATCTATGATAGAATATAATAAAAATGTGTATAGGTGTTCAGAGCTACGCGTAACTAGATTATCATAGCTTTCATGATTCCATCAACTCTCTGAAAAGATATGGAAATAAAGGATGAGAAGTAAAAGTGTTTTGTGAAATGTACTTACCGAGTCAAGAATAATATGGTTCTATAAATGTTCTTACCTCATAATATCCGCAGTGTTTAATCAAAAAAAAAATTTATATTAAAATTTAATATTGTTTTATTATTTTTAAACTTATCCCCGCAATTAAATTGTGTTTTATAAAATATATAAATATTCTTTTTAATAACGATTTATAAATTTATCTTTAATAATTATTAAACATAATAAACGCAAACACAATAACGTAATAACGTCCGTATAAATATGAGATAATAAATATTAAATCTAAATATTTACATTTGCGTAAGAGTTATTGAATGTCTTACCAAACAATAGAAATTGATACAATACACAAATGTAATCTTTACGCATTGGAGAAGCATTTTTCTTCAATCATGACCCGGGTTTTCGGAATAAATAGGCTTAGGTTTTTTACTTTTAATTCAAAAAATAAATTGTAATACATAATAATACATAATTTGTTCACTATGAGATGATGAGATATTATCTCCACAGGCATTTACATAGAATCTTAAAGTGTGTTTTTTCTTGTTATCTCGTATTTATTACAGGATTAGGTTAATGTATACTCTAAGCAGTACCCAAACACCACTGCTGATTTCCACGGATGATAAAACCTCCTTTCACTTCCAAAAGACTGTGTTCACCATTGTTTTAAGTTGTGTAATAATTATGAAGAGTATTTCTCGGCCCCAATCTAAATCCGAATTATCCCATCAAGCCCTGAGATTAATACATACCGACGGTGGAGTAAAACTTTAGACTTATTAGTAAAACAAATTTCACCACGTTTTGTTCTACGATTCTCCCACGCCATTATTTCAGGAAAAACTTTCTTGAAATCCCTTGTCATAATATGAGGGGCTACATTTTTCTAAAATTTTATTCGATTGTCTTTAGTGTTATGCTTTATTAGGAACGTTCTTATAAGGTCTATATACGGTCGTTCTTAGTTTTTTGAAATTAACTAGTAATAATTTAACGGTAGCCGTATTAACAGCAGAATTAACGGTATTTGTATAACACAAGTTCCTAACATTTGCGCGAGGGGCAGCATAGTCGATTTCAAAATAGAAATTTACTGTATATTTCAAAAATACACAATCATTATGGCAGCCACAAACTTGGCAGCCTTGCTGGTATCCACATTGATATAAATTTACTACGTAAAGTATATATTTGAAAGGATCAAAGAAGGATCTCTGATAAGTGACAGATCGGGGGTCTCTGAGGATGTTGAATTTAGTGACGTCATCGAAAGTCCCCAGGGATGGACAGGTGCATCTTGTTGCGAGTGCTAAATTGATGATTAGGAGTAAAAATGGCAGAAATAAAAAAAAAATGGCTGTAGAATTAACACAAAGGGATTTTTGAGGTTGCTGAATTCCATGCGGAATCCAACGGGGATACTGGTTTGATTTTACGCACATACCAAAGGGTTGAATTGGGGTGAAAATATCAGATGCCAAAAGAAAACGCTGGAAAATAACAACTCAGGGATTTTCGATGACGCTGAATTCAATGACGTCATCGAATAACACCAAAGATAGAAGGACGTGACTCTACGCGAGTGCCAAAGAGATTATTTGGGGTAAAACTGTCAGAATTCAAAAAATGACTGGAAATCAGAACTAAGGGAATTTGAGGTTGCTGAATCCAATACCGTCACCAAACGTCACCGGGGATACACCACTGTGATTCTTCGCTGGAAATGTACCAGTGTTGTCTTCCGCATGTACTTTAGTAAAGGGGTGAATTGAAGTGAAAATGTCAGGTTCCAAAAAATCCAGGAAGATAACTGCTCGAGGGTTTTTGATGTTGCTTAGTTCAATGACGTCATCAAAAGTCACCTGGAAGTACCAGTATGGCCTGGGATGTACCTGTACCAAAGGGATGAAATGGGGTAAAAATGTCGGATACCAAGGAATCATGTGCAAATAACGGCTCGTTGTTTCTGAGCATGAGGAATTCAATGTCGTGGATGTCTATGACCCTATGCGGGTGCCATAGGGATGATTTGGGGTACAAATTTCAGAAGGCAGAAAAGACAGTATAATTACCACTAGTGGATTTTGAGGTTGGTGAATCCTATGCCGTTATAGAACATCAGTGATGATGCATGAGTGATGCTCTATGGCAGTAGCATAGAGGTAAATTGGGGTAAAAATGCCAGAATTCAAAACGAGCTAGAATATGATCATCTGGGGTGTTTTGGAATGGGCCGAGTCCAATCCGGACATCGAAAGCCAACACGGAATAAGGGCGTCACTCTACGGCAGCATCAAAGTGGTACATTGGGGTAAAATGACGGAAGGCAGGAAAAAACTAGAAAATGTTCATCCTCCATGAAGAAGGGGGTTGTTTAAGGATGCTGAGTCTAATACCGTTAACGAACGTCAGTATAAGTGCACGAGTGTGGTTATGCTGAAGTAGCAAAGTGACGATTTGGGGGAAAAGGTTAGAAGTCAAATAATGGCTGTAAAATAACCACTAGCGGTAATGATCGCGTTGGCTGTTTTGAGGGTGCTGAGTCCAATACCGTAATCGAAAGACAACGGGTTGGAACAAGTTTGGTTCTATGGGGATGGCAAAGGGGTAAGTTGAATTAAGAAATGCCAGAGGTTATAAAATTGGTAGTAAATTATCACTCTGCTGTTTTCGAGGATTCTAAGTCTAATGTAGTTTTTGAGGTCAACAGGAGTAGTGTAGTGTAGTGCTGGTGTGACTTTACAGGAGAAACAATGGGAGGAATTGTGGTAAAAATATAAAAAGTCTTAGAATCGATAGGAAATGATCTTTTTGGGTTTTCGAACTAGCATAGTTCATTATCACAATCGAAAGTCTGGTGATGAAAGGCAGTAGTTATATGTCGATGACAAGTTGGTGCTTTAGGGATCAAAAATCTCAGAAGCAAAAACACCGGTATATAATGATCACAGGGTGGTTTCTTATTGTTCTGAGTCCTATGCCGCCATCGAAGGTCAACGAGGATGCACGGATGTGTCTCTACTAGAATATCAAAGGGATAATAGGAGTAAAAATTTCAGAGTAGAAGAGATCGCTATAAAATGATCACTCGGCCTTTTTGAGGATGATGAGTCGAATCCTAGCACCGGAGTTGGTCAGTCACACTCATGGATGGGACTGCGGGTGTCGTGGATAGATTGAGGTGAAACTTCCCCAAAACATAAATATTACTTGAAAATGGGCAATCGAAGGTTTTCGAAGTTTCCGAGTCCAATGTCACCATCAAAATTCTCCGGGCATGCACGAGGTTAGCAAGAGCTGATTTGGGGTTATATATCCCGTTGTTAATAAACAATGTTGGCCCGAAAATTTCATGTTTCCACTATGCAACATATACAAAAGAAAGAGGCGTGTTTCCGAACTTCTCTTGAAAAGACGTATTACTATATATGTATATAAAAATGTTTCTGATATGAGAATATAAACAGGCGACACTCCGTAAGCAATCCTATCACTTTAGTTTACTTCATGTCAGTCAACCTAATCTTTATGTCCTGTGGCAGTGTTTTTAATATATTTTGTCCATGTTCTTTAAGACTTTTGCAGACTATAAGCTTGAAAAAGCGACTTGAAAAAGTAACCGTCTGTTCCAGTTTGATATTTTCATTGAAATTAATTTTTAAAAATTTGTATTTTGTCAACCTAATTGTCATTGATTTTCTTTCTAGATTTAAGTATCTAATTGTTTTACGTTATTTATTTTCTAATTCTTCTTTGGGTAATTAATTTTCTCCGTTTGTCTCTTTACGCGGGGTTTTCTTTTGTTCTTTAAAACGAATGGCATCATTAGTGGGGGCAGCGAAATGACTTTGCAACCATCCGTTAAAAAAGATATTCGGCTGCACCCGCCTACTTCTATGATAGATAGACATTCTTGTTCTACTCTTTTGTTCACTCATGCTGCACATTGATCTCAGGTTTTCTAGTCCCAAGAATAACCTTAACGTTTATAGGATTGACAGTAACTTTAGAGTTGCATGTAAAACTGTTTCAATTACAGTAGATCATCGATAATTCGTATACAGTGGAACCCCTCTAATCCGAAATTACTGGGGCTATAGCGTGTTAGGATTTGGAAAAGTTCGCATTTGCCGAAAAAGTTAATATTTCGGATTTGCTGTGTATTTTGCATTTGACCGAAGTGCGTTTCTTTATTCCCGAAAAATATTAAAACATTCGTTACTTATTTCTGTATCAAAAATTGAACAGTTTGCAGAGCTACAAATAAAAAGTCTTTGGAAAAACTCTATAACGCTAAAGTTTACGTGAATGAAAAATTTTACGAGGCTGTATTTTTATGGTTTACACAAGAGAGGCAGAAAGGATTTCATATTAGTGGCTCAATTATACAAGAAAAGGCATTAGAGTTAAACAAATTATTTAACTATAATTTGGAATTTAATGCTAGCAAGAGATGCTTGGTTTGGTTGAGTAGGTGGAAGAGAAGTCACGAAATGAGACAAGTAATGGTAAACAGGGAGAAGATATCAGCTGATAATCATGCTGCAAAAGAATATTTAGTCGAAATCACAGATTTTGTTTCATCTGAAAATTACTCACTCCAGCAAGAGTGTAATGCTGACGAGACGGTATTGAATTTTAAAGAGGAATCCTCGGCTTTTTCTGCCTTCTGACAATTTTATCCAAATCTACCTCTTAGCTACTCCGTTAGAGTGGCACGCTTGTATCCCCGTTTAATTTTGATGACGGTATGGAACTCAGCACCTGCCAAAACACTCTGAATGATCATTAGCCAGCTTATTTTTTTCCTTTTGCAATTTCTATCCCAATTCAAAATTTTCTACTCCCATAGAGCATAACCGGTGCCTCCCCATTGATGTTCGATAACGGCATAGGATTAGCACCCTTGAAACCCTCCTTGTGATCATTTTATATCTTTTTTCTGACATTTTTAACCCAATTCGTTCATTTGCTAATCCCGTAGAGTTAAACCCAATCGTCCTCGTCGACTTTTTAGGAGTCCATTGGACACAGAACTCTCGAAAACAGCAAAGGTGATCATACGCCAGCTTTATTTTGCCTTCTGACATTTTTACCCAAATTCACATTTTGCTATGCATATAGAGCATCATCTATGCATCCCCACTGACGTGCGATAACGGTATAGGATTTAGCACCCATAAAACCTTCCGAGTGATCACTTTCTAGGTTTCCTTTCCATTCTCATATTTATAGCCCAATTCGTCCAATTGGTAATCCAGGAGAGCCAAAGCCGATCATCTCCATTGACGATAGAGGAGTGCATTGGACACAGACACTCAAAAACACAAAAATCTATTACATCCAGTTTATTTTTGCCTTCTTACATTTTTACACAAGGTCACCTCTTTGCTACGCCCATAGAGTATCACATGTGCATCTCCTTTGGCAATCAAGGACGGCATTGGATTCAGCACCCTATAAAACACCCTTATTGGCATAGTGATCACACTGTTGGTTCCCGTATTGTTTTTGGTTTGGGAATAATAAACGCACCGGCTGCGATATTGTTATTGGATTGAACGGGAATATACACTGAATGCTATAATGATGTTTAAATGAATTGCTGCCGTGTTGATAGCAATTCAGTTAATTTTGTATTTTTACTTTTTAATGAGATTGAAGATCGTGGAGTAGTATCATATTTATTAAAAATTTATTATACACGTCGAAGAGAAAAACTCTTTTCAGAGGCTGTCATGTGGTTTCAAAATGAAATGCTGCATATCGATATATATATATATATATATATATATATATATATATATATATGTATATATATATATATATATATATATATATATATATATATATATATATATATATATATGTATATATATATATATATATATATATATATATATATATATAACGAGAAAACTATTATTTTTCATTTAAAGCAACCAAGAAATTTTACTTCAATGGGATACATACGTACCTTAAATAATCATTGGACAGGAACTGGAATTGAAACTGTAACAAAATGATTTTATATTGCTGTTAAAGTGAGGGTTTACATGCTAAAACCATTACCAAAACGAATTTATAAAGGGATTTAAACGTCTTATTAGGGATAGCCTCATCGCTATAAGAACGTTAGTTTTTCTATCTTTTAATAACAATAATAATAATAATATTGGAAAACAAATTCCTTGTAGCAGATATGTAAGACTACAAATCAATATCTGACGTTATGCAGACACGTTTTTCAACAGATCTCAACGTTTATTGGTTCTGATTAGATACATTGCTTTAGAGATTCCTTAAAATATGGTGCTTTCTTACATCGTATATCTGAATTCCATAACATAGAGTTAAGCCTGTTAGAGTAAAAGTGGATCATCGTCGCAAATCTATAATGCTGGATAACAAAATGCATTACAATAATACATGGTACATTAGGTACATGGTACATGGTACATTAGGTTTCAGGGCTACTATCTTTGAAACAGTAGCATAACGGCAATTATAATACTCTGGCAGAAAAATTACATATTGCCACAAATATGCACTTCACTCGAATCCTTAAATAAATTAGGGTTACTCAGTCCGGGTCTAACCCTCACAACTATACTTTAAAAGTTAATTTTGTAAGCTAATGACGGTATTTATAACATTATTTAAAAATTTGCCCAGTTTTTTTTATTGTATGGATTGGGAATTTTAAATTTGGTTATATAGTTTTCACTCTATTTATGGTTACGAAAAGAGTAGGTAAATTTGAGAAAAAGCTTATTTATTTCAATGTAAATCTTTAGTTATATTGTAATTAGTACATTAAAACGCAGGTATAATGCATTGCGTTAAGCCTCTAGCAGCCTGCTTTAGGAATCCGTTTGCTGAGTAAGCAAGGAGATGTAGCTGGAGAATTTCGTATTGCAGTTTGCTCTTAAACGACAAAGACTTCTCCAGTCCTGTAGATAGTATTTATAAATATGCATATGCTTAGTGATAAATATCTTTATCAGTAAACAGAATTCCACTATGAGAGTTTTAGCAATGAAATAATTGTCAGATAAACTTTCACAGAGAGTCTATTTTGAACTCCGATTGTCAGTATTATATTGTGAATAATCTACTTATAGTGTTATATTTATGGAATGCAGCATCAACGTTTAGTGTCATATTTTATGTTATCAAATATTGGCGTTACTGCAGTTACAACGTTTTGTATTATAATATACGGTAGCAACATTTAGTGATATATTATGATGTATCAACTTTAAGTGTTATATTGTTCGACTGTAGTATCAACATCTATTGGTGTACTGTTGTACTGCACCCTGCTTACTGCACTAATATTTGTATTCAATTAACTTGTGTTTTTATGATAACAAAAAAAATTAAATTTTGGTTTCATATATAATCCTTAGTGTTCACAAGAGTTATTAACATGTTCAGTATGATGTACAATATTTAGTCTTGGTGTTTATATAATATCATGTGGTCCGAAATATCCTTTCCACATTTTGCATTAAGAAGATTTTATTTTTAAGTAATGTAGGGTAATAAAGGTCAGATGATTGTCACGGGTTTTAAAGTCCTGTATTCCTGATCCTTTTTATCCTATTACAATATTTTAACAATGATTGGCAAATTATTTCTAGTAACGAAATGCTGGTTTTGTGTAATAAAGACTGAGATCTACTATAATATACTCTAAATGGTTATATTAATAATAAAGTAGAGGTAAAATAGATAGTATTACAAATATATTGCTTTCGTTTTTACAAATATTGAATTCTTGTACAACATTTTGTATACGTTATTGTTACAAAATAATAATGTACATATTAGATTTGTCACAGATTTAAAGTAATATTATTATATACTTACTTAAAATACATTTACGTCTTAGAAACCTATTATTAAAACTTTATTAGAAATAATACAACTAGTAGATTATCTCGAGACAAGTCAAACAACCGAATAACGTAACCCTCATCCATAAGTAATTATTGCTCCAGAACCATTTGCATTACAAGACCATCCCCTTCCACGTACATCATTAATTATGGACTTATTTACACTTGGAATCACAAGGTAGGACTTCAGTTGAGCTTTGAAACCAATTTCCGTCGCATCTCACCAATCGCAATTTCATACCTACTCTAGCATTGAAGTTATTACGTCATCAGTGCGTTCTTAATCTAGTTAAAATTAGAAATTTATATGTTTTCACTTCTTGTTTCGTTTAAAGTGGTTTATTTTTATGTTTTATAGTTTCAATGTTTATTTTTGTAATGTGTTTTGATTTATATTGTTTTTGGGTAGGTTCATGGGAGTGTTGGTTTTTGAAGCAGAATAAAACTCATCATTTATAAGACTTCACTGAAACCCCAAGACGTTTTCTGCATTCGTTCCAATTAGTATATTTATGTGTCTTGATAGAAAAAATTGGCCATAACAAGGAATGGCTAAATAAATACTTTTTAATTATATATATATATATATATATATATATATATATATATATATATATTATATATTCTAATATACCGTATGAGGCTAAAGAATAAATTCAGTTTATATCCAAAAAGAAAAATAGTCGGAAGAAATATTTTGCAAAAGCGTCAAGAATCGTTACTAAAATTATAGACAAAGTACATTATCATTGTTCAATTTCGAGTGTAGGCAATAAAATGATCCAAAATAATGACCCCAGAGAAAGAGAAATTAACACTGTCATTACTAAATTTTATTGTAATAACCTAAAGCCACAAGTGTCCACCTTTGTTTTTCTTTGTAATTGTAATATTAGATAAGGAATCAATCTTGTCACTATGTCTTATTAAGGTAAATGGGTATAATGTCTATTAATTAAGTGTAAAGAAGAAATGCAAGTTATGTTAAAATTTATATTGGTGTTAAAAAATGAGAAACCTGAACGTGAGTCAAAAGAGTGTTAAGGTAATTAAATATATAACCTAAAGGAAAGTAATATTTTAAATAACTTAGGTTATAATATATATATATATATATATATATATATATATATAACCCAATATCGTGTGTGTGTGTGTGAGTGTGTGTGTATGTATGTGTGTGCGTGCCTGTGTGTGCGTGTGTGTGTGTGTGTGTGTGTATTGCAACGAACCCACCCCCCCAACGGTGGAGCAATATGCACCCAACAGCGCACAACTCATTACCACTTGCCTATTGTTTAATATGCACTTAAACGCATGCAACGTCACGCCGACCTGACTTGTTCTTAAAAAAACCCTACTGTTGATAATAGTATGAGGGCTATACAGCCATATATGTCAGTATGTTGTCAGCTGACAGGTACATATTAGCATTGACAATCATCATATACATTATATCTCACCATGTGCTCTTATTAACAGGTGATCCAAAATATGATCCGGCTTAATTTTATCACTTTATAGGCTATTGTGTTACACTTAAGGAGAATCTGCCCGCGGTACATGCTACTGGACCTTGATTTACCCAACTATATTTTAATATGGCTCAATTATTTAAAATAATCTACTTTTAGGAGTAACTCTCTTGTTGTAATATTAGGCTTTATTTTAATGAATTATAAATTTAAACACACTTGATATTTAACTCTACCACAATAAATTTATTATTTTAAAAATTTTTAAGTTTTTATTTATTTATTTATTAACAAGGATATTTTTTAATAAAATAGGAAAGTTTTTTACATTAATTTTAATGATACAAGAAAATAACAAAATAATTTATTATTTTTAAGGGTTTGATTTCTCCTGCTTTTATCAATATGAAAAGAATATGTAGCCTTACATATTTAATTAAATAAAAGTTGTTTACATATATTTAATTTTTATGATTAATTTTATGATTAATTCTTGAATCATAAATTAAGATTTTATTTTGAATTTAAAGTATATCTATTTTTGTTACTTTCCATAAATTTTAAATCTGGAATTAATTTGGCGTTAGCGTTACATAACATTCTGTGACATTAATAATTAGTTAAATATTTCAAAATCATTTACAACTTACTATGAATAGATCGAAAAAAGTACAGACATGTTTCATGTTCTTCTAATTCTAAGATTCCTCTGAACTAAAACACCCAAACTTCTGGGTAACCTGTTTGTTAGTAAACCTACCCACTTGTAGTTTATTACAAAGATATATTTATGTTATCCTTCAAAACATTTCGAGAGTGTTCCTTTTTGTATTTTTTAGTTGTTATCGAAACATATCTTGGACGGCATTTGCAGAAACATGGCTTTGGTTTTTTTTTGTTTTTGTTTCCTCTTCCCTAACTCACCCTTACAGATTGCATCGGGATTAACTGCATAATACCGATTGTCAGTGGTCAAGTATTCCACCGTTACAATTATTATTCTGCCAGGTTGGCAACATTGATAACGTTACAGTAATATCGAGCCATGCACACAGTTTACATTTGCATTGGGCGCGTTACCACTTTCATTCACAGTCAAGTAGTCGTAAAAACAAAATATTTATGAAAATACCAGTAGTTGTATAGGTTTTTTATTTTATTCAAAATTATGATATTATATATATATTTATTTTATTTGACTGTTTTTTTCTTTACTTGTTTAAGACAATCACGATAAATAATTCTCAAATGTTATATGTGAATAGCGTGGAAATTTTAATTTTTACACCAAGATTGTTTAAATATGACGGTCTGTAGAGTCACAAACCTTGATCATGAATATAGTGTTGGTTCCTGACATTACATTAGCGTAATGGATAAGTCGTGTCTTAATTGCTTCATGAATGAATTCCTGTTGAAAATGAAACTATAAACCACTTCAAGTAAGAGATCCTTAATTACCTCAAAAAACTTTATCATTGTTTAGTGACTTACGACACTTTTAAGAAAGCTGTAATAATTAGCCTTATAATTCCACAAATAATGATAATTCTAAGTTTTATCTTTACTGTCTAAACTTTTAGTAACTCCTTCTACCATAATTTTCCTTTGATCGACAATATTTGAAAGCAATTTTTGTAGTACATTTTGTATATTTGGGTTTACTTTCTTTCCTTCATTACCTAATATATCGCATTTATTTCTCTTTCACAGCATGGGATACAAACCAGTTTAAAAACTGTTTCGATAAAAAGGTATTTTCTTCAAAATCGATTAGATATATTGCTGTTTTAGTAGGCGATCATACAGTTACGTTATTATCAAATCTTTTTTTCTTCTTATCCATGATATACCACAGAAAGTAATAGCCACCTCATTCTTCTTTTCCTTAACTTCTATATTTATGCTGTCAGTGGAGTTTGTATTCACTCGTAGCAAATGACTATACCGATTTTTCTTCTTTTTTAAAGTTTTTCATTTGGTGTCTCTTTTATCCGTTATTCTCTTCAAATTTGTATTTTTATGTTTTGTTTTTCCTCATTATTATCGATTCAACATAGGGTTTTACTAATGGAAAATATATTTAAATCAGGAACTTAAAATATCTTGCTACAAAACTAGGGAAATTCTCCATTGAATTCCTTTTCAAGAACTATAAATAAAGTCAAATATCAGGAAGTAGTAAAGGAAAATCATAATATTAAACTGGTATTTTCAGTAATGAATTATTTTGTGTAAGTTTTAGATATTGACGAGAGTTAGGTAGAGCTCTCCACCCGAGAGTCAAAATATAAAGCACCTAAAGTAAAAATTTTAAATATCTCTATAAACATTTACGTATAGTGCGGAGCACGTAAGCATGCACTTGGAAATTAGAGATCGCACTAAATTTCTCGTGTACTACCACTGTAACCTGATAACACATGTTCTTTAAACATGATTCATATTCAGAATGTCCTATATACCAACAGCTTCTGCATCCGATATTTCTACAGATATTTCTAAATTGTTTCTTATATCTTACCGATGCCAATTTATCATGGAAATTTATCTAATTTCCACGGTCTCATGCAAGCCAGTGTTTTAGCATTCCTTAATTTTTTTTTAGGAAAGTATTTATATTGACCCTCTACCTCCCACGTCGATTACTGCAATCTCTCAAGGACAAGTGCACGGTTTCGAGGTATGCACAATACGTCTGATAGACTTGGAGAGTCCTTAATAATTTCTAAATACATATTTTAATGTTTTTTAAAGTCACTTTTATATTAAAATCGGTCAGGTTACTCAAAAGTATTATCAATAAGTTTGTTTATCATAAAACACGCCTCTGCCCTTTATAAAGATAACTGACCTGAACTATCAAAATATGTTCTACACGTTAATAGAACGAGATAAAAACTAGTTTGTCAATATCTATTTATCTTCAATTTTATTACGTCGAAGGTACAGCCAACGCTAATGGTATTTGATTGAACGATACACGATTTGACGCAAAGTCAAAGAGCCATTGCACAGATCCACTTGTAAGAGGAAACTGTCAGAATGTAAAGACTGACACTCTGTGATCTATTCAGTGTGTACGAGAACCTTCAACAATATCAGTCGCGCTTTGAGCTCTGTCCCCCCCTTTTTTTTATTTAATAAAACGAAATGTTAAACCATTGTGACGTTCACCATACTCGTTTATTCCGTCGGAAATCGATATTTGAATATCCCGCAAGTATATTGTTTTATTGTTAGAACAAAACATTGTTATTATTTAACTTGGGAGCGGGTTTGAATTGCCCGAAGCACTGCTACCTTAAGGTATATTGTACTTACCTCCCTGATCTAGTCAAATAACCCCTTCCCTCTTACCAGGTTTAGGAGTCTCCTGACTAGAGTTTTACCTTCAGCATCCACCGAAGCCGTTCCATCACCAAAGAGGTTGAAGAGCCTCTCAGCAAGTACTTCACATCTGTAAATAATGTGTGTGGCAGTCTCGAGTTCCTGCCCGCATAATCTGCACACTGGTTCATGCTTGTAGATACCCATTTTTTGCAAATGTTTCCTTAGTCCACAGTGTCCCGTGAGTAGACCTGTGCTTATCCTTAATTCCTGCCTAGACAGATAGATGAGACTCTTCTGCAGCCCCAAGGAAGGTCTCCTAAGGGTTAGCTTACTGTGTCTCATCCCTTCGGCCCTGATCCAGTGCTCACAGTGTCTTTCAGCCATCCACCTTCGCACTGTCATCTTGACCATAGATTTGGAAATACCTACCGCCGGCTCCGGTCCAATCAGGGGAGTTGAAGACCCCTCTCTGGCCAGTGCATCTGCGGCTTCATTTCCAAGTATTCCCCTATGCCCTGGCACCCAACCTATCATGACTTGATTGTGCCTTGCCAGAGCTTTTAGGTTAATTAGGCACTCCCTGACTATGGCCGAGGTGACCACGTGTCCGTTTAGTGCCTTAATTGCTGCCTGACTGTCGGAGAATATAGCAATCCGGGTCCCATGTGTTTCCCTTCTCGCTATCTCTCCCAGACAGGCATTTATAGCATATACTTCGGCCTGAAAGACAGAAGTATGCCTCCCCAAGGAAAAAACTAGTTCTACCCTTGGGTTTTTACAATACACCCCCGCTCCAGTGCCGAAGTCCATCTTGGAGCCATCTGTGTACCAGATCTGAGCTCCCGATGTTAATGTCCCTGACCATTCCATCACAGTTTGGTGTACCTGGTCAGGTGCAAACATTCGAGTAATGTGGTCGCTGCCCATTTCCAAGACGGGTTCTTTGACCACGCACTAGATACTCATATGTCCCGAGACATCTGGGAGGTTAGCCCAGTTGCTCGAGTTGCGCAATCTCCATGCCGCTAGCCTCGCCTCTCCCCTAAGGACAAGCTCAAGGGGAGGGAGGTTAAGCATTACTTCCATTGCTGCACCTGGTGTAGTTGACATCGCTCCCAGTGTGCACAGACAGGCCAATCTCTGGATAGAGCTCAGTTTAGCTCTTGTCTGTGCCTGGTTGGCCTTTGTCCACCACACCAGAGCTCCATAGGTAATCATGGGTCTTATCACCCTCAGATACATCCAGTGCATCATTGATGGCTTCAGTCCCCATTTCTTACCCACCATTCTTCTCACAGTCATCAGTGCCCTTTTGGCCCTGTTAACTGTCCTCTCAAGATGTGGGTTCCAGGTGAGTTTCCTGTCCAGAGTAACTCCCAGGTACTTCACCTCCCCCACAAACTCAAGGTATTCACCAAACAAGCGGGGCATCCTGGTCGTCAGATCTTTTCGCTGTCTGGTGAAGTATTTGAAAGCAGTCTTTTTTGGATTTACCCTAGCACCTGTTTTGGATCTGTTTTAGCACCTGGATTTACCCTGTTTTGGAAAACATTGTTACCTAGCATTGGAATAATGGGTGAAATTAACCTGTGCAAATCTCCGCAGGAAGATTGTGCGCTGTGTGTATTCTGACGTAACATTCATTTCGTACTTAGTGATCTGAAACTTTCCTCAAAACGTAAATCTGAATTTAACATTTATGTGGCATTAGTTGAAATTTGTAACAACATTTTAATTGGAAATATCGAAAGAAAAGTTTTAAAATTTTCTCTATTTAGTTGACTAATAATAACGATTCAAGCACGTTTCAGAATGAGACGAGATATCGTCAGTTAAAGTAATCATCTATATAAAATAAATCTACCTAAAATTTTGCTTTCTATTTTTTTTTTTATGTGTTCTCACACGTTTTTAAGAAATCGCCTTAAGAAAAGTTGGAAGAATTATTTAAGAAACCTTTTCGTATCAAATGTGTTCAATTGTTGAGCAGTTATTGGCATGTAGTTAAAATGATCTCTTTTTAAAATAACCCATCTGTTTTGGGAGCTGTAATAGATTAACGTCTTTATAGTTTTTGAACGAGGTTAATTTTTCACCTCAAACTTTTTTCACCATCGTGTCCAGTAAACTATAACCAAGAAAATATTGTGAAACTCACTAAATATTGAAATATCTATTCAGATTATTCTCAGATATTAATACCGCTTGAGAATATCTCTGACCGCATGTCGCGGATTAGTAACTGTAGATTGTAGTTCTAAAATATGGGTCGATTGATATTTATGTTAAAATTTTATAATATCTATAACGCCTACTCTATCATCTGAGCCCTTGTACAGAGTATTTAAAAGTTTTTTCTTACGATAAGGGCCGTAGGTTACTGCCCTTGTACCTGCTCAAGGACTCGTGTACTTTTCTTTCAACCTCAACAGTAAACCTTCCTTCAACCTCTTACTAAATATTACCATTAAAGGGTTTTTCACGCCTATGCTTTTTCTTTTATTTTGTTTCAAATTGATTCTGTGGTTAATTTGATAAGGGCGGAAGTTGGATGAAGCAGGTAGACTTCTGAGTACAAAACATTAAAATATATTTTGCTGTAGATGATATTTGCCAGGGATGAAAATGAGTAATCTTTGTGTATTTGCTGGGTTTAAATCGTTCTGTGCCAAACAATTTGCTTAGGAAATTCAATTTGCTAAGGATGACAAATTTCTAGGTATTCCTATATACTGATGATGAGGAAACCCATTTACTCGTAGATGGGAATGGCAAATTTTTTAATGATAAAATTTGCGCACAGTGACAAGCTGAAAAAGAAATCAATTTGTTGGTGCCGACTAAATGCTAAGGAATAAAATTAGCTGTAGAAATACAGTTTTCCTAGAAATGCAATATGCCAAGAAGACAATTACTTAAAAACGGGAGTAAAAACGGGAGTGCCCTAAAGAAGAAATTTTTCTGAAATAATATATTGCTGAAAATTACTATTTGCTGAACGTGATGATTTTCAAAGGATAACAAATCTGTTGAGGTGGAAAAACGTCTATAGACGACCGTTTAACGAATAGGAGAAATTTTTCCTGAAGATGAGATATATCAAAGGATGACAATTTGTTTAGCTTATCGAATTGCCGAGGATGAGCAAGTGCTGCGGATGGAAATTTGTTCAGTGTAACAAATTGCTGAAGATTACCATTTTCTGTTTTGCTGAGGATGACGAATTGCTGAGGATAACTATTTACTGAGGATGACCATTCTCTGAGTAAGAATTTGCAAAACATGGCAAAGCTCTTGAGAATTTCTTTACGAATGCACTGCAGTTCCTACTAGGATATAGGCAAAGGTGAAAGTAGACAACATTTATCAGATAATAATTTCTTTTTCTTTCATTGAAGAAACGCCTTTTAAATTTATATGATCTAAACGTGATAAGATTCATCAAAAGAATCGTTAAAAAATGATTTATTAACTAAATCAACCCAAAACATAACCTACCTGCTAACTTAGATCAGTATTTTACGATTTAGAGCAATCAGTTATCAGGATACTTCGTGAGTGACTTACACTATCCAACAGTCAAGTAACGTCTCCGCTGATGAATTGCCCCAGTTATGGGCCAATAATAACCAGCTCTCGTTATAGGTATGCATCTGTTGTTAAGGAAACAATTAGTCGCAGGAAAGGTTTCCTTTGTTAGTCAGGATGGAATCGGCATATTGTGAAGGAGGGAGGGGAATATTCAGGAGCTGATGTTAATGCTAGCACTCATTACTCTCCCTTTTATGGGTAATTGAGGTTAGAACTATCGTTTGATTAGCGATAAAGATAAAATGTAAACGTCTCTACGATATGTCTCACACCGTAACTAACAGTGAGATATACTTATTGTTATATAGTCACAAGGTAATAAACAGTGTTTTTTGCCATTGGTTAAGTGGCTAGTCATTTAATGGGCAATGACTGATAAATAACACCTTTCACGTAACTGTTACCTATGTTCCTACAAATAACCTAGGCCTATGGTAAATGTGCTACTTTGCACAAGTTATTTACTAAACCTTTTTTTGCCCTTCAATAAATCATGGTGTGTCTTGTAACTACATTAAACCATTATAGTGACATATTATTTCTACATTTTATTTCTGTGTATAATAGACCACATAAATGTTCAAAGAAAACTCTTCAATAGGTTTTAAATTCTAATACCAACAAAAAATTAAGCTTTATTTCTGTTTAAGCCTCTTTCTACCGACCTTCATCTACCTACATCACACTCTTTTCCGCATTCACGATGACGTCACTTCGAAACCGTCGTTAATCTTATGTTTATATCTTTAATAATACTAACAAAATATAACACCTCAGATCTCGGGGGAAATCTATGCCTGGTTACGACGCGTGCCGCTCACGGTTTCACCTATTTGCATCTCCTTCACGTTTACTGGCGTCATTAATATTGTTTGTAGTGTCTCCGGTGGTTATTATCCTATTGTAAAATATTGTGGAACCGTTTATGCTGGAGGACAGGCGCTTTTGAAATATTACTTCGGCCGTGCAACATTTCTTTTGTAAGAGTTATTTGTTATTTGCCAAAGGAACAAACCTTCATAGATTCTCATAGGTATCTAAAATGAATTATAATTGGTGGGCTATTATATGAACGTAATATACTGTCTGTGAAAGTTAAAACATTTGACTGTTTTCATTTGACAAAGCATTGTTCTTATCCATTTTATATTACATTTTTAGTTTAATTTATACTTAAAAATAATAATACCGGTACTCCAAAATATTATAATTATAAAACACTTTAGAAAATACGACTTTCACATGATACCGTTTTACTTCGAAAATTGCCTATTATTTCGTTATAAATTATATCAAAACGAGATCTATTTCTGACTTGTATTTAGTTATTCTACATAACTCTCATTTAAAAGTTATTGGAAAGTATTAAAAGTCTTTTTAAATATTATATGTGATAAAGTTACCGATAACAAAATCTAATATTTATGGTGTTAGAAATCAAACATTTTAATTACTAACTTAAATTAAAATAGTCAACTTTAAAATTTATAAAATAAAAATATATCGGAAATATAAATATATTGAATGAAAAGGGAGTTTATTGTTTGGTAGCATAGATCAAGTAATCGATTAAGGAAAACAGTGGTCTTCACTTTTCTCTAAAATGAGTTAATGTTAGGTTTTGTTAAATCTTTGCCAACTTTTCTCTACAGCTGCATGGTAAGAATTTGTCTTTCCATTCTACAATCCAAATCAGTTTCTTAAGAGGTTGCCGAAATATTTAAATAAAATTTGCTGCAGTTTTCATCGAAACCTAAACGTCTATGTGAACCTTTTGTCCGGATAAAAAGAAAATGGAATTATGAAAAAGAACCGCATTTAAGGCGCTTTGTCGATAAAATAAATAGAGCGTTGATGCAAAGAATGTGATTTATACAGTCCGTGAATCCGATTTGTTGTCACTGCGGATTTATTCTTGTTTAACTATACATTTACTCTGTTAGGCAATTTTATTCTTTCGCAAACCATAAAATCGTCTCAGTGCCTTGCTTTAAACCGTATTGTATATCTGAAAATATTGATGTTCTTTCATTTTGGATCATTATACATTCTTTTATATTCAAAAGTAATATAAGTTTATTTTTTTCGACTTAGGCGCCAAAACATCGTGCTAAAATATGTCACACTCTTCCCAGGATATTATTCAATAACTTCCCAAATTTCATTTCGATCTGATGAATGGTTTAGAAAGGCATAAACGACATATAGACAAACATCCGTTTTTATTTAAAAAGAACAAATCGAATGAAATTTTATTATTATTCTATTTTATAAGTATACAATTATTCTATATTACAGAAAAGAAAAATTTCTATTTTATTATAGAATATCGTTAAACTATTTCCCCTGACATCAACCCTTAACAATACCTACCTTATTTCACTGATAGAACAACTATATTTTTAAAATAATTGGCACACATCTCTGCCCTTCGTTTCCGTTTTACCAGAGCAAAAATAAAACTTTTCCCCATTAAGGTTTAATATTACAAAATGCCTAAATAAAAGAATAGTGTATATTTTTATTTTACGTCGGATTGGACGATATGCGACATCTAGTAGAACCATAGAAGTAAGAGCAGGGTGTACATTATCGAACCGATCCGGTGTAAAACGAGACTGGGTTGGGAAGCAAACGCTGCAACTCTATGATCTATTCAATGTCTGTCGCTCTGACCTACTTCTTTGCTCTATTGGCAAAGTGTAGGAAAATATTAGAACTTTGTGAATTTCAATGATTTCGTTTTGCATCGGAAACATGTTTTTCAACATGATGCATGAATGGGGTACTAAAGTGAGAAATAAATAATTTATTTAGTATTATAACAATGGTAAAAGTTATATCAATAGCATTCTTAAAACTTCAAATTTGATTGTTAGATTTGTAATAAAAAATAAGGTTCGTCCAAGTTCAAACTTTGGTTCTGCTATCTGGTAGTTCAATAGGGGAAGCAATTACCTTCTTATACACTAAGTAGGAGGGTAATCAAATTCATGTATCCTTAATAAGGTACCCAGTTAATTATTTGATTACGTTTATATGTTGATACATTTCTACGTACCATATTTACTTAAAAACTAATTTTACTAATTTCACTGTTATTACCCGATTCAATTTTCTATTTTTTTAAAAATAAATTTATAAACAATTATAAGTGTTTCTCACTTTTAATATGTGACTATTACAATACCCAGTAAATCCGAAATATATATGTAGATAGAACGAGAATCATTGCTGCAGTAAACTTGCAAAAGCCTTCGCCATTAAAAAAATCTGAAATTCCTTGAATGGAGGGTCAAACTAATACGTACTCTATATGTTATTAATGTTATAATTTAAGTAAAAAATTTGTAATATTACAAGAGTATATTTGTGAGTAAATTTGTAAGTATAGTATTCGTAGATATTCCTCGTAAATATTCCAATTAACAAGGATTAATAGGTTGTAATAATGTATAAAAGTAACTAAGGTTGATTGTGGTTCTGTTTATTAAGATTTTATTGCAAATAATATGGCAACTACTATACATATGTGGTTTTACCCCTACTCTGCTAGTTTCATCAGGTGCTAGTTTCAAGTGTACTTTATAAATTAATCTAGCTACTAAAAAAAATTGTAAGTAAATTGATTGTATTCATTGTATATATAAATATCGCAATATGTATTCTTGTGTATTAATAAAGAACTATGTCAAAATACAAATACAAGAATTATAATTGAATTTACAATTGTAAATTCAATTACAATTCTTGTATTTGTATTTTGAATTAGTTCTTCATATATTTCATATATATATATATATATATATATATATTTCAGAAAATTTCTCATTACTTAGCTGGAACTCTGGGTCATATGAAAATTTGACAAAATTTTGAAAAAGCATAAAATCTATCTATTGTTTAGTTTTAATGACGTAACACTAATGCACACTTAAACAAATGGTGCTAAATCACAATGTTCACTTACAGCTGGAATGCAATTACATTCTAACTCGATCAGCTGTTATAAACTGTTAATATACCCTGATTCACTAACTTACTTGTCCCAACGAACATTCCTTATAAATTGCTCAAAACGTTGACAAAAACACTAATAAAAGCATTTGATAAACAATTTTAGAGACATTTTTATTTGAAAATCACGAACGAATTATACATACATATGTAACATTAAATAAACCAAAATGTGTATTTAAAACAAAATAATAGACTACGGTTATTAGATATGAAGTTTGTCAGTCACTTCTATATTTTTAAAGTGTTTATTTAATGTCTGTTTTTAACTATTAATATTTTATATAGGCTAATGACAGATCACAGACAAGTTAAAAGAAAAACCAGTTAAAAAAGTGACAGCTCACAGGGATTGTTTTGAAAAATCACAATTCTCCGTGATCTGTCATTAGTCCATATAATAAAAATTTAAAGTTAAAAACTTTTAACATGTTGTTTTAGTGTTTTAAAAATGCTATTAGGATGAAGAGTATTTATAAAATCTTTAGATATTATGAATTCAAACCTCTTCTGTGTAGTAAGTTACTCATAGTTTAATCACTTTCATAAGAAAGAAGTGTAAACGCTTAAATCACTTACATAAGAAATAAGTGTAAACAACTAAAGCGTTCGAAGTTATAAGGTAAGTCTGTGCATACAAAGAGTAGGATGAGCAAAGAGTAAGATATAAATACTCATTTAATGAATACGAAGCGATTTTAGAATAATAAAAAAATTCTTAACTACGGCAATAGACAAAGCTATGCGCTGTTAGCATTTACTTATTGTGTTTATACAATCTAAAGTACTTAGAGCTACAATTCTACATTAATGCTGTAATGGTCCATAATTAGTAGAACTCACAATGAGCTTACATTGTTCCAAATATTTGAAACATTTTATTTACACGATTTACATGTTGACATGTTTAAATGAAAACATGAAATAAAAACAAGATTTTTCAGCTTTAACAGGTTTTCTTGCAATCAGGTTTTCAATTGGGACGTAACACTGGAACTAGTAGTTTATCAACGTAAACAGCCATGAAAAATAGGCGTTTATATGAGTACTCAGATTTTAAGCAAACGAAAAGAAATCCTAAATTGTTTGATTAATTAACCAAATTTAAATAAATAAATTCAGGTGCACACTGTTGCTCTAACAACAATTCACGTGACTAGAAAGCTATAGGTAGAGGTATGAAACAAGTAATATAAATAAATAGTTCATGCATATAAGGTAAAAAAATTGCAAAACTATCGGGGCAAAGTATTAAATGACATAACTAAAGAAGAAAGAAAAACAAGCAATTACAACTAACAATGATACGGTGTAGACAAACCAGTGAGGTAAATAATTAAGGTAAGTAATTAGGGGAACCAGGTAAAAAAATTACATAAGAAAAACCAGAGAGACGAATAAAGAAATAATAAAGGAGAAGTCCAAATATAGGAACAAAATAATCAAGAAAATAAACATTAATGGAAGACGTAAGGCAATCAAATTAGACAAACCAGTGAGACAGACAAAAGAGAAATTGACTAATAAAAAAACAAGTAAAACAAATATATTAGACAAAGAAGTAATACAAACATGGATGGTAAAGAAATTAGACAAACAAGTAACGGAAAGAATTGAGACAAATAACTAATACAAATAAGTAGAAAAATAAGTAAGAATAGGAAGTAATTCAAATTAGAATAAATAAAACAGAAAAACAAAAGAAGACTCTAGTTAGAATAACATATATAACATAACTATTAAAAAAATACAACTGAAAAGATATAGGGCAAAAAAGTAATCAAGAAAGGAAAAGTAGTGCAAAAAACACATTCAGCATGACGGCGATATTGGTGATCTCATCAAACTACTGTATGTTTTTTCGTTAACTTAGCATCTAATTATCGTGCCCGTTGTTTTCATCTCAATAATATAATTTGTAACGTCTACAGATTTATTGAGGATATCAAAACTGTTTACTAGGCGTTAAAATATTGTTTTATTTATCAGGCCACAATTAAAAATACGATATATAAATGATAAGATACTGTATGAAAAGTAATAAAACACAATAAAAGAGCCAGAAAAAAGATAATTTACTTACAAAACTAATCACCCTACTACTAATATATACTACATACTTAAATAAGCACTCAACGTTTAACTCGGAATGTTTGTTTCTGTTTGTGTCATGTGTTTCACAGAGCCATAGAGATCGATAATGTAAACGTAGGCATAGATAATCATATGCCACGTCCAAGATTATTAATAGCCGAGATTAGCTGCCATTTTTTTACTACAATCTTATGATGACACATTAGTTTTCCGGGGCTCCAGACATTTTGCCAATGACTCATATTTACAATAGTCTGTTCCCACCTCGAGTTGGTTAATTCACTCTAATAAGACAGTTATCGTTTATTCTTGCGTTAGTTCAGAGAGCTTAGTATATTTTTATGATCGTTTTTTTTACCGGATATTTTGCATCCTAAAGTGGTTCAAACGTAAACAAAACAATAAAATAAAAAAGTTAAACTAAATTAAATCTAGTCATAAAACTCCCTGAAGCATTGTTTCAGTTGAAGCATCAAAAGTTAACTTGGGATGGTCGGATTTAAAAACGACTCCGGCACAATGTTCTCCAAACTCTTCTGAAGCACTGACTTAAAAATCAAACCATTATAAAAACAAGTATCAACACTAGAGAAGTTTCAATTAGACTGGAATTGGGCATGCCGGTGCCATCCCGTAACTTTAAAGGCAAGCGGGGAGCACACCGGCACGCTAACGGTGCCTGGAAGGGAACCCAGAGCGTTCCGGGTCGGTAGCTGTGCTGAACGTGTTATCAATGAGTAAAAAAAATAGGAACGATAACATGAAAGGCAAAATAAGCTATTTAAATAAACGATAAAGGTTTCTACCTATTTTTATAATCTTGGCACTCACATATTGAAATAATGTGAAACATAACGGTAAATATATAAGTAGAGTTTGAATCAATTTCTTTACCAAACTAAAAAAAAAAATTGAAAAGTTGAGAAAGTTTGACAGAAAAGTAAAAGAATTATTTTTGGGACAAAAAGGCTTACCGTTCTAAAATTCCCTCCCCAACGCCAATATTTTACATACCTATGTACATAATTTGCCACATCATGTTTAGAAAGTTGAAAGCGAGGTTTTGCTAAAACTTACATACATTTCCTCTAAAATATCATAATAATTTATCGTATCCTCTTCCATTAAAAGAGATTTCGCTTTTAGTAAGAGTAGACTACTTTCCAGTTTAACAAAGTCCTTCCGTGCAGCCGGATTTCTAATCGATAAGTTCTTTTTTCAATTTAATAATTTTAACATTATTCGTCAATAGCAATTTTGTTCACGAAGTTTCTTATTTTATTAAACTTGTTTCTTGTAGTCTATTTATGACATTATCTTCAGGTATTTTGAAGATAAAAATTTTGTATGCTTTATAATCCTCCTCGTTCCTTTTGCGTGCTAGTTATTTTCTTTTTATGCAATATAAACGATATAAAGGCAAAATAAACGATTTAAATAAAAGGTACGATTTTCTGCCTATTTTCATAATGCTGGCACTAACATATTGAAATAATATGAAAATTATGATAAACAAAAAAGTAATATTTTAATGAAACTCAACAAAATTTGAAAAGTTGAGAAATTTTGACAGAAAATTAAAAGAATTATTTTTTTAGACAAAACGGCTTTCCGTTCTAAAATTCACTCCCCAACTACAATATTTTACAAACCTATGTAGATAATTTGCCACATCATGTTTAGAAAATTGAAAGCGAGGTCTTGCTAAAACTTACATACACTGCCTCTAAAATAACATATTAATTTATCGTATCGTCTTCCAGTAAATGAGATTTCGCTTTTTGTCAGAGTAGACTACTTTTCAGTTTACCAAAGTCCAGCCGTGCAGCCGGATTTCTAATCGATAAGTTCTTTTTTCAATTTAACAATTTTACCAATTCGCAAGTAACAATTTTGTTCACGAAATTTCTTATTTTATTAAACTTGTTTCTTTTAGTGTATTTATAACATTATCTTCAGGTATTTTGAAGTTGACATTTTTGTATTCTTTATATTCCTCCTCGTTCCTTTTGTGTTCTAGTAGTGTTCTCTTTATGCAATTATAGCTGCATTCATTTTCTTTTACAGAATCAATTAATAACTTACAATTCTATAAAGATTGCTTATGATCCTGCCGCTCAACTCATTCCGTTTATTTCACTTGCTTCTATTTTCACTTCAAATATTTTGTTTTTATTCTCTAAAGATTCGTAAGATAAATCTTTACTACACTTTCTTAGATTCGTATCTATCATTTCTTATCTATTATTTTCTTACTGAATTTAGATAAGCATTCTTCTTATGTTTCTATCTCGCTTAAATTTACTTCTATATAATTGATTTTCGTATCATATTGGTATCTTTGTATTACTATCTACCATTTGCGTTATTTTACCTTAACAAAAATATAAACATATATTTTGATTATTATTACTCATTTAAAAAAAAGTGAAGATGCTAAATAAAAATCAGTGGAATATATATGAGTCCTGTAATGTTATGTTTAATTTGTATATATTGTTAAAATCTCAAAAAACTGCTTGTTTTGACTCTATGTATAAATATACGTTAATTTTTAAAATTTTTAATGTGGGAACGCAAGAGGGAGAGTTCAAAAACAGTACATAAATAATTTTACAACATTAGGCAATGAAAGAGTGAAAATCGTTGCGCATCGGTAAACAGCTATATCCGAATTATCCGATTGTTTTATATTATTGTGGATATAAATTAAACGAAACGGTTGTAGAAATTGAATTAACCGCTGGTCCCTTGGGGCTATGACGCTGATACAATGCGCGCGATCAAATTATTGACAATAAAAACAAATCCATTCCCGAGGGATTGTCGCAGAGTGCATCAATTGAAAATAAAGTACGTACGAATGGAGGGATACAGCGTTTATATTTAATTGGAAAAAATTTGGTTAATCAGCTTTTTCCAGAATGAAAATAAACATCCATTATTTATTATGTTTACTGAGTGTTAGATTTATTAATGTTTTTTTAGCAGACAAATTTTTTAAATTATTTTGAAGTGTTTTGTTTAAATAAAAAATCGTCATTGTGATGTAAAATTCCCTCATTTCGTGTTTGCCTTTGTTCATATTTTTTACCATTTAGCTTAACATTATTTTACAGGATTTTCTGAAATCATAAGTCTTCAGTCGGTTGATTATATCATAGTTATTACTATAAAGGTTTGATGATAATATATAAAATTTTTTAAAAGTATTCTTACAAGTATTGTCATAGAAATCCCTCATCTATTTATCCCAATCTATACTACGCCAAGGATCAGTTGCAATTTTTAGGTACTCGTAGTTCAAGGTTTAGAGATTAACAAAGTTCCCCTTTAGCCCGTGCACCTGTTATGTCCCTCATTCGCAAATCTTAAACAACGGGAATTAGTGTGTCGCAAAATAGTGTGTCTGTCTCTTCCGACTGAATTTACTATAAATAGTTTAGCAATCTATGATGTAGACCCATATTTAAATTCTTAAAACACAAATAATTATATATTGTTTATGTTTTTGTTTGTTGTCTGTGGCCCTTTTGAGGTGGGTTACTTTGGTGACTCGAAGACTCACGCTAATATAAGAAATACTCATAATTCAAAGTCGGACGTAACCTGTAGTATTAAGTGTCACAATTTTATAAAGGAAGTAATAGGTCATTTGTGTTTCAGTATAGACTGAATTGAATAGACCATATTGTTATGGTCGTTATGCATTTCTTTTAATCTTGTAACAGTTGAGCCCTTTTTCCTGGGGTAAGTATTTATCAGGGCTTTATTAAAAATGTGTGTTAATTACTAATTAACAAATTAATTAACCTTACTTACCAGGGGCTCCTAGTTCTCCGTTTCAGCCAGGCATAATAATGTCTTTCTGTAAACGATCTTCTGATATCTTCGGAAGGTAGAACTAGGTTACTTGTGAAATGAAAATTGAAAGTTTGTAACGTTCTAGGTTACTTGTGAAATAAGAATTTAAATCTTTAAAATAAAAAGTCATACAATTTATTAATCAGTGACAAGTTACAGTAGAACAAAGGACAGCAATGTGTCGAGTAATTATCTTTTAATTACTGCTAATTATTCCATACATTTTAATTACTTATTACCTTATAAAATTTATATTTATCGAGAAGATAGTAACTTAAGTTTTTCAATTAAATTTTTAGAAATCAATATTCAAAGGACAATTTCTACCGTTCATGTGTTAACCGTTTATCAATTAAAACTTCTTCAACTTAGTTAACATTAAAATACATTTGCTTTATTATCATCTAAAACGTACCTGGTTGTGCACATCACTTGTAAAACACTTTAAACACATCATTAATTATTGCACATCGATTTTGTACACTTAACACTTAACACATCGCTCTTGCAAATCAGCGCTCTTAAACAAAAATTATATAAACTCTTACTTATTTGGAACATATGAATAATCGCTTCTGACTTCTTCTTTAGTTACGTTAATACAATTTGGTACCGGCCTTGACATCTTAAATTTTGAATACTGGAAGCTTATAAATTACTAGGTTACGTCCGAAAATGCCATCACGTCCGTTCTGTTCAAGAACCTCTGGAGAAGTGGGCTTTCTGAAAGGGCACGCCAACGGTTCCCTCCTTTGGTTATTATTTTGAATATTTTGATTGGTGCATTGGATCAGGCAATATCAGACCATGCTTACGTCACATGAGGTGATGTGGGTTAATTCCCTAAGTTACTAACTCATACGATATTTTACATTTTTACCCGCTAGGGGCGGTAATATCTATGCTAGCTTCACAATGTGCACCAATAAAAAAAAATTTTCTTTTATATTGGGACGATATAATTATTAAATAAAATTAAATATATAAATGATTTTATATGTAACACCTTATTTTTAAGAGTGTTACAATCTGTTGTTTTTTGTGATAAAGAAGAAGTTTAGCAATGGCAAATTCAAAAAATTCCTAATCACTAGTTCATTAGTTTATAGGCAACTGATGTTAATGTTGTATGACTTTCAATAAAATAATTATAAACCTTCCCCCGCTAAATTAGGTCTCGTACACCCTCTGTACACAAGATAATTATTTTACTTCAAATAACACACATTTGTTTTTACATTGATTTGCTACTATTTCTTTAACAAAAGTTTTATAATAACTAAATCCGATATCTTTTTCTTTATTTACTCATTTGTAATAAAATATTACTGACCGTCCCGTACTTTGTTACCTACGGCTTTAAATGGTAAAATATATTCAGAGATTCCTAAGGAAGGTATCTAGCGTTATTGAAGCAATTACATTTATCGGAGTGCATGAACCGTAAAATTGACGGGGGAAGGTTTCGGCTTGGTACCACGATATACTATATCTATATAGTTCTATATACGTGCTGTATACAAATATTTTATCTTTAATTATGTGACAAAATTTAATTCAACAGAGATGATTTAATTTTAACTTTTCGATAAATCTTAATACAAATATCTCAATATTTTGGTATTTAGCTGTAAATATTTATATTTCAATTTTAAAAATAAAAAGTTTCGTTGGTACGTCTGGTGTTACACATGCGTCTATTTAAAATAAATTCATTTAGTAAAACTTGTATATAATACATTTTTAACATCTAACTAAAGTTTTCTGTTTGGTACAAACTTTTAATAACTGTATTACCCAAATTTTGTTAAAACTAAAATAATATACTATAATTAACAACATTTTAAAAATGACGTTGTAAGTTAAAATGAAGTAAATCAATAATTACTAGCATATAATCCTACTTTCTTATCCGAATTTATGATATTTGTTTCTATAAAATTATTCTCCTCAGGGACTCCAAATTAGGAACGGGATTGTTGCAGGACGTTTTAGAAACTTACATAACACTAAAATTTCTAATTGAACGAAATCTCAATGATAGTAAATTGATTTTTGCAAATACATTTTGAAATACACAAATAAAATTGTTTTATTTGCACAGACTATATATTACAGTACTTCCAGACAAACTGACAGATGACTATAACAACTAGGATCCACTGAGGTGTAATTTTATATTTAAACCTGCTAATCAAAAAATGTTTTACTTAAACTGCTAAGGTTGCAAATCAATCATCTTCAATGTAAATTACTACAAAAGAGTCAAGGTTTTCACATTATTCTGAATGTTTGTGGCAGTTACCCCTGAAAAGCTTGCTTTCAAAACGAAACTTACATCTGGATTTAAATCAAATGTTTTATTTATTTAAATTAACAAATGACTAATAATTAAACAAATATTTAGGACATGTACCTGACGTATCCTATATTTTGGATTCAATTGGAATCATTTTTAAAAAAATTTTAACTTGTTAAAATAACCCTCCCTGTGAGAGTATTTATATTAAGTATTTAAATTTTTTTTAGTGGCTATAACATCATTTGAATATTTTACTGAATTTGGTCATTTCTTTACACGGTAAATCTATTCTTACAACAGATCTATATTAAACGTAGTAATCCAAAACTCTTTTGAGGATATGGTGGTAAAGATAAAAGGAAACCCAGTGCAAAATGCACAATAATCGAATGTTTAATAACTAGAAAAAACCTACCACCAAAAATATAAAGTAAAATTATCAAACATTATAACTAATTTGAATAGGTCTTCAATGCTACCAAAAGATAAAGCGTATCATACACAATTTACTTTCTGTCGAATAAAAAATTATCTACCTCAGGCACGTTAGATATGGATGTCAATGTGACGTCAGTACCTGTTGTCTTGCAAGCAAAATTTGTTCTGTGTGTCTGTCAGACACATTCATAAATCATTTACAAGTATGCAGAGTGTATTGTTAATGTCCGCGGTTTGTTTTATCCTGCTTTTAATGGGTCACGAGAGAAAGAGCCATATCGCAAGCCTCGGAACACATTTTCAAGGGAAACTCACTTTGTACGACTGAACATGCCCACCTGCATGTGAATACATGCCCACTCCCTCTGGATACGCGGCGTTACATCAGCTACAAACTTTCCTTTTGTTTTCAAACATAGGAATAAAACGTGTTTCAAGTTTTAAAATGTAGTGAGTGAAATTTCTCTTTGTTTTCTTTCTGTAGATATTCTTCTTATGAAAAAATTCAGATTTAACTTGAATTAAATTTTGTAGTTAAGGAAAACTATTTTGTCTTTATGAGCTATATCACTCATAATTATTATATGAGTAAACAACACCATGTATGATAGTTAAATTGAAAGGTTAAGTTACTAATGAACGTTTTAAAAAAATAATAAGATGAAAAAATATGTAGGAATAAATAGGTTTGGAAAATGTTAAAGTACATTTCATTGTCAGTTATACGGCCTAGTCCAAGTGGTTTTAAGGCATGATCAAAACATGATTATTGATCAAATATCAGTCAAATTTGTCAATGATGTAGTCATAACTATTAGGATTTGACCTAGTGTACGTCAAAGTTGTGTTCTCACTCTTAATAAATGTATCTAGCAAATAAATGTATCGGGGATATATACTAAAAGGAAATGTAGGAATTTTTAATCGCAGAAGATATTGTTGGTAAATTATAAGTTACGTAGACAATCCACAATAAGAGGGATGCAATTTGAAGTACTTGCAGATCGAAAGCACTTATATAAAGCAGTAGTGTTAAATAAAAAACCAATTATTATTGGTAGAATGGATAGAAATAAAAAAAAACAATTATAAAACTGTTTTGTTCACTTCCGTAATGCAGTTTGCACCTACAGAGGAAAGGAAGAAAGATCAGTGGGCCTAATTACTTGCAAATGTAAATAAACAGTTAATACGATCTATAATTTAACTTTATAAACACAAAATAAGTGTAAATAAAATAAATCATAAACGAATATGCCAACCTAACAATATCCAAAAGACAAACTCGAAGTCACGTTGTAATATCATTTAGGCTAATTGATTACTATATATATATATATATATATATATAGAGAGAGAGAGAGATAAATGACCGGATAGTAGTTTAAGTAAAAAGTTTTATATTGCCGGAGGTGATTCTATATTTCAGAATAGGAATGTTCTATGATTATGATTTCACTGCGTTCCTACACAATGTGGAAGATTTCAAAACATGAAAGAAAATGTTAAACATAAGAGAATTTTACTAAATTCAGATCTACAGTTTGTATATCTTTGATAGATTATGTTTATATATCTATAATAGATTATGATATAATTGTGTATAGTGGTTTAGAGCTACGCTTAAGTAGGACTTCATAGCTACCATGATTCCATCAACTCTCTGAGTCTAATAACAAAAGAAATGTTATTATACGAACAGGAGCAGATGGTTTTGTTAAATGTACTTACCGAGTCAAGAATAATATGGTACTATAAAAGATCTTGCCTCATATTTTCCGAATTTTTTACTCAAAGAGAAAATTAATATTAAAAAATATAATAGTTTTATTATTTCTAAAATTTTCAATTGAAATGTGTTTTATATATTAAATAAATATTGTTTTTAATAACGAATTACAAATTTATCTTTAATAATTCTTAAACATATTAAACGCAAACACAAGAACGTAATAACGTCCGTATAAATATGAGATAATAAATATTAAATCTAAATATTTACATCTGCCAAAGAGTTATTGAATGTCTTAACAAACAATAGAAATTGATACAATACACGGATGTATTCTTTGCGTATTGGATACACATTTTTCTTCAATCATGTCCCGTGCTTTCGCAATACATAGCTTAAGGTTTTTGCTCTGTTTAATTGAAAATAAATTGTAACAAAATAAAAATACACGTAAAATTGCTCTGTTGAAAAGAATAAACCTACAAAATAATAGGAGTTAAATTTTAGTTTTACTTGAGATTTAAAGATTCCTTATAAACCTTAGTAAAGCTTCATGCAAATCACTAACTTCGATTTCTTAAATTGATTTGTAATATATATATATATATATATTATTAATAAAAAAATTAACAGTTTCAGTTTCAATTAATTTGAAAAAAATTTCAAGTATATGAAAACTGCTTTTTTAAAATAGTTTAATCCAGTAATTAGATGAACTGAAGATATATCTATAAATAGCCAACATAGTTACAGCAATTCCTGTTAAATTGTAAGTGTTTTGTAAATATCTTGTAGATTAATAGTCTGCTGTTGAAGTTAGAAAATAACGTATAATTTTATTAATTACTTTAGTTCATAAACCATACACTTTATTGTGTTTAAACACATGTTGGGTTTATCTAGACATAAAATTATGAATATGTATGTAAGTAAATGTAGATCGTTCCACTAGAGAGCGGTCTAGTCCGACATGTCCGATATAGTGTGACTTATTGTCACGAGCATTTATGCAGAAGTTTAGAATATATACTTGCTGTTTCACAGGTAACATATCTTTCATTGCATCAAGAAATTTACATAATTTACAGGTTAAATAACACGTAAGTAGATACAAGCTGATACAAATTTAAATAGGACGTAACAAATAAGTTTTTTCAATAAAATGTTAGGAAAATCGGTAATTACGTTGATGTCGTAAGAGATTGAATGAAATCGGTTTTTACAGAGACATAATTTGTTCACTATGAGATGATGAGATATTATCTCCACATCCATTTACATAGAATCTTAGAATGTGATACATATTTACTGATTTCTCGTCCCTATTACAGGATTCGTTTAATGTATACCCTAAGCAGTATCCAAACACCACTGCTGATTTCCACGGATGATAAAACCCACTCTAACTTCTAAAGGGCTGTGGTAATCTTCACCATTGTTCTAAGTTGTGTAATAATTATGAAGAGTATTTCTCGGCCCTAATCTAAATCCGAATTATCCCACCAAACCCTCCTTGGTTTGTTACAGACCGACGGTGGAATAAAACTTTAGACTTATCAGTGAAACAAATTTCAACGTGTTTGGTTCTGCTCTGCTCTTGCGCCTTTATTTCAGGGGAAAGAATTTTCAAAAATCCCGTGTCGTATTATGAGAGAATAAATTTTTTATGAAGTTTTATTTGAGCTTCATCAGTGGGTCTGCAAGTAGCTGCCCATCTCCTCTGCTACAATTCTGCCAGTACTCGACGCTACTCAGTTGATATATCTTTTCCACTACCTCCGATCGTGTCAAATGTTAGCCTTGGTATAATGATAGCGGAATAGATCCTTTTGATATTTCCTGGACCCAGTTTATGTTTCTTATCTGTGGCTCATATTAATTGTCAAAAACGCTGCTTAAGCACCTTTTTTTCATTTCCCGTCCTACGTTGATGGTATCCCATATTTTCAGTACACTCCCCGTGGCTTATCTCTGTGTTACCAATGACCATCCTCTCCAGCTACGTAATTTCAACTGCTGATGAGGGTGAGCGACGATATTTATATCCCTGGACCCGTAATCTCCTGTACGTACACAATGCTTCCGTTACCTTGAGTGCCTCCTGAAGCAGATTTCTAAGGACCTCAGATTTAAAACTCCTCTTCCAACCCATCTACCTATATTGGAGTGACAGCCGGCTTCCATTGAGCCTATAATCAGTAGGTACTGAGCCTTGACCGGTAGAATAATCTAAAATTTGACCCCACTAACAGCTTGTTAAATCCATAACAAGGCTTTTATTACGAAGGTAAATCGACTTGGGTGACGGCTGGTGACATTGAAGCTCCGTTAGCGTTCTTACTTTCCTGGAGGCCGCCAATCTAAATCCCTACATATTAGTTTATATCTTTGGATAGGGAGGAGCTAAATACCCATCCTGACCATCACTCGAGATTGAAAGCTGCTTGTTCGTCATCCCCATAACGAATTTCAGACATGGATGTAGTTGGAAAATAAACAACTTTAAGTGCTTGGAGGTTCTCTAAATATAATTACACATTGTTTGGACGTACTATTTATAAGTACATACATAATCATTGTACGACTAGCTCCTGATGATACACGAGAAATACTTAAAGATCCTGCAGCCCCAAGAGTTGCTGGTTTTATTATATAGCTTATAATGTACTAGACAATGATTATCAATATGCATACGCCAAGTGTTCATATTACTCTATAGTAATATGGGGAAGGTTTGCATCACACTTTATACCTAACGAAAAGATATTTTTAGGGTTTTTCCCATCAAACTGGATCTACCTTGACATAATTAACAGCATGTATCTTACTCAGATATTGTTTTAACCTAGTACCTGTACGTTTACAAATTCTTCCTTAGTCATGTTACACAGAAGTTTAATTAAATTATGTTTGTATGTGGTGTTCGTTTGGTATGCGTGCGTGTGTACGTGGTACTTCAATAAGAGCTGGTATGTAAAGAACTGTGTTTTTGCTAGTCAGATTCTTCTGTATCTGGTCATGCTTTATGTCGTATTCATTAGGCCAATTATGAAAATAATTTTGTTTAAGTTTAGTAGTAGCTTAGACAGTGGGCCTAGATATAAATAATGTTTTGGGGACTCAACTATTAGCCAATAAATTGGAAACGAACAGTAGCGTGCTCTCTAATCTTTCCAAGAACTGCATTGTCTCTAAATTCCATTGCAAAGTTACCCTTGGACAAGCGACTTACTTTCTTCAACAAATCCCACTATCACGCATGTCATCAATTCATCAATATAGCTATCTACATACAAACTCGATTAGCACGTTTCGAGTCTCATCTCTGTTTACCTTTGAGGGAATCAATTTCATAAATTTATCGTTAAAGTTCCCTCTATTCATGTCTTTACTTTATAAAACCACGGTTTCCACCGTTGTCTGCTCCTTTCAACGCATGTTAAAAGTCACATTTCTCCATTATTTCGGTATACATGATATTCATGATAACGATATCGTGGCTTCTCCGTCGTCGCGTGCATTTCTTGTTTATTCACATAATATAAATGATTTATCCTTCTTAGGAATAAAGGCTTAATACAGTAAATAAATAGTGTATAACACACCAAGAATAAACGTCAAGTACAATGCGAGTATTTGCATGTCTTTGCGTGTCCGGGCAAAACATGCGACGTTATTTAGTATACAATGCAACACGTTGACACGTTGCATTCATTCTGAAACAATCCGCTGCAATTTCTACTTTTTCCTAACGAATTTTCAGGACTTCAGAGCGAGAAATGGTATACTAATGAGAATATTGTAAGGTTTTATTAGGATATTTGTGAAGTATGTTTTATTAATTCAACGTACCTGCCATCACGTACGTGGTTTCAAATGATATAACTCATGCTCTTTTCATTTTCTGTGTCTCTTACGCCTTTATCATTCTTTTTACTATATTTTTGAGCACTTATCTTTTAAAAATCTAGTACACACCAATTTAAAAATAAATACTTTTATTGAACAAAACATTTGGTTGACAAATCATTATTCTTTCAAAATACAATATCCTAAAGCTTCATTATTCTATCAGTGTATACTTTAAAGCAACTTAATATTACCAAACTTTCTTCTCATCACAATATCTTCATAATTAAGATATAGATACAAAACCTCACCTCAGTTGTTTTTGGTAGTGCTCTTAAATATTATAAATAAATATAATAACTCCTAAATATTTGACCCAACTGAGTCATGTTTGACTCTTTTGGAGCAGGTTTGGGTATCTTCTTATTGAGTCAAATTAAATAGAATTATACCCTTATCGAAGTACTTTAAACCGTCTTCCTATGAAGTCCGCCAAGCCTTACTACATACCGAGCAGGTTTTACCTATCCTTATTGAGTCATGTTAGACTTACCACTTACGGAGATGGGTATGATTTGTCTCTATCGAGTCAAATTGGATAGAATTACCTTCGAATTGAAGCTCTATACAGTCAGCTTAGAACCACTACCTATCGAGTAGGTTTGACATATTCACTATCGATTCAGATTAGACTTAACCTTATCTAGACAAGTTGGAGTTTCTTATTATCAAGACAGGCTAGACATACACCTTCCCGTGTCAAGTGATGTGACCCTTATTGAGTAAAATTTGAACTTAACATTATTGAGTCCGTTTAGGTTTACCCCCTCCCCCGTCGAGTCAGGTTAGATTTACTATCTATCAAGATACTTAGTCTTATCATCGAGTGATATTAGACTTAGCCCAATCGAGTCAGGGTAGTTTTACTACCTATCGAGCAGATTAGACTTGCTATCGACTTAGCTTACACCTATCAGGTTAAGCTAGAAATAATTGAGTCAGGTTAATTTTACTCCTCATCGATCACTTTTATCTATCGACCAAGTTTAATTTTCTCTCTACCAAGTCATGTTGGACATCCAGAAAGGGATGATTACTCCGTGTCACTTTGTTGGATGTGGGTGAGGGTACATGTTAAATATTACTGTAGACATGAGTATTTGAATAATAAGTGAGATGAGGGTAACTTCGAGGACATAATGTTCCACCGATTGTAACACAACTTTGTGAAATAAAGGTTTACGTAGAAGCCACTTTTACGTGTTATCTACTATTGTCATAAATATACAATCAAGTACTGGAGAAATAACAAATACACAAAAACCTCATAACTGCAAACTTTCTTTATTTTACCCTTATGTATATTTCAGTTACCAAGTAACCATCCTCAGAGGGATAGCATTCAAAGACTCAAGAGTCTTTCTATGTTATCCCTCTGAGGATGGTTACTTGGTAACTGAAATGTACATAAGAGTAAAATAAAGAAGGTTTGTCGTTAAGGGGTTCTTGTGTATTTATTATTAACTTCAAACACAGTATATTCCTAATAAATAGTTACTGGAGAAATGCTTATTCTAAGGCTACACAAATTCTTTGAAATATGTTAGCTTATTTAGTGTCAAGCTTTTATGTGGTCCTGCCATTTCCTTACTATCTTGTTTCGTCTAAAGCTGTTATATAAGGCTGTCATATTTTACAATAACGTATATAGTTATGTAGTTATTTTAATCTCTCTCTCTCTCTCTCCCTCAAAAATTTTATTTCGTAATAAATAAAAATGTTTAAAATCGGTTTTAAATATTTTTTTTTGTTTTTTTGCAAATTTTTACGACGATAGAAAATATGAATAGAAATCTTGATTTTGTAATTTTTCCTATAACGGTAAATATTTTTGTTTTTTTAATTTCTTTGTAGACAGAGTCTACAATTTCAGTTTAGACTTAATTAGACAAGTGTTAGATATAATCACTGTTAATATTAAGAATGATGATACAACCATTAACGTTAACCCAAAATCGTATGTCATATTTATTTTATGAAAGATTTACCTACCATGAAACCTTTAGCCTATGCAAATACCAATTACAAAATTGAAGAGACAATCCTCCCACTAGACAAGCTTATCCATGATATCCACGGTCAAATCCATTTCCATCAGATACCGGTGTCACAATATTTTCACCAATCCCTTAGGTAAAATAACAGTAATTATTGACCAAAGAAAACACAGACATATATATATAATTATCTTTTTAAACTGACAAAATACAAAAAGATTGATCTAAATTTTCCACATAAAATAAATTAATGAAAACTTTATGACATTTAATTAGGCTGATACTTCTGCCACTCAGACAGTACCTCATTTTCAAGTCTAGTACCATATGCATTTTAGCCAGAATCCTTCGATATCAGGAGATTTTATTTACTAATATTTCCCTATATTTATCATTATAATTTTTTGTTCTTTTAAGCGTTACATGTCTGATAGGATTGATTGGTATGAGTAATTTTTTGTAAATGAATATATAGGCTATAGGGATTTTTCCTTATTACACTATATTTATCTTATTCTTCATGTGCATTGGATACTGTTTTCCTAGTAACCTACTTTTAATTTGTGTCTATCTTTGATTTTTTTGATGTTTTCTGTTGCAAGCATTACATTATTAAAATAATACCAGATGTTTATTTTTCCATTTGAAATCGTCGTTCAGAGAATTCAATTATTATGTTCTTCATGAGCCACAACTTGTTGCTAACTGCTCGTGCATGATCGGGTGTCTTCGGGGGGTGAGTCGCGAACAGCCGCTTCTCGTTGCCGCCAGTTGTCGGTGAAAGCGTCTTCAGTTCACCCGTTACATCAATGCTGTGCGGTATTACGGCATGAATACGTAACGGTTAGTGTTCATAAAGTAATTTCAAAGCGATAATTTTGTAGGTTAAACCGTCAACATTATTTAAAGGAATTCTGAACCTTTTTATACTGGCTCCTAATATTAAAAAAATAATAAATGGGTTCCTTGAGATTGTATTGGAAATTTGAAATAGTTTTAACTTTCACAGCTATGATTGTTCTTTGAAGTTTTAAAATTTATTACAATCAAAAGTGTTTAGAGAGATATGTATGTGTTCTGGTGTTGTGTTTTGTGTTATGTACTGTCTCCATATACGTGTTCAATAATAATGGAAGAAAGGGGTATGTAATAATTGTAATATATTTAATTAAATAAAATACATATTTGTTAAGAATTTGACTGTTAGAATCTAAAAAGCATAACTGTGTAAGTTCCAGCATTGTAGAATAATAATGCCACAAATAAATAAATTTGTTTCTGTAAAACAAAAACAAAACAAAAATCGCAATAATATTGGTATTCAAACTATTAGTTTTATCATACGATGTTTTACGGGTTTTAAATTTCTGGTTATATACAACTTTTACAAAAAAAATAGAATTTCTAGACGTACAATTTGATAATTATTTATTCACACAGATGCAATCAATTCAATATGTACATTTATTACAAACAAAAGTTTAATTTTAGTAATGGCAATATTAAAAATAAGGTAGTTAGGGCAAGAAATAATTACTATCATAACAAATTTACATTACGTATAAATAAATAAATAAATAAATATATATATATATATATATATATATATATATATATATATATATATATATATATATATATATATATTTCTATATATATATGATGAATAGTTATTATCTGGAGTACATCCGCTCATTTTGCAGTGCATAAATTCGCAGTTCCAAATTTCGCTAGAATCTCATCTATATAAATAAATAACAAAAAAAAAAATGTATATATATATATATATCGCAATATCGCAATTTTAAGTTTAATTTTAATTCTTGTATTTTTGTTTTGACTAGTTATTTATATATATATATATATATATATATATATATATATATATATATATATATATAATATAATATATATATATATATATATATTTATATATATATATATGTATATATATATATATATATATATATATATATATATATATATATATATATATATATATATATAAATCCGAGTTTACTATCATAATTAATGCAAATGATTTAAACTATATTTTAAAGGAGAATAATCAGCATTTATTCGATATTCTGTGTGGTAGTAGTAAGTATATTGATGATTATTTAAACTTTCTTTCAATATTTTGAATATTATGCACTTTGGATCACATATGACAAAAAAAGTTAATTAACAATTTATTACGCAAATGGCAAATATACAATAAATGACAAATATAACTTGTAACTAATGTAGTTACATACATTTACGATACGACATACTTTCTAAAGGTTTAAAATCCTATTCTTTAAAAAGTGTCTTCTTTCTAAATACTTAAGAACTCCTTGTTTGTGTCTTTGTTATTTTGTATGATCAATATTTGTTTTCGAAGTATTTAGTGCAGATGTAAAAAGGTATTTTGATTTCAATTTAACGTTTGCGTATTATGATGCTGAACACATTGTTTAAGTCTTCATTTTCAATAATACCTTCCATTTTTGTGTGCGTTATTTCAAAAATAATTTAAATTTATTTTAATATTTTTATGATGAAAATAATTAAGTCAATATAATTATTTCTTAGTAACTCTACACTTGATGATGTACTATCTGATGAGCTAAACCATAAAAAAACCAGTGAGTTGTATTAACTTTGTATTTACCAATAATAACCTATTTTTAATTATTAACTAGAATATGTTATAAGCGTTAGTAAAATTAAATGATAAAGCTGGTGAGTGGAAACCGTTATATTTACGAGATTTTAGGAAAACAATGAACTGAACTATATTAAAGAAACTGTTTAGCTTACATGATTTATTTTGAATTGTTATAATAATGTTTTTTTAAAATTTAACCCCTGTTTAAATAATCTACTCACACATGACACTTTTATAATTCTGTCAGCCAATTATGAACAAGCTATTGAACAACATTTTCAAATATGCGTTGTATGTTTTCAAGCTCAATTTTCTTGACCTTTTCGTATTATTTGTCTTGTTTCTATTTTAGCACTTTTTGTGGGTTTGGTGTGATTTAGTATTTATTAATATGTCCCTAGAAAATATGTTTTTGTAACTACGGATCTACATTGCTCTGCTCATTGTCAGTACGTTCCCGCAACTTCATCTACAACCTCATTATACAAAAATAATTTATCTGGCAATAACAGAGCCAATGCTTCGAAGCTAAAACACAGACACACATTCTACCCTTGCTTTAAATGACTCTCGAAAACATATTTTCTCAATTACTTTCCTTTTAATATTGTAGAAATCTATTCAAATTATGGGAGAACACTGTAAATAAAATAGCATAACATAATGATATATTGACTATATATAAAAGCCACCATTGCATCAATGTTTATGATTAACGTTAGAAACACATAGGGTATAGAAAAAGTCTCTGGGAAGGGGATAATTACTTGGTGCTGTTAGATATCCCATTAAAAGCTCAAATGTTATTTGGTTCAGTATTACCTGTCGAGACGAATTCCCAGTGTTGCTTATGGTTTAGGGAGATTTCAAAGATATTCTTTTTATAATTTTATGTTCATGGACAAGACATAATATATAATATCTACATTTTCGACATATATATATATATATATATATATATATATTTATATATATATATATATATATATATATATATATATATATATATATATATATATACAATAATATATATAAAGAGAGGGAGAGAGCTGGAAAGAGACGGAATACGAAGCCAGATATTTTGATAAACAAAAAGGTCAAATGTATTTGTAGATACATATACGTAATTGATATAAACAAAGAAAACTCTTTGCATACAACAGTACTTCTACAATAAATATTAAATCAAAGAATGACAAAATAACAGACGATATAAAACGATATGTGGAGGGGGTGGATGTCCATATTGTGTTTTACAAAACCTTTTGACAGAAATAAATATTACAGATGGTAGTTTCGTTAGATAGCCTGTAATTTTAAAACAAGATGAAAAGGAATAACCTACCTAGTTTTTACGTTTGATATTTTATCGATTTGTTTGGTCGACATCTTGATATTATTGAACAGAAAGATTATTTTGTAAAGTAAATGGTGGTAAAGTGATTTCCATAATTTAGTGACATTTTAGTCTTGTTTAAACGTTTGTATTTTGTAAGGAAGCTTAATTGATTTATTTCATGGTTTTTAATATAGCACTGTTCGTAAACAAATGACGTTTTGTGTGTATATATATATATATATATATATATATATATATATATATATATATATATTGGGTAATTATTAAATGATTTATGTCAACTTGTACATACATATCACACTCCATTTGAAAAAAATATATATATAACGGTAAATAAATTTTTATCTGCAATGTTGTATAAAATTCTACATAATTTTTTGACATTGCTCCTTTGCTTTTCAATGCATTTATTCCATCGTTCTACAGACCTTCAGATGCCCTCATAAAAGATTTTCGGTTGAGCTGCGACCCAGGAATGGGCTGCATCTTTCAATTTCAGGCCCTGATAAACCTTCCGACACAAATAACGGATCACTGAACTTTGATTTTATTTAGTGCAAATTGAAGATGGATCAGTAATGATTAACAGCAAGACGACGATGCCAAAACATAGCGTCTTCAAATCATGATGAGATATATCAACACAAAATTATAATACTACCCAGATAAAGAAAAATATAACTAAATTAAAGATAATAATTGACTCACTCTGTAGAATATGTATTATGAATGTGTTTGGGAAATCTATAAATTGAATACACACCCTAGTAGCTTTTGATAATTATATTTAATTGTCAAAAAATTAAATAAAATTGTTTGTGGTTAAGTGAAGAATGTGAATTAATGTGTATTTATTTTTTTATTAATTATTAATGTTATACTTTTACATAGAATTATAATATAAACACGTAGTTGTAGTTTTTTGATTCTAAATTATGTTTTTTTTTTTAATTTTCAAGTCATGTAGGCCTAGTATTAAAACTATTATCTCCCCCGAAGGATAGAAAATCATTGTGGACGTAGAAAGGGTTAACGAATGTACACAAACCCTCTGTTACACGTTGTAGAGGGAACTACTGGATTGGTTCTCGAACGTGGAGCAGACCGACTGTGTATTGCGCCCAGTAACCGTAACTCTTGTTATTGGTTAATGTAACCAGGTGCAATTGGTTATTATAGTATTGACGCAGGAAATGGAAGAAATAATTCTGTTACAATATTGGGTATTTTTCTCACAAATTTAGCCTATCTTGTAAAGAGATAAGGTTTAATAACAATCAGTTGCATTTATTATATGCAATTAGCAGCTGTTTTAAGTTTTACGAAACGTTTCGGAACACGAACCCAAATAAATACTTGTTTCATTATAATTTCTACGATGTTTTGTATTTTTGAGTAACTTAGCATTACAAATACAGTAATTGCTTTTATAAGGACACTAAATAAATAACATAAATATAAATTGTAGGTAATAATGAAACCTATAAAATACGGATATTTATTATCGGCAGTGAAAATTATAATCACACATAATGGACCTTGAACAAAATTTAAATCTATTATCAAAATGTCACAAAAAAAGAAACTAAGCCTCTCGATAAATGTACAATCGAGATCAAAACGTTCAATACTAACAATTGAAGAAATGTTTCTATTTTTCATGTTCTATTTATCAACATTTATATATATATATATATATATATATATATATATATATATATAATAAATTATAAAAAAAAAACAAGAATACTTTTAATGAATACATTTATTCAAAGCTTTTCGCCGATTAAATAGTATCAGCTGATACTATTTAATCGGCGAAAAGCTTTGAATAAATATATACATTAAAAGTATTCTTGTTTTTGAAATATTTTTAATTTATTAACTATATTGCAAAAAAACATATCACCATAATTAATATATTTAATATATATATATAATTTATTAACTATATTGCAAGAAAACATATCACCATAATTAATATATTTAATATATATATATATATATATATATATATATATATATATATATATATATATATATATATATCTTTTTTATATAAATAAAAAGATGAAAACAATACATAATAATAAATACACAAAAACCTCTTAACAACAAACCTTCATTAATTCACCCTGATGTATATTTCAGTTATAAGTAACCATCCTCAGAGGGATAACGTACAAAGACTTTGTATCAGTCTTTGTATGTTATCCCTCTGAGGATGGTTACTTTGTAACTGAAATGTACATAAGGGTAAAATAAAGAAGGTTTGTGGTTAAGAGGTTTTTGTGTACTTATTATTAAATTCAACCACAGTATATTGCTAATAAATAGAAAATAATACACAAACAATAGGTTTTAAGTTGATGTTTACTATATGTATTATCACATACCCACACACACTCTCACACACACACTCACACACACACACTCACACACACACACACTCTCACACACACACTCACACACACACACACACACACTCACTCACACACACACTCTCACACATACTCACACACACACACACACACACACACACACACACACACACACACACACACACACACACACACACACAAACATATATATATATATATATATATATATATATATATATATATATATATATAACAGTATACATAAATAATAATAGATCATTACTTGTGCCTAAGGTAGCTTCTTGCTCCGGGTAAAGTAAGGTAGAAAGTTTAGTAAACTATAAAACCCATAATTAGAAAGTTATTCTAACTGCAAGAAAAAATATTCATCAGAACTTAAGGAAAATATGGTAATATAATGGCGTAAATCCCGACAGTAGATTATTTAAATAAGATATACGCCTGCAAGGTCTCATATCTGGAAAAGCCTACTGTTTATAAGGATATTTAACAATGTTTTTCAAAACTGCCCTCTCGTAACAAGAATAGATAGAATTAGGTGTGGCTAATAGGAACTGTGACATTTATCACTCGATAAACCTTTTCTCTAATGGTTTCAAAAAATTACCTACCTTACAAGATATTGTAAAAAATAAACAAGCTAAACAAGCTATATGAGCTTATATAAGAATAGGCAAATTTATTAATAAGTTAGTACTAGGTAAAATACGCAATGTACCTCAGATACTGGGAAAAAGTAAAATTGTTTCATAGCGTACATTAGGCCACTATCGTGAATTAACATTTAAGGACAAGAATGATTATTTATTAGGACGACGTCTCTAAAACTATTTTTTAATTATTTTAAAACTATGTAGTACAATATAATATAAGAAAGATTATAATAATCAATACATAACTGTGAGAAAGAGGACAATAATCAATTGTCCTATAGCTCATATAATTAGCTATAATTGTCGTAGCGATTATAGCTAATAAATGTGCAAATTATCGTAGATTGCCAATTGTCGTAATATTAATAAGAATTATTCAGACCACATGCACTCGTTATTATACTCAAGCAATTACTCTAAACTAATAAAATATGTAAATTGCTTTATGACTAATAGTTGATAATTTTACAGCAAATTGTCATTTACAAGAAATTTAATTCTTGAAACTATGCATTGACTGTTATACAATGCCCATTATATTGTATAACTTGTATTGTGTTTGAGTATAAAAATCAAAAGATTGTAAAATACAGAGAAATAACGTTTTCGTTTAGACAAATATTGATAAACAATTGCGTGTGCAGAGTACGGATAGCCGAAGTTATAACTGTCTGTCGGACGGAAAGAAACTTACAACGATGAATAAAAAATTAAATATTGTAAATTTAAATTATAAAGAACTGGCCTTTCCTTTTAATTTTATTACTAGTTTAATATTTGCTAATTTTATTGAAGTTTAACGTTTTCTATGCAACGATTAGAAATAACTGTTCGCAAGTAAAAAATAAAACTCAATATCCTATATATTAGTTTATGACTATCCAAAATTTAATTTTTTTAAATTTGTAAAAACTTACTAAAACAGAACGTTGGCGATCTTCATCAGTGTCAACATTTGCTGCTTGGAGTTATTGTTAGGTTAAGCGGTGACAGTTTTAAAGGTAGGTTTTCGATAGTATCAAAGAGTACTTATGTGTGTATTGTATTGCGTTTGTTCGTTTAATATGTTTGTATTTTGACTTTTTGTGTGTTTGTGAATTTCATGTTGTTCTAGTGTGTTGAGTTGTGGTCCTTTTTTATTGAAGTGTATGATTTCTAGGTTATGGTAAATGTTTATGTTTTTGTGTCCTGCTTCTCTAATGTGATTGTAAAATGTGAGTTAGTGTTCTGTTTGTGTTCCTCTATTTTTTTGAAGTTGCAACCTGTTTGCCCGATACATAACTCGTATTTATACAAAATTTAAATGTTTAAATTTAATTATAATTTATAATAACTACTAACAATGGCTCACTTCATAATAGCTCATACTTCGTACTATGAGACATGATTCAGGATAGACAGAGTAGAGTCATGGTATTCCTGGAACGTAGTGCGGTCAGCAACGTACATAATCACCCCAAGTTTGATACTTAGGTACTCATTTCAGTACTCAGTCGACATGGATGCTGAAAATATCCTTTGTCATACTTACAATCGAACACAGAACTTATAGTGTGACCATCTAGCGACCTTTTGCAGTGTATCATATTTATAAATTTTAATTTAAATATATTATTCTACTCTTGCCAAGTAACATAACATACAAGTAACCTGAGAAACTTTAATTTAAAACATACTCCATTTTGACGTATGTTTTTTTAATATATAAGAAACTGCATTTTACACATATCCTGGAAATAACATCAACAATCTTTCTTATTAATAGCCTACTCTACTTGAAGGTTTGTATGCGTTTGTTAGATTTAACAGTTTGTTATAGATACGAAGAAACGTTTGAACAATAGACATTGGTAATTAAGTGTTATTTCCAATTGTATCCAGAGCAATAACTTTTTAGTTTAGACAAATTTTCGTTCAAAATTGAGGGCACAGATTACGGAGAGCCGAAGTTCTAACTGTCTGTCGGACGGAAAGAATCTTACACTAATAAATAAAATTAAATATGGAACATATAATTTATAAAAACTTAACATTGTTTTATACTTTTATTGTTAGTATAATATGTCCTAATTTTATAGAAGTTTAAAGTATTCGATTTAATGAGTAGAAATAACTCTTCGCAAGTAAAAATTGAAACTTATTTATAACAAAATATAATTATTTTATTTATATGAACTACAAACAATGACTTCATTTGCGTCTCCATGAGACATGGTGCAGGATAGACCAAGTAGAATTATGGTAATCCTGAAACGCAGTGAGGTAAGCAGCGTTCATTATTATCCCAAGTTTGATACTCGGGTACTCATTTCCAAAGACCAAGTCGTCCTGGATGCTGAAAACACTCTTTGTCATTCTTTGGCCCTACTTACAACCGAATCCAGAAATTTTAGTACCTTAGACAAGTACTAAGGTGTTCCCACTTGACAATGCAGCTTCCTTTTTTCAGTGTATCATATTTATAAATATTACTTTAAATTTATTATTCTATTCTTTTCAAGTAACATAACTTACAAGTAACCTATCTGAGAAGTTTCAATTTAAAACATACTCTATTTAAACGTACAGTATTTTTAATATATAAGAAATTCAAATTCAAACATAACCTCGAAATAATATCAAATAAGTTAAAACTTTCTTAGCATTAGCCTACTCCACTTGAAGGATTTTTTGGGTCACGAATCGACCCATTCATCTTTAAAAATTTCGTGAATATGTTCTGCAATACTCTTACTTTTACAGTTATAATTATGTCAGAAAAAACTTCTAGGAACGCCTAAACATTTTCAAACTTTGTAAATAATTCTACTTATTTTCAAAAATGTTGGTTTAAAATAGATGGAACAGTTTGTTATAGGAACGGATAAACGTTTGGACAATAGACATTGGTAATTAAGTGATATTTCTAAATTTATTCAGAACTCTTAGAAAACTTGATATATTTATTATACTTTATACTTTTTATATTTTAATGATGTTATTCACTACGTTATAATTTATCATTAACAGTTTTCTAACATATATTACAAATATTATTTTCTTTCTAACTTAGTTTTATGTAACACAATCAAACCTCTTTTTGTTTTGCTCCTTGTTTTGCTCCTGGTTTTCCTTTTCAAATAGAGACATTTTAAACTGCTAATGGATTTTGCCCTGAAAACTATTTGTGCTACGTGGTCCACCTGTGCTTCTTGTAAAAATTTCATTCAAGAGTAAGGCTTCATTGATGTATAAACCAAGAGTTAATGGATTTATATTAAAGATAAATTTAACCCTTATTTCTTCTAATCTAACAATGTAACAACAAATATAAATAAAATTACTCTTTCCACGCAAGAGAATATGAAGTGCACAGAGGAAAAGCAACTTATTGATTTTCGTTGTTTTTTTCGTGGACATATAATTTGGAAACATAAACGTATATGAAGGTTATCTACAGGATTATGAATAATCCTTGGGGTTAATGTTTTGAATATAAGGAATGTATAATTGTTGACGAGATTAGGATTGCATTCTTGAAATGTGACGAAGTTTTGTATCTTTCCGTAATATGAAATTACATAATTAAGGTTTCTTATATAGGACAGGTTTAGCCCTGAAAAAATGAGAAATGTTTCATGGTTTGTTCCTAAAGTGAAACTAATTCAATATTTTCATATAAGCATAGGCCTTACATATTGAGTATCACATTTAGATACTACAATACTATTTTGCTTAACTAGATACAGATATATTATTTTCGAAATATTTTTAGTATTTGAATGTACAATTCAAACACGGTATTTTGAAACCGGCGTACTCAAAACGATTGGAACCATATTATAGAAATGACAGGAATTGAGATAGGGTTGAAACAAGAATAACTAGTTGAAACAAGAACTGGAGTATATATCGAAAATAACAAAAAATTATCAGACAAACTCAGTTGACAAATATTGTAGATAATAATGACAAACAATTCTGTACTTTAATGATATTTCATCACACGCTATCATTATTCCTTATACCCAACATTCTTGTATTTAATTAAAAACGTTGTGAATAAATAAACGGCGTTTTTAGTAATATCGTATTTATATTATCGTCTTTGTTACTCATATTTTGAGTTTATAAACTTACGTGATCAAAAGGTGCCGCGGTTTTATAATTTTGCGTTTACGTCGTCTAAATCAGGGGTTGATTTTGTGCAGCCCTCTCCACTTGTGGTTTTTTGACTTCTAAGTGGTTCGGATAGCTTTCGTTTATGGGTTAGAATAGAAAAAGGTTGCTTAATAGCTAGTAGAATTACATTATCCACAACAATAAACGCCTAGTAGTAAATTACTGGCGCGAGATAAGTGGAAATTAATGTTTACGTTGTGAATTGAGGCAAGTTCAACCCTAAGGCCAATGTTTTTACTTTAGTTAAATTGTGTTAATTTTGAAATGAACGTATTTTATATATTATTCCAGCACTTCAAAGCATTAATAAAGAAATTTGTCTGAATTAAGTTGGAAAATTGTAAAATTTGTTATCAGGAAGTAAGTAGCCTATTTTATACAAAATTAATTTTAAAATCCATTATTAGCCGTTAGTTAAAGTCAAATTTTTTACTATACTAAGATCAGTTACATTACCAATCTAAAATTAGAAAATATATTAAAATTAATGGTTATTTTATATTTGCGGCCAATACAGCCATATTAAAATGAACATGAGGCCGTCAAGTACAAAAAGGTTGCCGACCCCTCGTCTAAAAGAACGAATACCTGCAGCTATTCTATGAACATATGTATAACTAGTCTATCTGATGGTATAGAACGCTTATTGGTTCTAAATTTTATATTTGTAGTTTTTATTATTAACGCTTTTAGCGTTAGTAGATATATTTAATTAATTATCATTCTATATTTATTTTAATCTGTAAATTAAATTGATTCTCTCCCGCTGTCTTCCTCTATAGATCTGTTCGTCTGTCTCGCGACATTATTAGGTAAAAGTCTGTCTTTATTTAAAATGTATTCTATGACTTCAATAATGAAACTCATATATCCTCAAGAAAACATAAATTATTTTAATCTACTTCACGAACTATCCGCATTTAATGTAAATAAATAACCTACCACCGTTTATTTATAACTGGCCAACTCTTTCAAATAACATCAGAAAACAAAATACATAAAATTTTCAGTAAAGAATTTGCGTTTACTCTGAATGTGCGAAAGACAAACAAACGATATGATTAAGTGATAAATATACGTCACAGACTGTCTCTTTCAGTTTTGCTGAGAATAAATCAATGTCGTCACTAATACAAACTCGTAAATCAAGTGACGCTCGTCGCAATGTTTAACTGCGTTGGGATCTCACATATATTCCGTATTGAGGCAGGGGAGTCGTGATTTCAGTGAGAGACGAAAGATCTAACATATCCGCAAGTATTATACAATTTACTCGGGAATGATTCGAAAATTGAAAACACAATTAATATCTTAAGTGAAACAGTTACATCTCATGAAGGTTTTGCAGATAATTTGGAAAAAAGGAATTCGTAACCTAATTAAAATCCTGGAAAATATATTAACCCACTATTAGCGCTTTCAATGCCAGTTATTCTGGTATGTTCTAGGTCGGTGTTGCACTAGAAGTCAACAATATTCCGATTACAATGTAAACAAATGAAAATCTGCGATGAAGACGTATGGCTGGAAATAGCAGAGGGAAGCCTTGATGGCGATTAGGTGTATCTGCACTCACAGCGCTTAAGCCATAAAAATACATTATAGACCTGCACAACACTTTATATGACTACCTAGTATTTAGTCCGCTCCTCCCTATGGTTCTTGTCTCATCTAATATCATATCTTATATATTATGTCCCAGTCCTTCCTTGAGCCCCATTTAATAGGTTCTTATGTAAACATGATTTTCAACATCCTTAAAAATTTTCCAAAACACAGCACTATGTTATAATATGTTCAATTTATGGAAATGTTTCAATATTCAATAACTTTTAAATGTCCTATATTTACGAAACGTAACATATTGGGGAATGTAAAGGTATTAAATCGCTTTCTAAAATGTTTATGTATAAATTCCAGATTTCGTGCAAGATTGGAATTAGATATATATTTTGGTTAGATTGCGTCAGCCTTAACTTTTGCTACATGATACACTTTGCTCTCATTATATGATATGGATATTGTTTTCATCACTTAAATGATTTCAAAGACAGTGAACGCTTCTACATCATGAATATGTAATGTCTCTAATGAAATACTTCGTTAACGTCTCGCTTCCCATTCCTGTGCTGACATGTTCAAGTATTTTCTCTCTATTTATACGCATGTTACAGTGTCTCTCGCGTATTTCAGTTCTGTCAGTCTCTGGCAGATTTCCTTTTCTTGTTACAGAAGCATCATTCGTATTGTACACAGATATTATCATTTACACATAAGAATTTATACAGCAAGCTGAATTGAATTGCAATCATCTGTCACAGTTGTCACGTTTATATAAATTAACTGTAGTCAAGTGAGAATATTGGTTTTGTAGCTGTTTCGAGATTACTAACTACTGCTACTCTATTAACATTTTTATATTCAACAATGAAATTATTTACCTACATCGTTTTTATTACCATCTGTTAAATTCGTCTCTTGAACGTATTGTTATAATTGACTTCTTTATTAACTGTCAGTCAGTCTTCTTGGAGCTAATATTTACAATTTCCCTATTTACAGGTTCTATATATCACCACTAGAACTATTTATCAACAGTCACGCTATTATCTTCTGTTAATCTGTCTCTTGAAACTTGTTCCTTGAATGACCCTTTTAGTAATTATTACGTAGTACTGCTGGACCTGTTATGTAACAATGACACTATTATCAGTTTCTGTATTAGTAGTAACTGTATTGACATCTCTTATTCTGTCTCTTGAAACTTGTTCCTTGAATGACCCTTTTAGTAATTATTACTTAGTATTGCTGGACCTGTTATGTAACAATGACACTATTATCAGCTTCTGTATTAGTAGTAACTGTATTATCATCTGTTAGATGTGTCTCTTGAAACTAGTATTTTAAATTACTCTATTAATAATTGTTATTTTCGCCCTGGAGCTAATTTCAACAGTCACTCTATTAAGAGAGTTGATCTTCATTGCTGGAACTATTTACCAACAATCACGCTACTAACAGCTGTTAGGTTTTCTCTTAAACTAATATTTTAAAGATTTAACTTTCTGTTGGGGCTACTACCCAATACATCCAATAGCATTTGTTACATTTTCTTAATGTATATTTAGTACATGTATACTATTATTTGTATATATATTCTCCAGTCATTATATTATTTATTACATAGTCATTATATATTTACCCTTAAACACTTATATGTAGTAACTTTATAGTTACTTATTTATCTCTCATCTGAAATTAATAGCGACAATAACTTGTACATATTCCTACTAAAGTTCATTACTTTAGTTGTTCTATTACAATATTTTAAGTTTTTTTCTAGAAGCTTTTAATATAAATACAAGCGGAGAAAGTGTAATAGCGGTTCTTTGTCATCGAAAATATTACCCACAGAGATCTCATTTTATATATTTATACATGCTTAGCACTACACATATGTACTTGCAAATCTTACGTTCAATGTAATACAAATATATTCAATCAAATATATATTTTACCTAATAAATGTATAAATGTATAATGTGATGTAATAAATACATTTACCCAATTTAAAACAAATAACGGTAAAACAGAACACATTTTTACATGTTCAGGTATATACTGTATATCTACTTTTTAATAAAAATACAATTTTTCAATCTGTACATTATACTTCATTTAATAGGGTATACTTTATATGAAATATAATAAATTTATTGATTCAAAAACTAATTTACCAGAATACGTTTGTGAAGTTTTAATTATTGTTGAGAAAACATTATTTCCTTATATTAGTTATAACATATTGAGCCTAATGTTTTATTCAATACGTTATTGGTTGCTTATAATCGAGTTAGCAATTTGTTTTTCCTTGAGGACAATCTGCAGTGGAATCGCCACTAAAACCGCATTGCTATAACGACTTTATTGTGTGAATCAAGGACGACGGTTATAATTGAACAGAATACCTTTGACGTAATTCCCTCCACAATTGCTTTGACAGTTAAACAATGTGAATTATCGTTTCACGGAGGGTATTTACTCGACCTGCCATTAGGTGAACAAGTATTTGAACTTGTCACGTAATTTGCCTTGACTGACCAAATTATCCCACTTTATAAATGAAGTTGCAGGGTTCTCTGAACAGTACAGTTTAATTATAACGTGATTACACGTCCCTTCAATCGATTTTTGAATTAGAAAATTTGTTTAACTACTTTTGAATTGTTTCAGAATAGGTTAAATCAAGTTAAATTATGACAAATATTTCTAATGCTTTTAATACAAATCTGGTACTGCCAACACGCTTAAACTTACAAACGGCAAGCTATGCTAATGTTGTCAGAGGTTTTTATTTTCTAAAGGGAAAGAAAACACAACGTTCTCCTACATGACCTAATATTACTGGAAATATTCTATTCCTTCCACTATGCTACTGATGTCAGGCATAGTGTCAGCTTTAGTAAGCGTATTAATTTACCTATAACTAAATCGCAAGAGGTGGCCGTTTAAGTAATGAAACAGTTTAATGTGGGAAAAATGTGATATTTTAAAGAAACTGTTACTCCTTATATTTTTATGAGATAAATTAATATTCCTGAGATTTTTATAAACCATCTAACATGTGCTTTTCTATAACAGGTTTTGCCCTTATTCTTCTTTATAGGTTATGTTTATATACTTCAAATTCAATATTCCACATTTAATGCATCTGCTTCAGTTGATCTAGCTACTATGTATATATATATATATATATATATATATATATATATATATATATATATATATATACATACATATCGCAATATGTATTCTTGTGTAATAATAAAGAACTAAGTCAAAATACAAATACAAGAATGATAATTGAACTTACAATTCGTAAATTCTATTATAGAATTGAATATAAATAGAATTGTGGATTCAATTATAATTCTTGTACTTTTATTTTGACTTAGTTCTTTTATATATATATATATATATATATATATATATATATATATATATATATATATATATAATATATATATATATATATATATATATATATATATATATATATATATATATATATATTATATGTTTCTGTGAGCTGTCTGTGTATGTTCCTTTAGTATACTTCCTATAACTTTCATTTTTTTTTATATGTGTACTCTGTGAACATAATATATTAAACATAAACTATTGCATATACATACATATATAAACCATGCATATTTACACACACACACACACACACACACATATATATACACACACATATATATATATATATATATATATTGCATGTGTGATGTTTTTGAGTAATTTCATTTTGTGTACTTCCTATAACTTTCATATTTACTTTTTTGTTTACTCTGAGAACATAATATCCTAAAAACGTAAGCTATTCAACCTGCGCAGGATAAAGTTTTTATAATATTTAGTATCACGAGGAAGGGAAACTGATTATGTTTATGGTTCTGCTAAACCGCTTTAGTCACGTGATGAGGTATGCAATAATCTTTAAAAATCTTTATTCAAATCAACCACGGTACTAGTGTTTAGAGTAAATTTTGTATAGCAAGAAAGTGTTAGTTTATTGTGGTTTGGAGAAGGATATTCATAATAAATTATTTTCCTTCTATCTATTTTAAAATTTGTAGTGGATACAAATAGTTGGTTGTTTCATCATTTCACCGTCATAATAAATGCAACGTTTTACTCATATGTAGTACTTATTTATTGTACATATGTGTCTTACTGTTTAAGGATGACTGAATTTATGAAATTTGTCTTTTCATTTTAATACTGTGTTTCAGTGAAATCTAAATTTACTTTATATATCTCTTTCACCTCAGGGCATTATTCTTGCCTGAATCGTAGCATAATTTATGAATAGAAAAATATTTGATCACTTCCAAGTACATATAGATAGGGGTCCCAGCCTTTTCTTTACGATACTGTGTAGGCAATGAAAACTGTAAAAATGAAACAAATTTTAAAAATTGAAATCAAACTGTGCAATATGTGAACTTTGTTGTGAAATCTGTTTTAACTTTGAAGTATTTATGTCTTCCTTTTTCTAATTCAGCGATTCTTAGCAACGAAAGACTAAACTAATCACTACTCGCTTTAATATGTCTCTAATCTTAACTTTAAGTAAATAGTATATAGTCAGTAAAATAGGATTTATAACCAGTAAGCCTATATTACAAAACAAGTGATCAGGTGTTGGACTTGCTGCTATGTATGAGCCAGGTTTTTGTTAGCTTCGGAGTCATTTATTTATTCTTACAGGGCTAAACACCATATGCTAAAGTATATTGAAAATGCAATTAAATCGGAGGTTAATTTTCGATAATTATCTAAGCGAATTTAAATTAGACGTCTATGAGGTAGATTTTACGATGGTTAAAATATTTGGAAAAATCCATTATTATTTAGGCTCCCATATTTATAGACTCATTTCTTTTACAAAATTATACGAGTATGGAAGAGTATATTATAAAATTAGTCATTACGACTTCAATAATTATGTTTATGGGTGAATAAAATTGCTTTAATAAAAAGAAATATACTTGGTTTTCTACATTTAATTGAACAGGGCTACCAAATGCACAGTTACTAATTGCGGAACAAAATTCTCTCGCCTGTAAAATATTTTTATTCGCCTGTGTCTTTAATTAGTGAACGATTGCACATTCATTTGAAACAATAAGCCAACTTGAAGCACAGATGCGTGTTTACGTTATTTGTATAGTTACCTCACCCCATGGTTTTCCCAGTAGGTGTGCTGAGAGTATGAGAACTCATTAATGCTGACAAGGTTACCAACATGTGCCAATTACATTAAGCCTTGGTGGACCTAGAGGGGTTGATTTGTGCACAACTGTAATTCAAGCTTTATTAACATACTTTATACCAATTTACTAAACAAATAAAAACAAAAGTGACATTTGTAAACACATAACTAGAAACAATATAGCACGCTTTATTTCCATATTGCCATCTTTATGTAACGGTCTTGTTAAATGTGCAAACGTCTTATTACTGATGCTAACCAATGAATAGAAATTAAACAAGCCTTGGCTTTTTTATGTCCATATATTTGCATAACATTATATTGTAGGTAAAATAATGGGAATTATTGTAGAGATAGATATAAGCAAAACCCAAAATACAAAATTGTTATATAATCACCTTAACATTATTATGGTATGGGTTTAACAACATATTATTATTATGTTTTAAACATTTTTGTGTAATCATAAGTTTTTTATTGTTTAGAGAAACATTTGTTTACATAAGTCTTTACAAGTGTAACTGCAACAAAACCGTGTTTATAGATTTAGCTTTTAATTTGGGGGTGGTAATGTACATGTTATAAATAACAAAATGGACAAAGTTATTGTAAAAGTATATAGATTTTTCATATTTTATCGAAGTTAAAAACTACAAAACTGCACCGCAATGTTTAAAACTTTAGCGTCTAACTTTAACGCCTTTCCCTTTCCTCCCTTCCTTGCTCATATTCCATCAACGGAACCGTCACAAGACTTCACTCCGCGGTGAAGACATCAGCTGACCTGCTCTTCTTCATTTTCTATGCCTCAAAAACTCTTCCAGATAAAATATATTTAGGATCTCAGAATCGCTCTCGTCTCGTTCATACAACATCACTCGTTCATAGCAACGTCTTATTGTCTTCGGCATGTTGTCCTCGTATTCCACCATCGTCCCGTTGTCTAGTCGTCTTCTTGTCGCATCATCTAGACGTCAGCGACTTTTACAAAACTGCAGTCACTCAGTAAATTTCATTACTTTACGTAGATCAACTAGTAAGAGTTTATCGAGAGAAAATGTGATGGAAAAATTGAAATTTCTATTTTGTATGGAAAATATTTTTTCCTGTTTCTATTTTCTAGTTGGTCAGTATTACTGTTATCAATGGGAAAGTACGAACGCAAAGAAAGTATGGTAATATAATGATGTACCTATATCTGGAAAAGCCTACTGATTATAGGGTCATTGACAGTTCTTGCCAAGCTAATCTCTTGCAACTAAAATAGAATGAATTAGGTGAGGCTATTAGGAACATGGATCTACGTGACAACATAGAACTTTTCTCTAATGGTATCAAATAATAGACCTACCATACAAGCTATTGTAAGAAAAAAGAGATGTATGAGCTTATATGATGATATATAACGTTTATTAATTAGTTAGGACTACATAAAATACATAATGACCCCTCAGATAGTGGAAAGAAGTGGAATTGTTTTCATAACGTATACAAGGTCCCTTTCTTGTGTGAAAATGTATTCTCAGGAATGATTATTTATTATGACGATGTTTCTACAGCTAATCTTTTATGCTTCTAAACTATATATTACAATACAATATAAAAAAGAGTATTATAGTCAATACATAGCAATAAGAAATAGTACAATAATCAGTACATTGCTATAATGGTAAATTGCAAATTGCCGTAATTTTAATAACGATTACACAGACCAAATGCACTCGTTAATTACTGAAGCCATTACTCTAAACTAATAAACGAGATATGTAAATTGCTTTGTGACTAGTTATTGATAATTTTACAGCATATTGTTATTTACAAATATATAATTCTTGTAGCTCCACATTGACTGCTATAGTATATCCATTATTTTATATAAATTGTAGTGTATTTCAGGTAAATTATAACAAGTTGTAAACTGCTGAGCAATAACATTTTAGTTTAGAAAAATACTCGTGAAACATTGGGGGCACTGATTACGGAGAGCCGAAGTTCTAACGGTATGTAGGACGGAAAGAATCTTACAACGATGTATAAAATTAAAAATGGTAAATATAACTTATAAAGACCTTGCATTCTGTTTTTAATTTTATTGTTGGTATAATAGTTACCGACTTTATTGAAGTTTTACGTATTCTATGGAACAAGTAGAAATAACTGTTTGCAAGTAAAAAAAAACTATTTGATTACAATTTTAATTTATAATAACTACAAACATCATGTCTACATATCATGATGCAGCGTAGACAGAGAGTCATGGTATTCCTGGAAAGGAGTGCAGTCAGCTTTTTCCCAAGTTTGATACTTAGGTACTCATTTCCAAAGACCCTGTTGACCTGGATGTTGAAAACACCCTTTGCCATTCTTTGGCCCTACTTACAATCGAACCCAGAACTTTTAGTGCCACAGTCAAGTACTGTTACTACTTGACCATGCAGCTACTTTTTTGCAGTGTATCATATTTATAAAAATTACTTTAAATGTATTATTCTACTCTTCTCAAGTAACATAACTTACAAGTAACCTATTTGAGATTTTAATTTAAAACATACTCTATTTCAACGTACGCTATTTTTAATATATTTACGAAATTCAATTTTAAACATAACCTCAAAATATTATGAAATAAGTCAAAACTTTCTTCGTATTAGGCTACTCCACTTAAAAGTTTTTTTTTGGGTAACGAATCGACCCATTCATTAAAAAATTACATATTTCATTCTTTAAAAATCTCGTGAATAAGTTCTTAGATGCTGTTACTTCTACAGTTTTAATTGCGTCAGAAAAAAATACTATTAACGCCTAAAAATGTTTAAACTCTGAAAATTAATTGTACTTATTTTCAAAAATATGGGTTTAAATAGATGTAACAGTTTGTTTTAGCTATGAATAAACGTGTGGACAATAGACATTGGTAATTACTCTCAAAAAAATTAGAAAACATATTTTTCATACCTTTATTTTTATACTTTAATGATGTTATTCACTTCAATATAATTTATCATTCACAGTTTTAACATATAATAGAAATATTCTTTTCTTTCAATCTTAGTTTTATGTAACACAATCAAACCTCTTTTTGTTTTGATCCTTGTTTTCCTTTTCAAATAGAGACGTTTCAAACTGCTAATGGATTTTACCCTGAAAACCTTTTGTGCTCCGTGGTCCGCCCGTGCTTCTTGTAATCCTTTTCATTCAAGAGAGCAGTTTTATTGATGAAATAACCAAGAGTTAATGGATTTATATTAAAGATAAATTTAAGCCTTATTTCTTTTCACCTTACAATATAACAACAAACATAAAAACAATTACTCTTTCCATGGGTAGAATGTGAAGTGCACAGAGGAAGAGAAACGTATTGATTCTGCGTTGTTTCTATTGTGGACTTATTATTTTGAAACATAAACGTATATGAAGGGGATCTAAAGGATTATGAATAATCCTTGAGGTTAGTGTTTTGAATATAAGGAATGTATACTTATACAATATATACAATAAAATTTATATAAGGAAAAATACTAAGAATTTGGATGTACAATTAAAAAATAAAGGAACCGGTTTATACCAATAACAGAAACCGAGGTAATTTACTACCAGACACATGAACGTCAGTATATTTGCAAATACAAAAAAACATTATCAGATGGGATCCTTTTACCTATATTATAGCTTATAATAACCAAGATTTCTATATTTTATTGACATATAATCTCAAGCTATGATACCTTACAAACAAGATGGTTGTATTTACCTAAATCACCTCAATCAACGGTGTTTGTAAACGTTAGACTCTCGACCTCTTTATTAATCATATTTTGAGTTTATATATATATATATATATATATATATATATATATATATATATATATATATATGATCAATAGTATTTTATTTCACAATGGCATTTACGTAGAAAAAATTTTACTGATACAGATGATCACTTACGTGTTTAAAAGCTGCCTTTGTTTTATTCATTGGAATATCCCGATTTTTATGGTTACGTTCGTCTCAATGAATCAACACCTGCCGCTGCTCTATGAACAATTGTCTCATTAGTTCATGTGATGTTACACAACATTTATGACTGTAACATATTAAATTTGTAGTTTTGATTATTACCGCTTATAATATTATATAGGTACATATATTTTTATTTATTTAACTTCATATTTATTTATATCTAGACCTATAATTTAAATTGATTCTCTCTCTCTCTCTCTCTCTCTCTCTCTCCCTCTCTCTCTCTCTCTGCATATATATTTTATCCATATGCATATATATACTTATTACACTTTTGATATTACTTACGACCAGACCTTTTGTTAACTAAAGGTTGTTAAATTGTTTACTTACACATTGGAGGAAACGTTTTCGTCTTACGACTTCTTAGGCCTCCTGATCCACGTTTCTTCCAAGTGTAAGTCACCAATTTAACAACTTTTAGTTAACAAAACGTTTGGTCGCAAATAATATCAAAATTGTGATAAGTAATCACCAACCAGCTCGTCATGAACAGCAACAAGATCTCGACACACACATATATATATATATATATATATATATATATATATATATATATATATATATATAGATGCAGTATATATTGGCAATTTTAATTGTACCAAGGTTGAACAAATGCAAGTGTAAAACCGAAGAAAAGACGTTTATAAAATTATGCATTACACTATCTTATGTAGTTAAACATAAAAAGTGAAACTCTACCTTTATTTTAAATGTATACTACAATATTAGGATCTATACGGATATATCCTGTAGAAATCATACATTATTTGAATCTACTTAACCGACTATCCGCAATTATGTAAGTAAATTACATATCACAGTTCTATTTGATAACTGGCGAACCCTTTAATTATCAGCAGAGAACGTAAATTTAAAATAAATAAAATTATCAGTAAACAAACAGCGTTTACTCTGAATGTGCGAAACACTAATAAACGAAATGATTAAAGGATAAATATACGTCACAGACTGTCTCTTTCAGTTTTGCTGAAAATAAGTCAATGTGGTCACTAATACAAACTCGTATATACAAACTGCGTTGGGAACTCTCATATGTTCCGTATTGAGGTAGGGGATGCGTGATATCAGTGAAAGACGAACGAACCAACATATCCGCAATTATTATACTATCCACCCGGGAATTATTAGATATTTGAAATCCCTATTATTAACTTTGGTGAAAGGGATACATCTTTTTATGAAGGTTTTGCAGCTAATTTGCAAAAATGGATTTAAACTTCATTTACAGACTGGGAAAACATATTAACCAACTATGAGAGTTTATAATGCCACATATTCTGGTATTTCCTAGGTCGGTGCGGCACTAGTGGTTGAAACTATTCTGATTGCATTGTAATCAAATTAAAACCTGCAATGAAGCCGATTGGTTGGATGTAGCAGAGGAAAAGCTTGATGACGATTATCGATGCTTTAAGTCATAAGTAATAAATATATATATAGCTAAACTTAATGTCGACACTTATTTACATGACTAGCTAATAATGAGTCTGCTCCTTGCTACGGTTTTAGTTCCGTCTAATACGATATCTGATGTTTCTTGTCTCATTTATATAATATATACGTATGTGAACATGATATTTAACAACGTTAAAACATCTCTATAATCAATATTTTCATAATAAAACAGAGCTCTACTTTATTCTATATTAGATTATTAGTAAATATTTCTAAATATCAATTACATTTAAAAGTACTATATTTACCAAACTTAACATATTTACGAGTTTAGACCCATTAATACACTTTTTAAAATGTGTTCCCTAAAAATTTCGGATTTTTTATAATAGTGGAATTAGAGATATAATTTGGTTAGTTTGCGGCAGCATCAACGTTTGCTATGATACACTTTGTTCTAAATATGTTATGCATATTGCTTTCATCACTTAAATGATTTCAAAGACGGTGAACGCTTCTACATCCTGAATATATAATTTATCTAATGAAATCCTTCGTTAACGTCTCGCTTCCAGTTCCTGTGCTGACATGTTCAAATATTGTTTCTGTATTTATACGCATGTTACAGTGTCTCTTGCGTATTTCAGTTTTGTCAGTCTCTGGCAGATTTCTCTTTTCTTGTTACAGAACATCATTCCAATTGTAAACAGATATTACCATTTACACTAGAATATTCATGCAGAAATCTAAATTGAATCGTAATCATCTTCCACCGTTGTCACGTTTATATAAATTAACTGTAGTCAAGTGAGAATATTGGTTTTGTTGTTATCTTGATATTATTACCTACTGTGACTCTATCCAGTTTCTATATTCACCACTGGAACTATTTACAACTGTCATGATATTAACATCTGTTAAATTTGTCTCTTGAAACTATTATTTCAAATGGCTATATTATTAAAGAATTACTTTATTTTTGGATTATTACCTAATCCTTCTATTAACATTTGTTACAGTATTAAAGTTTTATATATTCTCTTTTGGACGATTTATTTACAGTCACGTTTTTAAGATTAGTTATAAATTTTCCCGTTAATCATTTATCTTTAGAAGCTTTATTGTTAATTATATATCTTTGTTTCGTAATTGTTATAGTCAATAACTCTTACATATTTCGTCCTATGCTATTTACTTCAGTTTCTCTATTACAATTTTTTCCCCAAAACATTCTTTATATGAATACAATTGCAGGAAGTCTTATAGCGGTACTTATAGTGGTACTCTGTCTCCCGAAAATATTACCCACAGAGATCTCGTTCTTAGTTACAAATCTTACGTTCAATTTAATACAATTACATCGAAACAAATATCTATATTATCTAAGTAATATTTAATATATTCTGATGTTTTAAACACATTTTTTTAATTTAAAAGAAATAATGGTAAAACAGTTAATTTTACATGACTAAGTATGTAATATATATCTAATTGTTATTACAAATACAATTTTTCAATTTATACATTATACTTCATTCATTAGGCAACACTTTAAATGCATTTAAAATATATTTATTGATTCGAACATTAATTTACAGGGATAAGTTTGAAAAGTGTTTAATTATTGTTGAGAAAACATTATTTCCTTATATTAGTTATAAAATATTAGTATTCAGCTTATTGTTTTATTCAACACGATAATAAATGCGAGTTGGCAATCTGATTTTCCTTGCGCATAATCTGCAGTGAAATCGGAATCACTATAACGACTTGATTGTGTGAATCAATGCCGCCTGTCATAATTGAACACCTCTGAACATCCCTGACATAATTCCCTCCACAAAAGTTGTGACCGTAAAAGTATCTGAATTATCGTTACACGGAAAGTATTTACTCGACCTGCCATTAGGTGAAGAAGTATTTGAACATGTCACGTAATTTTTATTAGCTGACAAAATTATACCACTTTATAAATGAAGTTGCAGGGTTCTCTGAACAGTACTGTTTAATTATAACATAATTACACATCCTTTGAATCGATTATATTGTATTAGAAAATTTGTTAACTACTTTTAAATTGTTTCAGAACAGATTAAATAAACTGAAATTATGACAAATATTTCTGATGCTTTTGAAAAAAATATGGTACTGTTAAAATGCATACACTTTACCTATGGCAGGCTATAATCATGTAATCGGATGCTTTTATTTTCTCAAAGGAAAGAAAAAAAATCTTGTTCTCCTACGTGACCTAATTTTACTTATATTATATTGTTCTTTCCCCTTTGCTACTGATCAGGCAATGTCAGTTGCAGTGAGTGTTTTAATTAACTATAGCGGTATCGCAATAGGTGATTAATAAACTGATTTCAAAAGGTTTTTCTTGGAAGAGTATGATATTTTATAAATAATGAGAAGTAATAATAGATCGATGAAATTAAAACAATCGTTCTTTCCACTATGCTACTGATCAGGCAATTTCAGCTGTAGTGAGTGTTTTAATTAACTATAACGTTATCTCAATAGGTGATTAATAAACTGATTTCAAAAGGTATGTCTTGGAAGATTATGATATTTTATAAATAATGAGAAGTAATAATAGATCCATGTATTAAAAACAATCAAGATTATCAAATGACGTATTAGAAGAACTGCAAACTGTCACATGGGTTGAAAGATTGACGAATTTCGAAATAAATGTTATATACCTAATTGCAAATCTGTTTGGTGCACGGAGTAAAGATACAAATGACCAACAGGAAATATATTGGAAAATACTACCATCCTAAATAAAGTTTTAGAGACAGCGGTGTGGTTCAATCAGTGTAGATATAACTAGAAATATCAAAAAAGTAATTAGCATGAAGAAAGATTATACATTTTATAGAAATTTGACATAACCAAATCCCGTAAGCTAAAATATGTCTCTTATAGTGATAAATTATGAACTAGATTATATCAGCCAAGCTCCGACGGGAATTAGAAAAAAGATGATTTCAAAAGTCGTTTGGAGAGAAAAATATTGATAAAATATGTAAAAAACTTAATATCATTATTCCTTGGCATATTTCTTTAATATACTTATATATTACCTGTATAGAAATTATCCTTTGACACACGTGTATATAATCCTACATACAATACAATTTTCTATTTAGGCTACTTTTGTTGACTTGCATATTATATAGTTCCCAACCGGAGCATGAAGATTTATTATCATTGCATGTTGTCACTGAATTATTTGATAACCTAATCTATTTAGTTATGTAAACATTTAGAGTTACGAGGAACGGAAATTGATCATCTTTATAAGTGCTCTAAACCACTTTAGTCACGTGATACATTATGCAATAAACTTTTAAAATCAATATTCCAATCAATCGCGGTACGAATCGTAATTGTCGAAGAGCAGGAAAGTATTAATTTATTGTGTGTTGAAGCAGGATATCCATTTTAAATTATTTTCCTACTGTCGATTTTAAATTCAGTAGGGGATATAAATAGTTAGTCGTTTCAACTCATCACCATCTTATTAAAAAAAAGACATTTTTTATCAGCTAGAGTTCTTAAATGCAGATATGTGTTTCAATGTGTAGAGATAACTAAAGAAATTAATTTTGGTTTTTTTAGAGTAATACCGTGCAAAAGTGCAGTCTATATTCATTGTGTATATCTCGGGCAAATCTGACGATTCATCTTGTCTGAATCGTAGTCCAATTTAGCAATATAAAACTATTTTATGATTTCCAAGTACATTTAGTATATTTAAAACAATTTAATTTCATTGGTATGAAATATAAATCTAGTTTTCATCACCACTTTCTAATTTATGAAAGGTCAAGAATAACGACCCGAGAGAAAGAGGGAATAACACTGTAATTATTAAACTTTAAAGCATTTACTCCTAAAGGTTAGCCTCAAGAATCCTCCTTTTTAGTAATTGTAGTATTAGTTGAGCAATCAATCTTTATCACTGCATAGTATTAAGGTAATTTGGTATAATGTGTAATATATATTTAATGCCAGGAAGAAATGGAAGTGGTGTTAAAATAATATGATTGTTAATTATGTAGAAACCTCGTGGTGTTACCATAGAAGGTAAGGTAATTAAATATAATTTGAAGGTAGAGAAATTTTAAATAACTTAGGTTATAATATACAACACATATTTATACATACGGCGAAATGAGACGGAGACTTACTGAGAGAATTCTCTTTGAGAAACCCAAAAGATCTTATAAATAAGGACAAAAATGAATGAGGAGAAAGAGAGAGAGAGAGAGAGAGAGAGAGAGTGAAGGTGGAACGTAGTCCAAAGATAAATTGACTTGTCGTTTATTTAAAAAATACGCAAGTTAACGTTGCATTTTTTAATGCGTACTGTTAAAAATCCTTTATTAAAACCATAAAATACTTTGTCAAACTCTAATCCCGTGTTTAATTAGTGAATGAGGGTGACGTAATATGAAATCGCTCGTTATAAAACCACTTGGACAAATGTAAGGTTACGTAATTATTATTACCAACATTCAACGTGTTTAATTCGGGTGCACACTAAAATGTAAAATAACTTTAAACAGCTTTCAGTTATTCTATTAAAAGTTACTACGTACATTCTGGTAATAATATTTTTTGTAGTACTTGTTACAGTTTTTTTACCATCTAAAATTGTCATATTTAATGAATTGTTTTATTACTATTGTATCACGAAATGCAGTAATCAAATAGGACTACACTAATTTTTAACACATCATTGAACTACAAGAAACATAATTTAAATACCATTAATTTTATTAAATATTCTACAATATCGAACAAAATATAAATAAATAGTTATTCTTAAAACTAATTAAAGTTCCTTATGTGTTAAATTACTATAGTTATTCACAGCAAGGGGTTTGGTGATAATCGTTGTATTTCCAGCGTCTGCTTTCTTCAACACTAGCTGCAGACGCGCTAGTGTTTGTAAACGCGCTTGTTTCTTTTCCAGAATTTAAGTGCAGTTTTTCTCTGTAGACCTGTAGTGGTTAGATTAGTCTGTGCTTCCATTGCCGCTATGGGGATTGGTTTTGGAGCTTCAGTTATGGTTCTCAGGGCAGTATTTTGTACGATTTCAAGCTTCCTTGCTGTCGCAGAGCTAGCTGTGACAGTAACTTCCCTGCCGTAATTTAATACGGGCCTAAGGTAGGTCTTGTAGGTTGTTGTAAGCACATCTTGGGAAGCACCCCACTTATCGCAAGCAATCTTTTAAGGAGTCTTGTTCTTTCTAAAGCTTTTTGTGCGCAATTTTGTATGTGCGGTTTCCAGGAGAGACGCCAGTCCAAGGTTTTTCCTAGGTGTGAAGATAGGTCACTTTTTTTCAGGGATGAGTTCTGATATTTCAGTGATATTTATGGTGGCTTAGGGGATAGTGCGAAGAGTTGGAAAATGGTTTTAGTTGGATTTAGTGTCATTGCAATTCGCAACCATCCATTACTCGAGCTTCCTCAGTACCTGATTTAAATATTTTTCCAAAGCGGTTATAGAACCGCTGGTTGCCCATTTTAGGAGATCATCGGCATATAGAAGTGCTTCTGCTACAGTTATTTCTTTGATTGTCATTGATTGATCATGATATTAATCAAGGCACAACTGAGGGCAGCCCCTGCGCAAGACCTTGTCTTTGTAAGCGGAGTTTTGAGGTTACGTTAGAGAAACGAACCCGTATTTGTCGCTGTGAAAGGAAAGATTTCATTCATCTGAACATATTTGTGGTCACGCCGTACATTGCAAGTTTGTGAATGAGCTCCGGTATCCACACGGTGTCGTAGGCAGCTTTTAGATCGACCAAAATTGCAAGTGTTGACATCTTCCTGTGATATCCATTCATAACATGTTGGTTGAAATTTAGTACGTGGTCCCTTGTTCCTCTGTTCTTCCGAAAGCCAGCTTGTCCGCTGTTTATGAATCCGTAGTTTCATTGAATATGTCGAGTCTTTTCCCAATCATTTTTTCTGCTATTTTGCTGACGACACTTGTTAATGATATTGGGCGGTAGCTATCGGTTTCATTTGGTGGTTTACCTTTCTTGAGGAGCGAGATTATATCAGTCTTTCTCCACTGGTGGAGGACATGAGTTGTCCAGGTAAGGCTAATGGCTGCAAGGATTGTTTCTTTTCTAGTGCTGCAGAGGTTCCTTAGAAATTCAGGAAATATTCTATCGATGCCAGCACGTTTAGAGTTCTTTGTGAGTGGGAGGGCGAGTTCGAGCTCTTCAATAGTGAAGTTGTCCGTGAATAACTCGTATAGTTTAGGATGGAGGCAGGAACTTAAGGGTTTTTCTTTAAGGGATTTGCCAACAACTCTGTCTCCTTTTACATGACTGATTTTCGCATAGTGCTGACACAGTGCATGGTTGATGCCCAGTGGGTTTGTTAATGTTTTGTTCCCATATTCTAAGGGGTGCTGGGCGGCTTGGCTTTGATTATTGTTCAGTCTGGAAACGTAGCGATGTACGTTACAGTCTCCTTTCTGAAATCAAGCTTCGCAATAAAGTGTTTAAAGGCAGAGCGTTTGGACTGTTTAATTTCGCGCCTCAATATGGCTTGGCTCCACTTCAAGCTGATTAGATCGTTTAAAGACTTGGTCACCCCTGCCTTGCAGCGCTTTGCATTTCTGTCCCTTTTTAAATTTGTTAGAGTGGTATTCCAGAAAGGTGAATTTTGAGTTTTTTATTGTGACCCCACGGGATGGATTTATGAGCCCGTAGAAGCACATTCCAAGATAGCTTTGCTTATAGAAGATATTGTGTCTTTAGGGGAATCTGTTACTATCGACAAGAGAAGAGTAGCATTTGATATAGCGCGAAATAACTGCCAGTTGGCTTTCTTTAAATTTCAGCGTGGAGCTCAGCTGCTTTGTACTACTATCTAGTCTGTACTGATTCTGGTAAGAATAGCCCTATGGCCGCAGCCTGATGCATCCTCCAAAAGCCTTATTGAAGTCGTTAAATAACTGCCAGTTGGCTTTCTTAAAATTTCAGCGTGGGGCTCAGCTGCTTTGTACTACTATCTTGTCTGTACGGATTCTGGTAAGAATAGCCCAATGGCCGCAGCCTGATTCATCCTCCAAAAGCCTTATTGAAGTCTTTTCTGTGACATTTAGATGTGCTATATCAAGGTCAGGTCTGAAGGTTTGTCCGTTGTAAAATAGAAACGTAGGAGGGGTGTCCACTACGTCAAGTCCATCTATCATCTCTTCGACAAGTCGCCCTACAGGGGTGGTATATGTATAGCCCCATCTCTGTGAAGGACTGTTAAAATCTCCTATTTGGTTGGATGGTTGATTCTATTATGTCGAATGATGGTATGTGGCCAGGTGGGTTGTATAAATTCACAATAGAGAACTGCTGTTTGTTCTTCCATATTTCCATCATAACAGCTACAATTTTTTCTACATCATCGAACTCGTGCAAAATTATAAACTTACTTATCAAGTTGTTTTTAACTTCACAGCATATTCCCGAAGCTGCTTTTCTGAATCTCATCAGCATCTGAATAATGTATCCCGTTAAAGAACAAACATCAAGAATCTCTGTAGCAGCTCCTGCTTTCACGATAAAAAAGATATCTGCGTCCTCTTTCAAGACGTTTCGTTTAAACTGTAGAAATTTAGCATCATTTAGGTTTCCGGCATTCCAATATAAAATTTGGAGGCTGTGGTCGAAGCTCTTAGAAGAGCTGATTTGTGTAAGGTCTGTAGAAACCATTTTGTCTGCGCGTTGATAAGGCGGAAACCTCAGGCATCGTTTAGATTATGCAGGGGACACCACGAGCAGGCGATCACTATCACCCCCCCCCCCTGAAAATAAATTAATGAATATTGTTTTAATTGAATAACCGACGTTGTTTCAGATATATATATATATATATATATATATATATATATATATATGTGTGTGTGTGTGTGTGTGTGTGTGTGTGTGTGCATATACAGGTATATATATATATATAAATATATATATATATATATATATATATATATATATATATATATATATATATATATATATAGGTGTATACATACGGCGAATTGAAACAGAGACTTACTGAGATAATTCTGTATGAGAAAACAAAACAGAATAAAAAAATGTGTACAAAAATGAATTGAGAGAATGAAAGAAACACAGAGAGAGAAAGAGAGAGAGAGAGAGGAGCGTAGACCAAAGAAAAATTGATTTGCAGTTTGTTTAAAAAAAGGGCAGGTTAACGTTGCATTTTTAATAGCATACTGTTAAAATACCCTCATTAAAACCACAAAGTACTTTGTCAAACTCTAATCCCGTGTTAAATTAGTGGATGAGGGTGACGTAACTTGAAATCGCTCGTTAAAAAACCAGTAGGACAAGTGTAAGGTTACGTAATTATTATTACCAACCTTCAACGTGTTTAATTTCGGTGCACACTAAAATGGAAAATTGAATTCTAAACAGCTTTCAGTTAATCTATTAAAATTTACTACGTTAAGTTTTGGTAAAAATATTTTTTGTAGTATTTGTTATAGATTTTTACCATCCAAAAGTGGCATTTTTATTGCATTTTTAAATATGATTAAATCATAAAATGTAATAATTAAATAGGGATACACTAATATAAAAAAAGTCATTGAAGAACAAGAAACCTAATTTAAATACCATTAAGTTTTTTAAATATTTTACAATAACGAACAATATATAAATATTTAGTTATTAAAAGAATTAATAACAGTACATTACGTATTAAATCAATTATTCAGAGCAAGAAGGGGTTTGGCGATCATCGTTGTTTTTGCGGCGTCTTTTTTTTCAACTCTAGCTGCAGGTAAAATACTGAATAGTGCATACTGCATACTACAAAACCAACTACGGAAAACAACTCAGCCAGTACTTTTTCATTAAAAATAAAAACAATCAGTCAGGATAGCACCTTGTTTCCATACTAACCAAATAAACATGGAAATATATACTAAGTCTGTTTAACAGTTAAATTGTAACAGATCCCATTTCTAAATGCAAAAATTGCCTCATGATTCTGAATGTGAAAATTCAAAACTCAAATTTCTTGAATTTAACAATAAAATAAAATAAAAATGTGTAACAAAAAATCAAGTTTCCAAATAAAAGAGAATAAAAATGTAACCCTAGAAGAAATATGAAAAATGAAATCAAACTATACATTATGTCAACTTTGTAGTGAAATCTGTTTTAACTTCTAAGTATTTATGTCTTCCATTTTCTAATTGAACGAATGTTTGCGGCAATAGGATAAACTAATCACTAGCTGAACAAAATTCTTTCGCTTGTAATACATTATTTTTTGCACATTATTATACATATAAATTTTGCACATTTATTTGAAACAATAACCCAACCTGAATCGCAGATGCATGTTTACGTTATTTGTACAGTTACCCCACACCATCGTTTTCCCAGCAGGTGTGCTGAGAATATGAGAACTCATTAAAGCTGACAAGGTTGCCAACATGTCCCAATTACATTAAGCCGTAGCGGTCCTAGAGGGGTTGATTTGTACACAACTAACTGTTGTTCACACCTATATTCACATACCTTATACTGATGTACTACAAAAGTAAAACTCATAATTTTTAAACACACAACTAGAAACAATATAAGACGCCTTATTGCCATATTTAGCTAACGGTCTTGTTATATGTGCAAATTACTCATTAATGACGCTAGCTTTAGCATAGAAATTGAATGAAGCTATTCCTTAGGTTTTACTTGTGTCTATATATTTGAATGGTATTATAAACTAAAGTAAAATAATAGGAATTATGATAGTTACAGAAATAAGCCAAACTCTGGATTCTAAATTATTATGTTGAAATCATTTTGAGTAACTATAAATGTTTTATTTGATTATTATTCATTAGAGTGTCACTTGATACAAATATTTTATTTCCAGAGACATAAATTGAAAGAGCAGGAAATAAAATTGTCTTAATCCTAAAGAAAATTTAAAAAATCACCCTAAAAATCCAATAGTTGTCAAGAAGAACATAAAACGTGGACATATTGGAAAACATATTTTTGTTTGTTAAATGTGTTTCGTAGCCCTGTGTTGGTGGAAATGTGTTTCGTAGCCCTGTTTTAGTAGAACTGTTGTGTTTCGTAGCCCTGTGTTGGTAGTACTGTTGTGTTTCATAGCCCTGTGTTGGTAGAACGGTTGTGTTTCATAGCCCTTGGTTGTTGTAAAAATGAACAGACGGGATAAAAAATTAAAACCCTAACGTACGGGCGAACATATAAAATACTAAAAATCATTATTCACTAATCGAACTGAATCCAACCGGACTAGAAAATGCATCGAAATTTGTTATTGAATCTTCTTGTACCATACAATTAGAAAATCAACATCTCTGACAATGAATACTCAATGTATGAGTAATATTTAATTACCATAAAAAACGCTTCGACATTCAATGAATATATAATAATCACAATGATACTTTCTCATATGTTTACCGTCGTAGTTATAATGATCTGTTTTTTTTAATTTTTATACTGCTATCTAATAAATAATGCTCACATTGTTAAATTGATCTGTTAAACCAGCGACGTTAACGTAAATATTCAATGTTAACGTTTGTTTGGCTGGAACGTTTATTTCTCTTATCTCCCGGTTTAGCACTGCATTGTTAAAGAAACGCCCCCATTAGGCATTGTACATAAACGAACCCCGTTACGCTCGATTTACCGTGTATCCTTCTAGCTTCGTTAGCGTTTATTTATTTTATTGCTATAATGGATTCAAAAAGTATGTAAAGAAATCGTGTTGTTCCAGGCGGCGTATATAATGACCTTTTCGAAAACCGAATTTTCAAATAATACAACCTTATATCTTTACTTAATACAAATGTCAATGACATGATTTGAATTTGGATATATTACTAATATTAGAAAGTTTATTAATTTACTGTAACCAGCCATCATGACTAGTAAGATGTATAAAAGACAGAAGAGATATGAATATATATATATATATATATATATATATGCTGATACGTATTCCTTCACGGATGGAAAAATATGATGAAATGTTACTATCTGGAGTACATCCGTTCATTCTGCAGTCCATAAATTCGCAGTTCCGACGTTTCGCTAGAATCTCATCCAGCATTGACGAGGTGAACCCAACAACAGTAGTTTCGCTCTTCTACTGTTGTTGGGTTCACCTCGTCAATGCTGGATGAGATTCTAGCGAAACGTCGGAACTGCGAATTTATGGACTGCAGAATGAACGGATGTACTCCAGATAGTAACATTTCATCATATATATATATATATATATATATATATATATATATATATATATATATATATATATATATATATATATATATATAATTATGTAAACGTCATCAAAAACTGTTTTATAAAGACAATATGGCCAATTTCTAATAAATAGTATACAACGGTCGAGTCAATATTGTTCGTATCATCTTTATGGACATCTTGGTTGTATAATATCATCTTGGGAAATGTACATATGATTAGTACAAAATGATCATAGTTAGTGGATTTTGTAAACCATTATGAATGGTAAACCCTCTTGTAGGGGATTAGGAGTGCAATGCCTCAAGGGGACAGAATGAATAATATAAAGAGGCCTACTCTTTGTAGCAGGAATAAATAATGTTTTAAAACTTTACTAGGGCAAATTAAAGTTTATAATGATCGATAACTGTTTTAGATCATCTGTTTTCAGTCAGAGTGTACCACCTCTATAAGTAGACATTTTAATTATAATACAAGCCTACAACACACTTACACACACACGTGCGGGCGCGCGCGTAACTTGCATTTTTAGTAATGTCGTTAAAATTATAGGAGAGAATAGAACTGTTTGACTTTTGCATTGTAATGCGCCAGATTAGAATTCAAAATATTAAAAATTTTGATATATAAAGTCGACGAACATTTTTACATAGTATTGTTTTAACAATATTCTTGTGACGAAATTTGTAAAACTAAATACGACACAACAAAATGTTCACAAAAGTTATTTATATATTGATTGTTTATAAACACACTCAACACAGAAACACACACACACACACACACACACACACACAAGCGCGCGCGTAATTTGCATTCTTACTTGTTCATATTTGTTTACACCTGTAAAAACCGCTCCTATAGGGGCGAGATTTTGGGTTACACAACCTGGCATATATCCTCCTAAACAAAGAACCTAAACAGAAATCATTTATGCAGGTTTTGAGAATAGCTATGTACACAATTTCGGAGTGATTAGATACGTTGTGGTGCATAGATCTGTAGTTAGGTTTTGAAAATCACGTCAATTGCGTTAAGCAACAAAATTGTACAAACTCAAGCATAGATTTCTATTCCCGTGAAAGTACCCGTTGTTAGCAACCTTATCGGATTTTAATGAGTCCTGAAACCCGAGCGGAGGAAGGAGTAGAATTTAACTTTACTCACGTCTGCACTTTAATCATAATTGTCTCGCTACAAATGGAAATGCAAACTTCCGCTAATTAAACACCAACCAACGAGCACGTGTTCAAAGTAGTTGTACCAGTTTCTTTCAGTAGTAATTGATTTTTTTTTAAATTTTGAACTGCATGATCCGTATTGAAGTTTGGGATTTGACACCGTTTAATATATCACAAGAAAAGTTTCGTTTACCCTGTTAAAAGCATTTGCACATGGAATATTACCATTTAATTAGTAACAGAGGAGTTATTAGGTGGCTTATAAGTCTAAGACCTTTTTCGGTATAAGATATGATGCCCATAAAGAATCTGGTACTTTTTAACAATAACCAAACATAACAGCTAATATTTGTGAAATGACTAGTAAAGTGAAAACAAACAATGCCTATTGGAAGTTTTCACTTCAAATATTCTCCAAGCGCATAGCGGTTGTATGTAACCCATTTATCCTTAGCTACCACAGTAACTTACCATAGAACAGAAACTACAAAATTTAAATACTTATTTTTCGTTGGTATTTTTCAAAACCTTTTATGCAAATAGTTTCATTCTCAGTGAAGAGAACATATTTATCGTTTAAATTCTCCTTTTTAAACCTAACCTTAAACTTCATTGAATATGGACCTTCTATTTTAGTGACTTGGATCTAATTTATATAATTTAATTATCATTATGTAGAGTTTTCTTTTCACACATAAATGATATTGGTAAAAGTGTCAAGTACGAAGTAAATTTGCACAGTTTATTTTTGGGATTAGTATAAATATAACACAACTAAGATACTTATTTACAGTAATAGTTATAAAAATGTGCTTACATGCGCTAACAGTTACATGATCTTGCTTGTAAACTGTACACACAATGAATACGAATACATTACTATCGATTGGCCAATTGAATGACAGATATCTCAACTTTATTTGTTAAAAGTAGACATGTACAATTCAGAGCTGATTGTATTAAGTCATGGCGAAGCTCAAAGCTTGTCGCATGAAACTCTAAGTTTTTGGTTATTGTTTAGGTAGGTGAGTTAGAAGATTATTGCTAAGTAAAGCAAAGGACTTAGTGAGCAAGGTGAGTAAGGGTTAGCGAGTGAGTACGTCTGTTAGATAAAGTGGGAATCATATGAATGTGAATAGTAGTAGAGGGTAAATTAAAAAGAAACATACAGACATGAACGTCAAAGTAAAACTCGAACAATATAATACTTAAAATGAACAACTTGGTTGTATTAAAATGAGTAATGATGGAAAATTTAACAATTTATCAGTAAAATGAAAAAAACGTTTTAGGGCATAAAAACGTTTAGGAATAAAGACTGTTCTGCAATAAAGACACTGCAGACCCAGTAGGGCGTATTACAGATCTCTTTCCTTTGATCAATGAAAATTTGTTCAAGAAAATTTCAGTGTAGTTAAATCGTTTTTTTTCTGCAGCCACTTGAGAATATGCTTTATACGAGATATCTGTAGGTGGTTTATCGGTCTATTTTTATAAAAGATTCCTTATCCATAAAGACTCTAGTAATTTTTAACACTAATTAAAAATAACAGCTATTATTTGTGAAATGGCTAGTAAAGTGAAAAAAAAACAATACCTATTTGAAGTGAGAACTTCAAATATTCTCCTTTCGATACCTGTTGTATGTAACCCATTTATCCATACCTGAAGCAGGAATTAAGTACAGAATTTTCAAGATTTAAGTATTTATTTTTCGTTGGTATATTTCAAAAAAAATGTATGCACATAGTTTTATTTTCCGTGGAGACAACATATTTATGGAGTAAATTCTCCTTCTTGAATCTAACCTTTAACTTCCTTGAATATGGAAATTCTATTTTACGGACTTGGATCTTATTTACATAATTGTAATATCACTATGAAACGTGATATTGTCACATATTAATGATATTGGTAAAAGTGTCAAGTACGAAGTAAACTTGCACAGTTTATTTTTCTAGTTAGTATAAATATAACACAATTAAGACACTTATTTACAGTAATAGTTATAAAAATGTGGTTACATGCGCTAATAGTTACATGATCTTGCTTGTAAACTGTAAACACACTGAATACGAATACATTACTATCGATTGGCCAATTGAATGATAGATATCTTAACTTTATTTGTTAAAAGTAGACATGTACAATTGAGAGCTGATTGTATTAAGTTGTTGCGAAGCGCAAAGCTTGTCGCATGAAAACTCTGACCAAGCTTTATAAACCAACAAACAAAATAAATCACAATAGGATTTCTGAAATTGACTGGGTTTAGCCATAAACAGCCTTTATCCAAATTATTAGAACGAAACATTATTTTACTGAATACAAGAGAGAAACTGTATAAGCACGTAGACCTTTTGGGTAAAATTATATTGCCCCTGATATTATATAATATTTACAAATGTACTTTTTATTTAGAATAAATGAGTATACATGTTTAGAGGCCCACAGCTAAATACAATTTGATGTAATATAGTGAGGAAAAATGTGTGAGTTTACAGGGTAAGGCAATTGAATGTTAAATAATAAGGTAATAAATGAGTTAGCAATCTTAGTATGTTGTTAATTAAGCGGCTGAGTGACACTGAGTGGTAATTTTGTGGGTAAGGTAGGGAGTGAGTGAGATATTAAGCGGATTATTGTTTACGTAGGTGAGTTGGACAGCAATAGAGCTGGGTGAGTAAAGGTGAGCGTGTGAATGAGTCTGTTAGATAAAATGTAAGATAAAAATGGAGTCATATGATCGAATATAGAGGTAGAGGTAAACATAAAGAGATAGAATCATATGTAGATGAATATATAAACATATAGATTTTATTGATATATATATATATATATATATATATATATATATATATATATATATATATATATAATGTTTCATACATAGATATAATGATGTCTGAATAGGAAAGTAGATAGGTGAAGGGATGGACAAACACATAACAAACGATAAAAATATCGGTATTTAATTAGGTTGGATAGTCAGTAGGTAAACACAGACACACACACGCACACACACACACACACAAACAGCCACTAACATACACATCACACATATATTTATATATGTATATATATAAATATATATATATATAAATATATATATATATATATATATATATATATATATATATATATATATATATATATGATATAATATAGAATGATAGATAAAAGTCATTATATTACGAAATGACATACATAAAGTGATAGATACTTACATATGTACATAATGTACTGCATAAATTGATAAGTAGACATGCAGAATGATAGATAAAGGAAAAAATAGGTAGGTAATATCATGAACGTAGGTAAGATAAATAGAGCATTTAATAAAATAAGATAGACTAGTAGAAAACGTATAAGCACGTAGACCTTTGGGTAAAATTATATTGCCCCTGATATTATATAATATTTACAAATGTACTTTTTAATGAGAATAAATGAATATACATGTTTAGAGGACCACAGCTAAATACAATTTGATGTAATATAGTGAGGAAAAATGTGTGAGTTTACAGGATAAGGCAATTGAATGTTAAATAATAAGGTAATAAATGAGTTTATTAGATTGAGTTAGCAATCATAGTCAGTTGTTAATTCAGAGGCTGAGTGACACTGAGTGGTAATTTTGTGGGGAAGGTAGGGAGTGAGTGAGATATTAAGCGGATTATTGTTTACGTAGGTGAGTTGGACTTCAATAGAGCTGAGTGAGTAAAGGTGAGCGTGTGAATGAGTCTGTTAGATAAAATGTAAGATAAAGTTGGAGTCATATGATCGAATATAGAGGTAGAGGTATACATAAAGAGATAGACTCATATATAGATGGATATATATATATATATATATATATATATATATATATATATATATATATATAAAGTTTCATACATAGATATAACGATGTTTGAATAGGAAAGTAGATAGGTGAAGGGATAGACAAACACATAATAAACGATAAAATTATCGGTATTTAATTAGGTTGGATAATCAGTAGGTAAATACAGACACGCACAAACACACACACATCAACAGACAATAACATACACACACACACACACACACACACACATATATTTATGTGTATATATATATATATATATATATATATATATATATATATATATATTATGTATATTTATTATATATTATTTAAAATAGAAGGATAGATGAAAGTCATTATATTACGAAAAGATATACATAAAGTGATAGATACTTACATATGTACATAGTCTACTCCATAAATTGATAAGTAGAGATGCAGAATGATAGATAAAGAGAAACATAGGTGAGAATTAGCAAGAATGTAGGTAACATAAATAGATCATTTAATAAAATATGATAGATTAGTAGATAGCCTACAAAGAGAGGTAGATGCACAGATCCGGCAGGGTAAATACAAATACAGACATATAGATAATAACGTCAAAGTAAAACTCCAACTATCTAATACTTAAAATGAACAACTTGGTTGTATTAAAGTGAGTAATTGGGAAAAATTTTACAATTTATCAATAAAACGAATGGAACGCTTTAGGGAATCGTTTAGGAATAAAGACTGTTAGTCTTAGGAATAGACTGTTCTAAAGAATATACAGGACGAACAATGGATCGTGAAAGATGATATCGGATTATAGATGACATCAAGATAAATGGTTTTTTACAGCGAGATATTAGGATACAATGGAACAAAGACTTTGTTGTAAGTTGATTTTGCAACGAAATACTTTTATATAGACAGGCAAATAGTCTAATGAAAAAATACTTTTTTATTAATACGTTAAATTTTAATATTAGGTATGAATAAATACAGTTTTCAGAAACACTCCCATTATCCTTGGTTCACTATTTATGCCTTATAGTAGGTTGATAAACTAGGCTTTAGTTATTAATAGATATGTAGGTGCATAAAAAAGTTCGTATGTAGATATTGAATCATGGAAAGGAAAACTTAAGAGACATAATCTGTTTGTGTGTGTGTGTGTGTGTGATATACAGATAGAAAAAAGATACACAAAGGAGAGATTGAGACAGAGTGAGAGAGATAGAGAGAGAGAAAGAGAGAGTGTGTGTGAGAGAGAGAGAGAGGGGACATAGTGAGGGATCTTGATTGAGAGAAATACGATCTTCTCACTATGCCATTTCCCGTCGAAGGGTGCTGATCCAAAAGGCATAATGCTTTGGTCATTACATCACGAAATATATCGGGTGGTGAACGGTCAAACCAACTCCTAAGATTTTTCAGTCATGAATCTCGCACGTCTTTGCACTGATGTTATACCGTATACTCTATCATCTATTTCGACAAAGTAACCTTCGCCTCTCGTTACATGACCCAAATGTTGCACTTACGTTTTAGATGTAGTAACAGTTCCTTTTGTTTGGACTTACAGAGTCCCTTGCCGTTGGTAATTAGACTACAGCTTTTATTTTTTTCTGTTTGTAAATTTTTCTTTCAACCCCTACATCCATTGAGTGAGACACAGATAACGTATCCTCTAAATATTCGAACTCTCAGCTTTGTACTAAATTCTTATTTGGTAAAAATTGTCTTTCATTATTATTAATTTTTTTCTTTTGAATGGCTACATGATTTTAAGTCTTTCTGGTAACACCAAGTGTTTATATTAGCTCTCAAATATCCTAAGGAGACTACTTGTTCTATTAGATAGAAATAGAAGAACGATAATTCACGTTTGATAGGTAGCATAGAACAGACGAATAAATAGATAAATATACCGAACGTAGATATATAGGGGGGGGCAGAAAAAAGCTAATGAATTCCTACATTTGTCAAATAAAAGACGTTTTAAATTCAAGGATTTTAAAAACGCATGCTGTTTATGTTTTGTATTGAGGATATAGAGTACATGAGACGTTCAAAATTCATACCTAATTAATTTACGTTTCCAACCTTTTGACTTATATAAAGAAAATTTAAGAATTAATTTGTTTGTGTGCCCTAAGAAATTAAACATTCATTTTGTAATGAACAGATTAATATTATGTTCATGTTTATCGCAATATTGCAAAAAGAATTGGTTCGGATGTGTTTACAGTTACCTAAATTCTCAAGAAATAAGTGTACATATTTTAATAAAATATTACGAATGCTTTTTAATGTACGAACAACAATAGGTTGAGACAGTATTACTACACTCTAATCACAAAAATATGCTTTGTTATGTATTATTCTGAAGGTCATACAACCTCTTTCTACTAGATCAAAAGTAATCTGTGATCTGTAAACGTATCTACCCGGATCTGTGACGTTGTTAACCTTAAAATAATGCCATACCAGGTCAGTTTTTACAAATCAGTTACTATATAACAAAAATTTTGCGCTCACGATGACAGGCATTCCCTTCTCCGAAGGATTTATTTCCATTCTTCTCCAAAAAATAACATGTCATTTTAAAATGGAAAGTTAAACTATATAATTCGCCCAAGCTCCGAAATGCCCACTTAATGAAGCAGTCTGCTTTTATAGGTCTATGCATTACCCACACTGGCTGGTTTACGTTAGTCTCTCTCTCAAGGTTTCTGGGCAATAAAAGTGATTTTGCAAAAACAAATGAAACTCTAGACGATTTTTTTTTTTATCTAGAGGGCAAGATTATATTTTCTTTCACTAATAAAATAAATAAATTAAAAATATGTTCAAGCTGTTCTCATAACACCTTTTCATTAAGCTGAAAACACCTGGGATAAATAAATAACTTGTCTGATTTAAACCTACAATAGCTACATTTTATTGATATATTGAAAATAAAATAAATTTTCAAGGGAAATAATTTACACAGATTGAAATTTTACACAACCGGAAATTATGTTTTTTCGGTCATGATATCCGGTCAGCAACTGAAGAGATGTTAAAAGTTTTCTACATTTCGTGTTATTTGGTGGTGTTCTTCACAGTAAATGTGTTTGCCTATATTGGTAAGTAGTCTACTTCACGTGAGCTACATACCCGTGAGTTGTGGTAGTTTTTTCTTATCGCCAGTTATCGCGAGTTACTTATTCTTAAATCCCCTACACTCCCTTATCTAACTCCTTACGAGGGATGTAACATATGACTCCGTTTTACGCCCCTAAACTAGAGTAGGTTATCTTCAGGTAAGCAACACTATATATGTTGTTATACTTTCCAGGCCACTATATATATATATATATATATATATATATATATATATATATATATATATATATATATATTCTTTACCAAGAGAATTCATCTTTTTCCATATTCATATACACAATCTTTTATACGTGATACAGGCAAGTCTAAGGAATGAATAGCTAAACTAAATATTACAAAAGTTAAAAACTTTTTTAACTGACTGAAATTACAAGAAACTGAAAACCGCTGTAGGCAAAGTAATGTATAAAAGAAATCGAAGTGAAATATTACCTCTCTTAGAGGATGTAGTATACTTCACGAGGCACAGTAAAATACTTGCCTAGTATATGACCAGTGAATTATTTGACAATTGGTATACTACAAACTCCGTGTCGTATCTACCATATATACGTAATGCTTAGCCACAAACACTACATCTAGAGAAAAGACAGCTGTTTTTCTGTCCACCTCTATTAGTCGGTAAATTCTACCTCCAAAACCTCTGAAATCTATTTCTTTCTGTCGTGATATTTTTAACATTTAATATATTTTGTATATCTTTTTATTTTTTCAAGAAAATAGATCCTTATTAACTTTGCGTTCAACTAAATATGTGCCCTAATTCTTCACAGTATGTTAAAAATTAGATTGTAAACCTTATGTTATCCATCTCGTGCATCAGTATCATTCCACGTCTTTCCAAATGGATCAGATGTAGACTCGGCTCGAGTTATGAATAATGTAATCACAGACCTGTTCAATGAGAAAATTTAAAATATTTCATGAACGTAAAACATTGTTAGGACCAGACTGTACCTAATGTAATTACTGAAAAATAATTTGTTTCGCGTTCGCCCATTCGATGAAAAATCAGATTCAACTGGAGTGACCTAGAAATTATCGCCCACTCTGTTCGTTTCATGGGGAAAGAGTTTTCTTTGAGTAATATTTTGTGTGGGAGAGGAAAGAATGTCCTCCGTCTCTATAAAACTGATTAGACTTTGCGTGTCTCAGCCAGTGCTAGCGTGTGTCCAATCTGCAAGTAAAACTGAATAAATTATTGGACTTTTCAGTTCTTCAGGAAAACGGCTGAATTATTCCACAATGTCATTGTTTATGTTTATTTAACGAACAATAATAACTGCCTTGACTCCAGGAAGATTTATGTTTCAGTTAAAATAACATATAAACTTTCCGAACGAATCTAGTAGAAAACGTTTTATATAATGTAAAATCTTGCAAATATTTTACTTTTGTTTTTTTTTTTACAACAATCTAGTAATAAACTCTGTACGGACAAAATGCAAACTTTCAAAGAACGACTTTTCATATTTTGCTGTTTCAAATAAATGTGATTGTTATATCTTAAAATATATTGCCTCAACCTACACTGATTAACTAATCTTAAACGATTATGTGATATCTTTGCTTAGGTGAATATCGTTTTCTTTTTAATTCATAGTTCAAATGGACAACAATCACAGAGGCAAAGGTCTAAGGTGAAGAGACTATATGCCATATTTGGTGAAGTAGTTTTTTGTACCAAAGATATAGACGTATGAATCAGCTATGTTTTTAATTATATACATTTATATATATATATATATATATATATATATATATATATATATATATATATATATATATATATATATTGTAATCCTTAGATGAATTATTTTTTCTTGTCGTATATGTATGGTGAAATAAAATGATTTTCATAAACAAGAATATACGAGTATTACTTCACTTTATTGTTGATTGATGCTTTTCGCTAATTTACATTATTAGCATATTCAAAACTTATAAAAGGTCCAGTTATGTGACTAGAGTAAGACTGTAGAATATTACTCTAGTTACATAACTGGCCAGTGATTTTTAAATTTTGAAATTACTAATAATGTAAATTGGAGAAAAACTTCAATCAGCAATAAAGTGAAGTAATACTCTTATATACTTGTTTATGAAAATTATTTTATTTCACCATATATATATATATATATATATATATATATATATATATATATATATATATTAAATATGGTGATATGTTTTCTTGTAATATAGTTAATAAATTTCAAATATTTCAGAAACAAGAACATTCATTAAAAGTATTCTTGTTTTTGAAATATTATATATTTATATATATATATATATATATATATATATATATATATATATATATATATATGTATACTATATTGTTTCTTATATGTTGTATAATATATTGTTTGAATAAACTGTATTTCTGAAGTTACATTAATAGAAATACATATTTCGGCGAAGCTGTCACCAAACCACAAATGTTTTAGAAGGGTTACCAACTATATATTTGATCGTCTTTAATAAAGAAATATTATGTTTAGGTGGGTTTTCTTCTGCGCTATAATTTTTCTCGTCGAGAGTATACTGCAGATGCATGCCAACATTATTGCTTCCATTAGGTACATAACTTGAAAATCATGGATGGGAACAAAAACAAAAACGAATGGGATCTGCTCCGTTTAGCCCCGTATAAGAGAAGATTGCCTATGTTCGGAGCTGTTGAAGTAAGGTTGTGAGAAAACATTACTTTCTTAACTCATGTGAATTTGGGCGCTACTGGAGTCGTCCAGAGATATCTGACACCTTCGTTTTCCACTAACAATGAATATAATATGTAGTATTTATAATGGGTTTTAAAACAGTCTTCCTAAGTCAAGACTTAATTCTCAAAAAATCGTAGCAATATATCTATTTTAGCAATAAGTCAATGACAATACTAAACTTGTTTGAAGTACAAAGTTCCATTTGAACTTAAAGAGCTACTCAACACGACGCAAACTATCTGGCCTTTGTGCAATCTTACAAAAATTAATAGTGAACAGCTAACTGATATCAATAGAGATATCCAACTGATTATAAATCGCTAATTGGTGGATCTAAGTCGAATGGTTAAAAAACTTCGTTTGATTAAATCATTAAATTAAATTAATAAAAAAAATTAAACAAATAATTATCTTGGAGTATTGAACGGACTTTAATAAAACACATTTTTTTCTCTATAAAAATATAAAAACAAAAATGCATATTGAAGTCATTATATACACGTCGTATCAAATATATCAGTTAACTTCAAGAACACGCCGTTGGATAAACATTGATCGAAGCTATTGTTAATAGCATATTGATTTCCGCACAAAAGGGAAATTATTCCTTTGAAGGTTGGTATAGAAACTTGTATAGGCAGTGTGAGATTCCTTTCGTTCCTTCCCGCAATAATCCTTCAGGATAGACGATGAAGTATTACTCTCAAGATGCTTTCTGAAGCCTTATAATGCCCCCTCGTAGGGAGGTATTATAGCAGATCTTCTTAACTACGTTTTACTCAAAGTGGGGTATAATGCATGAATCCTGAAGCTTATTTACAGGCTAAGAATCTAATTCAATATAACATTTAAATGTATGAATCTAAAATTGTCGTACAATTTAATATTTTTTAATATATTTTCATAACAAATGTGATCATTGAATTTTTTTAACATTTTCCATTTAACCATTATATTTGATATCTTTATTTGAATAATTTCGAAATAGTTTTCCCTGATATATTGTTTTTTGTAACATAAACACATGGCTTTAAATCTCGTACGTTAGAACTTTTAAAATATATTTAAATCATTTTTTCCGAAATTTATAATAAAAGTGAAAATGTATATTACTTTTTTAAATTTAGATTTTGTGAGAAAGTGATCAAACAGAAGCGCTCACTTAAGCAATCGAGATTAATATTCTTGTACAGATACCAGAGTTATTATTTTATTCTCTTGTATTCAAATTGTTGAATTTTACAAATGACATAAGTAAAACAAAAAATCTACAGCGTTTCAAAATAATCAATTGATATTAAGGTCAAGAAATCATCTACAAAAACCTGTAAAGTGCTAAGCAATATTTACAAATAGTGCTTAGCATCACGAAACATACATAATAATCCTAGTAACATAATATTTTGCAAACGAAATAAGAAAAATAGACCTCACAAATAGGTTTTTATTTCACATGATAAATGATAATAATATTAAGAAATACCATTAAAAAGATAATTGAAACTAAGAAACAAAAGGTGAAGTAACAAATAATTAAAAGAATAAAATCATGAGCGAAATATAACACACAGAAGACAACAAATGTCCGAACCCCACAACAAACATTATCCTCCCATAAATAAGCGTAAATAAGTAAATATTTTGTTAATCAAATTCCTTGTTAGTGAAACTAGAGGCATGGAGTTGAAATGTAATAGTTTACCAGAGGGGTTAACGGTTTCCTTTATAAAAAGTAATTAATTTTTTTCATGATATACTAGTCGTAAATTGCTAATAAAATACAAATTTTGTTTGTAAAGATCAGTATGAAGAATAACTAACAATTAATAACTTGCCTTCTCATTTATATTTAAAAGCAAAGTATCATTGTGAGTGAGTATACTACACGAATACTATATTATACCACGTAATTTCGAAACCGTATAATTCACTGATAATGATTTCATTGCCGTTGTAACTCGTATGAGAGCATATATTATCGATTGTGCTCTAACAGCATAGTTATTATAAGTCTCAATAATTAATAACATTCGTAAAAAAAGCCATGATTTTGACTATCTGTCGAAAAGGTTTCAAATATAATGGCCTAAATAAATGACATTATAAAAGCACTTCTTGCGAGCTTAATTAAACTCCATTTTCAATGTTTAGTATGAGTTTAAACTATATTAGTATTTTTTGATAACATATAGTTAGAATAAACTACACATACAAATATGTTAAAAATATTCTAAATAGCTATCATGCTCAGAATTCATTAAAGGTCATCAGTACAAAAACCACTAACCCTTGTTACTATTTCCTTTTAAAAACTTCTAACTTTGTAAATTATCTCTTCTAGAATATAATTTTGTTCTTTAAAAACACAGAACAAACACAGATCTAAATAATTTAATTTAATCTTTTTTTTAAGTTCAAACATAGGTTTGACCAAAATATTTTAAAATATATTGATCTTGAATTAATATTTTCAGGAGATTGAATGTACTGCTGGATTTCCTAGTAATTAAACAGCTGATCTTTATATACATCAGCTGTTTCTAGTTAAATAAAAATAAATAGAAATTAACTTTTAGTTACTATGGTATCGCGAATAAATATTTTTCACATATAAAGTACAAAGTCAAACACCTATACTGTTATATAGAATTCAATTGTATCACATACACATATTCGCGAGCGCATACGCTTATACGCATACTGTACATATATACAGACACACACACAAGCACTCATACACCACACACACACACACACACACACATACACACACACACACACACACACACACATACACACACACACACACACACACACACAAGCACGCATACACCACACATAAACACACACACACAAACACACACAAACAAACACACACACACACACACACACACACTTAAATACACAAACCGAACGCCGTTATATATACATACGCACACACACACACACACACACACACACACAAACACACACACACACACACACACACACACACAAACACACACACACATACACACACTTAAACACACAAACCGAACGCCGTTATATATACATACAAAAGCACAGACACATACACACGCACACACACACACACACACAAACCCACACACACACACACACACACAGGGACAGTATGGAATACGTTAAAGTTTTACAAGAATCCTCGACCTATAATTTTACAGTAATACTGAAGTTTAATTAAAACACTGTTTCCTAACAGGAGACGATAATTACCAGAGTAGAGGATTACGAACACATTTACTGTCAATATAACTCGCACCCTGCGAACCCAGAGCTAAAGTAATTGACCATGAACTCTCTACAATTGTCGGACTTTATTAGCCAGAAGCTTTTATGTTTACCTACCTCTGTGACGTCAAAATTGCATAGACATAATTGTTTGCAATTTATTTGATTGCCGTCATTATTTTAATCCATTAGCTTTCAAAATTACGTGGTTCGACAATTATTTTATAAATTAATAATAGTGGGTCCATTATTAACACAAGGGAATTTATATGTCACCAGCGTAATGAGTTTACTAAGTAGTTTGTCTCCTTTGAAATACTAACAGAGCATAAAGCTTCATTCTATAGAATTTAGTCGTAAACGTTCATAAAATTAACTTGTTTATTTTCCAATTCTGCTCTATATTTCGTTATCTGTTGTATTAAGAAAATGGTAATCAAGGTATGGAAATATAATTAATGAAATAACTTCTTTCAAGTAATGACAACATTATTTAAAAAACAGTAATGCAGATTTAAAAAATTTGAAAAAGGTCTCATACAAATACCAATTTTTTTATAGATCCTTAATCTGTCTTTTAATAACGATACAATTTAAAAGAAATAAAGAATTACAAATAATCAAAAAACATTTAAACCATTAGGGTAATAATAACATATCCGGGTAGCAATTATTACTCGTCATTAATATTCAGTATCAACAGTGAATACATTAGTTATGTTGTAAAGAACTTAATATGATGAAAGAGATTTTCAAATAACTCAAGGAAATCAACGTAAGGGTTTATGGCAACACTGCTTTTGCAGATACCAACCTTTTATTGCCTAGAAGTATTAAAACAATTATTTCATGCTTTCACCCAATAATTGTTACCTTCATACAGGCGCTAGATTGGCGATAGATTATTAAACTTTCTTATATAATAATAATATTTGCAGCACATTTTTAAAATTTTTTGATTAAAGATAAAACAATTAAATGTAAAACAATAAAACCGAATAATTCATCATGATATGTAAAAAACGGCATTTGTAATTCAGACTGTCAAATAAGTCTTACTAATAATGAGTTACATAGGTTTTTATAGATGCTGATAAAGGTTTTGAAACAACAAATAATTTTATTGCATTAAATTGAACTTGGTTTCGTAGAAGTGGTCTTGAAATTTTACTGAAAGCTTATGACTTATTTTTGTTTTTGAATTATGTGAACAAGATTTATGCAAGTATAATTATTTCTGTAAAATGAATTATACTAAACATAATGCCAATTTTTTTAATCTTGTTATTGACAATACTGACAGCAATAGAGCATATGGGTAGGCTAATTTAAACAGCTGTTTGCAAAATCATAATTTAGTGTGTAATGAATTCAAATATATAATACTTCTAAATATGTTGTGTAGAACCGGCATTGTAAGCGATTTATGATTATCCTCTACGTACACTCTAGCGGAAACACTAAGTGGAAACGTGATTTAAGAATAACTTCCAACTAACCTCACACAATCTGTTGATAGCGCCGATACCATTAGAAGGGTCGTTGGAATTTATCAAGGTAATTCGTGATTCTTCAGATAACTGATATAATCCTTATAACGCGAGTTGAAAGTTTTTCTCCTACATATGAAACATTATATTCAAGTGAAGAGGATTCACTTACAAAATTTGTACGTGGAAATAAGTAAGTTTATATTTACCTCATACTACGGTTTGAAGTTTAAATAAAGTAGGTTTTAATGGAAAAGAGAATAACATTAACATGATAAGTGAAATCACCTACTACCTAAAAAATGTAAACTTTTTCATATTTGTAATTATGGGCTTCATAACTGTTCTTTGAAGTAGCTGCAGATTGAAAATTATAATATTTTCTATTGTACAAAAGTTTAGGTAAGCTGTATACGTTTCTATAGAATTTCGAAAAGAAATTATATCACTCTGGTTGGATTGCTAGAGACAATTTATTTTTCGTTAGGTTTTTATTGTAGTTTAGTTCGCCTACTTTCATAAATTGTAGTAAAATTCTTCAATATCGGGACCATGATAAAAATCTATATTTCACTATAGTGGCTTCAAAAACGTTTTACTAGATTCTGCCTTATTTTTTCTAAGAAACAAAGCGGCCTACAACGTTTTCAGTGTCATATCCAGACCGACCTGCCTTTATGGGTAATTACCGTTAATCGATTGAACCATTAGTTGATTGCCTATCAACGCCCAAAGTATTGCTCCAGGTGTTAATGGAAACCTTTTAAATGGTTGCAAAACATTACTTAAACAAATACAGGCACATTGCTCATTGCCAAACTCATGAGCGTTGAGGGTAATAGTTTACTTAATTACATACATGCACTTTACATTAAAATTTCCACGGATATCTTGTTATTTAAAGTGTGCGAGAATGACAGATATAGTTAAATAGGACACATGAAATGTGCATCAACATTACTGCAACTAAATGAAACAGAAGTAAAATTAAATAGGTTTTTCGTTCAATAAAATGAGGCCAAACTAGTTGTAGCAAGGAGAAACCACAAATAATCGATAAAACGATGTGTTGAAATAATATACGAAAATATAATAAAAAGATTTAAACAAAGTGTAAATAAATATAGAGGATGTAATCATCTTGAATTCACTGAATAAACTTACATGAAACATGCATCATCATTATAACTAACTAATTGAAAGAGAAGTGAAATTAAATTGTTTTTTATCATTCAGTCAAATGAGGCCAAATAATTATAACCAGGAGAAACCACAATACTATCGATAAAATGATCTATTGAAATAATTTAAGAAGAGATATTAAAAGATTTAAAAGTAAATGAATATACTTCACGCTGAACGTATTTCTTTTATCTCTCTCTCTCTCTCTCTCTCTCTATATATATATATATATATATATATATATATATATATATGTGTGTGTGTGTGTGTGTGTGTGTGTGTGTGTGTGTGTGTGTGTTTGTTTGTTTAAAGCCCTCAATAATTAATTAATAATTTATTGTAATTTCAATAAAATATTAAAGTACTATTATAACTAACAAGGCCTAACATTCAATTATAGACTACTTTTATTATTTTACATTCGTCCATAAATCCTTTGTTGAAATGGTGCTTCATCTCCAGTTCCAGAACTTATGTAGGTATTTGTATAACTTTGTGTGATAGAACCTTAATTTATCCTCAGTTCTCAGATATCGCGCAAAACTAGCAAGAGAATTACACTGCATTGTAAGATTACAGCGAGACTGCTACAGATTTTTGGAGTTATATAGCCAAATACTTCTGTTTAAACACCAAATGATGTTCATAAAATGTACAAATATTCATGTTTTACTCAGTCACAATATCAGACACAATATAGCAAATATGGCCGTGAAAGATGCGGAAAGATTTATAATACAGGTAGTGTCATACTATTACCTACTATTTGGGTGACGGGAAGTTTTATCTTCAAAAACTCTGATATCTATTTACGAAGTTTTGTATACTGAAAAGAATTTTTATACTTAATCTACAGCTAAACCTTTGGGATAACTTACTACAGAATACAACTAAATAACTCAATTCTTAAAACCTTTTTGAACATATCGATGTTTCGATAACCGAGAGATAACCGATCTTCAGAGAACACAACCCCTTTGACACAATTTGTCTTATTATTAAGTTAAAATGTTTAAAAAATTTATTTAAAAGTAGTTAAAGACCAAATACTCATAGCTATCTACGAAGATCAAGGAAACAATGCCCATGTTATATAAGTGAAACAATCTAGTCATATAGTTTTAATACATTGTTTATTATCACATAGTTTACACACAGAACAGTTCGTAGTAAAAAAAACTTAGATAGGAATTTGACAATTACAAAATTAATCACTTTAATAATAATTTATGAATGTCTGAGCTTTAAGTTTTCTAAATTCGTATAAACTTAATGGGACAGAAAGTTTTCGATCGCTCATTGACGATCTTCATCAGTGCCTTCTGCTTGGAGTTAAGTAAAACGGTGATGGTTTTAAAGGCTGATTTTCGATACTATCAAAGAGTATGTGGGATTTAAATTTTGTTTGTTCGTTTAATATATTTGTATTTTAAGTTTTTTTGTGTTTGTATATTTGAAATTCTTCTAGTGTGTTGAGATGTGGTCCTTTTGTGACGATGTTTAAGATTTCTAGGTTATGGTAAATATCTGTGTATTTATCACCTGTCTCTTCTGTGTGAGGCACGTAGACCAAAGATAAATTGACTTGCTGTTTGTCTAGATAAGGAGTAGGTTAACGTTGAAATTTTAAGTGCATACTGTTAAAAAAGCCCTCATTAAAAGCATACTTTGTTAAACTCTAACCCGGACTTTAGTTAGTGGATGACAGTGACTTAACTTGATATAGTTCGTTATAAAACCTCTAGGACAAGTGTAAGGTTATTTAATTATCATTATCATCCTTAAACATGTTTAATTCGGCGGCACACAATATGTAAAATTGTTTTCTAAACAGCTTTCCATCAATCATTAAAATTTAATGTATTCATTTATTAAATAAATAGAGCTACACTAAATTTTAAAAAAAATCATTGAACTACAAGCAACATAACTTAAATAGTATTAAAGTGATTAAATATTTTACAATAACGAACAAAATATAATCATATATTTATTACAGGTAATCATTATAGCTCCTTACGTATTAAATCTTTTATTTAGAGCTAGAAGGGTTTGTCGATCATTGTCGTAATTGCGGCATCTGCTTTTTTTAACACTAGCTGCAGGACAATACTACATAGCGTACTTTACAGATTAGCTGAATTTCTTGTACAAAAAAAAAAAAAACCACTACGGAAAACCATTCAGCCAGTCCTTTCTCAATAACAATTAAAACAATCAACCAGGATAAGGCCTGCTTTCATAATAACTAAATAATCATTGGAATTAAATATTAATTCTCATTAACGGTTAAATAATTACAGATCCAATTTCTGTATTCAAATACTATCAGAAGATTCTAAATGTGAAAATTCAACACTCACATGTCTCGACTTGAATAATAAAATAAAAATAAAATATGTAACAAAAAATAACGTTCCCAAACAAAAACAATAAATGGATATATAAATGGAAATATGGATTAATTTTTGCTAATTTTTTAGGGGGATTTATTTTAGGCCTATATGACGTAAATTTTATGATTGTTAAAATATTTCGAAAAATCCCTCAGTTTTAAGCTACCGTATTTATAAACACATTTCTTTTACAAAATGATACTAGTATGGAAGAGTATATTATAACAATTAGTTAATAGACTTCAAATAATGTGTTTATCTATGAATAACTGATTTAATGAAAAAGGAAATCACTTGGTTTTCAACATTTAAGTGTACAGGGCTACAAAATGCACAATTACTAGTTACTGATCAAAATTCTCTCGCCTGTAAACAATTATTTTTATTGACATGTGTGTTTAATTAGTAAAAGAATGCACATTTATTTGCAACAATAACCCAACATGAAGCACAGATGCGTGTTTACGTTATTTGTTTACCCGACACCAACGTTTTCCCAGTAGGTGTGCTGAGAATATGAAAACTCATTAAAGCTGACAAGGTTGCCAACATGTGCCAATTACATTAGGCCCTAGCGGACCTAGAGGGGTTGATATGTGCAAAATTGTAATTCACGCTTTATCCACAAACCTTATACCAATTTACTACAAAAATAAAAATAAAACTGACATTTGTAAACACATAACTAGAAACAAAATAAGACGCCTTATTGCCATGTTGCCATCTATATGTAATGGTCTTGTTAAAAGTGCAAACGGCTCATTGAAGCTAATCTATAAATAGAAATTAAAAAGGCCTTGGCTTATTTATGTCCATATATTTGCATAGCATTATACTGTAGGTAAAATAATGGGAATTATTGTAGTGATAGATATAAGCAAAACCCAAAATACAAAATTATTATTTAATCACTTTAACATTATTATGTTATGTGCTTAACATTATAAAATTATTATGTTGCAAAAATATTTGTGTAATTATAATTTTATTATTGTTTAGAAAAAAATTTGTTTACATAAGTCTTTAAAAGTGTAACTGTAACAAAACCGTGTTTAAAGTGTTAGCTTTTAAATTCGTGGATCTAATGTACATGTTCTATATAACAATATTTACAAATTTATTGTAAAGGTATAGGTTTTATCCTTTTTCATCCGGAAGGTAAAGAATACACAACTGCACCGTGTGCGGTTTAAAGCTTTAGCATCTAACTTTAACGCCCACTAAACTCCCATTTCCTCACTCATATTCCCTCAATAACACGGTCACAAGACATATTATATAAGAAATTTAATTCCAAATATAACTTCGAAGTAATAATCAAGTCAAAACTATCTTAGCAATAGCCTACTCCACTAAAAGGTTTTTTTGCGTTACAAAGACTATTCCCATTCATCTCTAAAAATCTCCGGAATATGTTCTTAGATATTGTTACTTTTACGGTCTTAATTACGTTAGAAGAAAGTGCTAGAAACGCCTAAACATGTTTAAAGTTAGAAAATTATTGTAATTTTTAAAAAGTTTGGTTTAAAATAGATGTAAGAGTTTGTTTTAACTAAGAATAAACGTTTTGACATATTATTGAAATTATCTTTTCTTTCAATCTTAGATTAATGTAACACAATCAAACCTCTTTTTGTTTTGCAACTTGTTTTCATTTTCAAATAGAGACGTTTTAAACTACTAGTGGATTTTGCCCTGCAAACCTTTATGTACTCCGTGGTCCGACCGTTCTTCTTGTAATCCTTTTCATTCAAGAGATCAGCTTTATTGATGAATTAACCAAGAGTTAATGAATTTATATTAAAGATAAATTTAAAACTTATTTCTTTTCATCAAACAATTTAACAACGAACATAAATACAATTACTGTTTCCACGCAAGAGAATATGAAGTGCACAGAGGAAGACCAACGTATTGATTCTGCGTTGTGTCTTTTGTTAACACAAATATATGGACATATAATTTGGAAACATAAACTTATATGAAGGTTATCTAAAGGATTATGAATAATCGTTGAGGTTAGTGTTTTGAATTAAAGGAATGTATATTTAAACATACGGAATTTATATAAGGAAAAATACCTAGTATTTGGATGTACATTTCAAAAGTAATGGAGCCAGGTTATAAACATTACAAATGTCTCAGTAGTTCATGAGATTCGCCCGGCGGGTAGGGCAGTAGAAAAACCCGCAGTAATGCATGCTTGTGGTACGAGTCCACAAAAATCCTATACAAATCCCGAAGTTGCAATAATCTTACACTACTGCGTAATACGATTGCGCAGCGACTTGTTAAAGATTTTTACCTACCCATTTAAAAAAAAAAAAATAATAAACAATAGTTCATGAGAGAATATAAAACATTTATAACTTTAACATTTTATATTTGCAGTTTTGATTGTTACGGCTTATAATATAATATAGATATATTTATAACATTTTATATATCTTTATATTTATTTTTATCTTTAATTTACATTAATACTCTTGCTCTGTCCCCCTCTGTCGGTCTGTATGTCTGACTCGTTCTCTCTGTCACCTTCTGTGTAAATGTATATGTATATGTATGCATGCATATGTATAGTTATTACACTTTTGATATTACTTCCGACCAGACTTTATGGTAACTAAAGGCTGCTAAATTGTTAACTTACACTTGGAGGAAACCTTATCGTCTTAAAAACCACTTACCTTTCCTGGTTACGTTTCCTCCAAGTGTAAGTTAACAATTTAACAACCTTTAGTTACCATAATGTCGCAAGTAATATCAAATATGTAATAAGTAATTAGCAACCATCTCGTCATCAACAGCAACAAGATATAGACATATATATATATATATATATATATATATATATATATATATATATATATATATATATTCCTACATAGATGCAGTATATAAAGACTGTTTAATTGTACTAAGGTTGAAAGGTGCACGTGTAAAGCCGAGGAAAAGATGTTTATAAAGTTATGTTACATGCATTACATTATATTATATCATTTAATATAAAAAGGTAAAGGTTTTGACCCATATGAAATATATGCTACAATATTGAGAGTTACACGCATATATAGATATCCTGTAGATATCATTGGCTATTTTGCTATACTTCACGAACTATCCTCATTTCTGTAAGTAAATGACACAGTTATACACCCAGAGTTAAGTTTTATAACTGGTGAACCCTTTTCCGTTATCAGTAGAAAACGTCGAATCAATATAAATAAAAATTTAAGTAAACAAACTGCGTTTACTCTGAATGTGCGAAACACAAACAAACGAAATGATAAAGTGATGAATATACGTCACAGACTGTCTCTTTCAGTTTTGCTGAGACTAAATCAATGTCGTCACTAATACATACTCATAAATTAAGTGACGCTCGTCGCAATGATTAACTGCGTTTGTATCTCACATATATTGAGGCAGGGAATGCTTGATTTAAGTGAAGGAAGAAAAAAACCGACATATTCTCCATTATTATACCATTTTCCCGGGAATGATTCGAAACTTCAAATCACTATTATTATCTTAGGGGAAAGGAATACGTCTTTTCATTAATTTGCAGTTAATTTGCAGCTAATTTGCAAAAATGGAACTAGCTCCATTTACGGACTCGGAAAACATGATAACCAAATAATAGAGCTTCCAATACCAGATATTATGGTATTTCCTAGGTCGGTGTGGCACCAGTGGTTGAAACTATTCTGCGAGCAATGAAACAGATTGGTTGGAAGTAGCAGAGGAAGAGCTTGATGACGATTTGGCAAATCTTAAAGTCATAAGTATCTATCTATCTATCAATCAATCAATCTATATATATATATATATATATATATATATATATATATATATATATATATTTTTTTTTTTTTTTTTTTTTTTAAACAACATAGGATATTCAAATACAAGAATATTTATTAATTTAAAGCTTTTCGTTGGTAAATAGTACCAACATCATCAGGAATGAAATATACAATTTGATTGTAATTTTAATTGCTGATGATGTTGGTACTGTTAACCAACGAAAAGCTTTGAATATAAATTAAGAAATATTCTTGTATTTGTATAATTATTAATCAAGAAAACGTATTATACATATATATATATATATATATATATTTTTCCTGAAGATGCTGATACTTTTTTATCGGCGAAAAGCTTTGAATAAATATATTCATTAAACGTATTCTTGTGTTTGAAATATTTTAAATTTATTAACTATATATACAAGAAAACATATCACCATATTTAATATATATATATATATATATATATATATATATATAATTATTATGATGATGATGAACAGTCATTATCTAGATTACATCTAGAGTACTACAGTACATTGTACTATGTACTACAGTATATCGCTCTTCAACTGTTGTTGGGTTCATCTCGTCAATGGCAGATGAGATTCTAGGAAACTGCAATTTTATGCACTGAGGAATGAACGGATGTACCCTAGACAATACTATTCATCATATTTGTCCATCCGTGTAGGAATACGTATCAACACACACACACACACACACACACACACACACACACACACACACACACACACACACACACATATATATATATATATATATATATATATATATATATATATATATATATATATATATATATATATATATATATATATATATATACAGGGATAAATATTAATGTTGAATAAAATTATTACCAAATCTATCCTGACGGATACTTCGTACGTATATTTTAATAAAGGTAGATATTAATGTTGAATAAAATTATTACCAAATCCATCCTGACTGGATACGTCGTACGTATATTTTAATAAAAATAGATAATAATGTTGAATAAAATTATTACCAAATCTATCCTGACTGGATACTTCGTAAGTATATTTGAAGGTAGGTATAAAAGGAAGAAATCTCACTAGGTGAAAATTAAATTTAACTTTGCCATTTTTATTTAAAAGAAATTTATACATTTTTTATAACACCTAATCTAACCTATCACAACAAACAAGATTCATTAAAACTAGAAAGGGTCAAGAAAATATTAAAATGGAAGTTCGGGATTTGAGCCCGGAACTTACGATTAGTATGCCTGTACCTTAACCACTAGGCCATGGGTTTCTACTGATATTTTTGATACAGTTTCTCTTATTACATTGTGGCTCATAGCTTCCCCTACATTATCTCCCCTCTCAAGGAACCGAGTTAAAGGTTGCACATGCGCGTTGTTTAAGATCCTGCACTGGTCAAAGTCTACTTAACAGAGACCGGATCGCAGTCGCATCGTAGCTCTGACGCAGTGAGGGCCGACCTTCGCGTATACGTTGTTTGCATACCCGGGACACTTGTGAAAATGCTGCAGATGGATCGCTCGATAGAACAGCGGTGTGCAATCAAATTTTGCTTTCGCTTGGGCAAAACTGGTTCGGAAACTTTTGCTATGATTACGGAGGCCTACAAAGAGGATGCCCTATCTTCCGCTGGAATGCCGGAGTCTTCCGGTGGTTTAGTGAATTTAAAAACGGGAGGGAATCCGTTGAAGACCTGGAAACGATCTGGACGCCCTTCAACGAGTCGTGTGGATGAAACGGTGGCCAAAGTTAAAGAAGTCCTGGACTCCGACCGTCGTTTAAGTCTCAAAATGATCGCCGATGAGGTCCCCGTGAATAAATTAATGGTCCACAAAATTGCTACACAAGATTTGATGATGAGGAAAGTTTGCGCAAAATTGGTTCCCCGAGTGCTCACCGCCGAACAGAAGCAACGACGAGTGAAAGTTTGCCGTGAGATGTTGAATTAATTGGAAGGTATTCCGAAGGTAAAATATGCATGAAGAGTCATCGTTTTGATGATATTCCGGACATCCAACGTGCTGTCACGAAGGCACTAACAGGGATAACTCCAACGGACTACAGTGGGGCCTATGAAGTTTGGAAAACGCGCTGGCAACGATGTGTCGATGCCCAAGGCGACTACTTCAAAGAATATTAACGTTTTTACAAATAGGATCAATAAAATTGTTTTTCTAGATTGAGTCTCATTACTTATCTACCGCACCCTGTATATATATATATATATATATATATATATATATATATACTTACATATATTTATATATATTAATAGATAGATAAACTTACTGTAGAATCCTCTTCAAATGACTAGCTAGTAATGAGTTCGCTCCTTGCTATGGTCCTTGTTCTATCTAATACGATATCTGATGTTTCTTGTCTCACTTATTTAACATATACGTTTGTGAACATGATATTTAACAACGTTAAAATCTCCCTACGATCACGATTTTCAAAATAAAACAGAGCACTATATTATTCTATGTTAAATTATTAGTAAATATTTTAATATATCGATTGTTTTTAAAATTCTGATATTTATTAAACTTATAGTGGAATTGAAACTCTTTCTAAAATGTTTATGTATCAATTCCAGATTACGTGTGAAATTTGATTTAGACACCTAATTTGGTTAGATTGCGTCAGCCTTAACGTTTGCTACATCTAACACTTTGCTCTCATTATATGTTATGCATATTGTTTTCATTATATAAATGATTTCAAAGACGGTGAACGCTACTACATCCTGAATATATATAATGTCTCTAATGAAATCCTTCGTTAACCTCTCGCTTCCTATTCCTGTGATGACATGTTCAAATAGTGTCTCTCTATTTATGCGCATGTTACAGTCTCTCGCGTATTTCACTTCTGTCAGTCTCTGGCAGATTTCTCGTTTCTTGTTACAGAACTCCATTCATATTGTAAACAGATAAAACCATTTACACAAGACTATTCATACAAAAAGCAGAATTGAATTGTAATCATTTTCTACAGTTTACACTGTGTTATAAAATACCAGTAGTCATGTAAAAATATTGGTTTTGTTTTTATTTTTATAATATTACCTACTGTGACTCTATCCTCAGTTTCTATATTCACCACTGGTACTATTTATCAACTGTCATGCTATTAACATCTGTTAAATTTGTCTCCTAAAAATATTATTTTATATGGCTCTATTATTATAGAATTATTATTTTTTTGGATTATTACCTCATCCTTCTATTACCATTTCTCACATTAACAACGTTTTATATATTCTTTCTTCGACGATTTATTTACAGTCACGTTTTTAAAATTCGTTATAAATTTTCTCGTCCAACATTTATCTTTAGTAGCATTATTGCTTTTTATTTATTTTTTGTTTTGCCATTATTACAGACAATAACTCCTACATATTTCTTCATATGCCAAAGACTTCAGTTGCTCTATTAGAATTTTGTTCTAGAGTTTTCTTTTTTTGAATACAATCGCAGGACGGCTAATAGCGGTACTTATAGCGGTACTCTGTCCCGGAAAATATTACCCACAGAGATCTCATTCTGTATATTATGTATACATTCTTTACTCTATATATACGTACTTACAAATAGTGTAAGTATTCAGTATTCACTGAGGGGTTATTGAAAGCCCCTTCAATGTCGAGGAAGGCACCTATGGCACAACCTTTCTTAGCGATCATATGCTCAATCCTACCAACCACTTGATGGAGAGCTCCCTCGTAGTGGTTATTCCCTACTGGACGGTTTCTAGCATTTCGCTATTGCAGGATAAAATTAGGTCCCTAACTTATTACCACCTATTTTTCTCTATCCTTCCTTTAGTTCCGATTCAAAAATAATTCAGAATGATAGGTATGTGAAGTATTTAATTATTGTTCAGAACACAAAAAGGCCTTTATATCACTTATACCATATAAATATTCTACCTGAGGTTTTAATCAATAATTTATTGGTTGCCTATAATCGAGTTAGCAATTTTCGTTTCCTTGAGGACAATCTGCAGTGGAAACATCATTAAAACATCATACTATAACGACTTTACTGTGTGAATCCAAGGCGACTGTCAAGATTAAACAAAATACCATTGACGTAATTCCCTCCACAATTGCTTTGACAGCTAAACAATGTGAATTATCGTTTCACGGAGGTTATTTACTCAACCTGCCATTAGGTGAACAAGTATTTGAACTAGTCACGTAATTTTCCGTGACACAAAATTATCCCACTTTATAAATGAAGTTGCAGGGCTGTCTGAACAGTACTGTTTAATTATAACGTGATTACAGGTTATTTGAATCGATTTTGGTTCATGAAAATGTGTTTAACTACTTTTGAAATGTTTAAGAATAGATTCAATAAACTGAAATTATGACAAATATTTCTGATGGTTTTGAATAAAATATGGTACAGTTAAAAAGCTTACATTTTACATATGGCAAGCTATCCTCATGTAATCGGATGCTTTGACTTTCTCAAAAGAAAGAAAAAAAACCTCGTCTTACTACGTGACCTAATATTACCTAAAATATATTGTTCCTTCCACTATGCTACTGATCACGCAATGTCAGTTGTAGTGAGTGTTTTAATATACTACCAACGAAATCGCAAAAGTTGATTGTAGAATTAATTTTAAAAAAATATCTAGGAAAAGTATAATATTTTATAAAGAAAGAGAAATTCCAATAGACCTAGGTATTAAAAACAATCAATATTATCAAAGGACGTATTAGAAAACTGCAAACTATCACATGGGGTAAAATATTGTCCATAAAATTTTGAAATAAATGAAAATACTTGCAAATCCGCTTGGTACACGGAATAAAGATACAAATCAGCTACACGAAATATATTCGAAAATACTACCAGCCGGAATAACGTTTTAGAGACAGCGCTGTGGTTCAATTAGTGTAAATATAGCTAGAAATATCAAAAAAGTAATGTAAATAAAGAAAAATTATTCATTTTAGAGAAATCAAGAAGATGTTTACATAACCAAATCGCGTAAGCTAAAATATGTCTCTTATAGAGATACATTTTAAACTAGATTATTATACAAGCTCCGACGGGAATCAGAAAAAAAGATGATTTTTACGGTCGTTTAGAGAGGAAAATATTGATAAAATATGTAAAAAACTTAATAAAAATATTTCTTGGATTATGTATTTCATTTATATATATATATTTATTGCGTGAGTGATCCTTCTGAGTATGTTCATTTTTATACTTCCTAGAACTTTCATTTTTTTTTTATTTTTTTACTCTGAGAACAAAATATCCTACACAATAACTATTGAACCAACGCAGGGTAAAGTTTTTATGAAAACATTTAGAGTCACGAGGAATGGAAATCGATTATGTTTATCGTTGCGCTAAACCGCTTTAGTCACGTGATACTTTATGCAATAAACTTTGAAAATATATAGGCCTACTCCAACCAATGACGGTACATAGCGTAAATGTCAAACAGCAAGAAAGTTTTAGTTATATGTGTGTTGAAACAGGATATCCATAATAAATTACTTTCCTATTGTCTATTTTAAATTATATAGTGGATACAAATAGTTGGTCGTTTCAACCATCATATTAAATGCAAAGTTTTTGAGAGTACTTTGAAGAAGATATGAATTTTGGATCTTTCAGAGCCGTACCGTACATAATTGCAGTCTATATTTATGTCGTATATCTCTGTCAACTTAGAGGATTCATCTTGTCTGAATCGTAGTTAAAATTTAGTAAAAAAAAATATTTTACGATTTCCAAGTACATTTACATTGGGGTCGCAGCCTTCTGCTCAGGATATTGTGTAGGCGACCATATACAGACAAACACAATACTACATGTCATTATTTTATCCACATTTATTGAATATATAATATACTCCTAATTTTTTTCCAGTTGATTTAATATTTTCACATTAGATAGTACCTTTCACATTGTTTGTAATATTTTTTATAGACATATATCTGAGTTCTGATATTTAGTGCCCTTCTTTTAAGTTTGATATAATTTTTATGACGTTACCGATTTCACTAAATATATAAAATATACATAAATATGTAAAATAAAATACCTTTAGAGTGGTAAGTGTATAACAACATATTTATTTAATACGTATAATAAACACAAATAGAACTACATTTTTAAAACTGCGTCACTGCTGGGAATAAAATGATATATATGACAAAATAGGGACGTAGAGAGACAAACGTAGAGTAAGAGTGATTACTAGAGTGGGTAATTTACGAGACAGTGCTGGATTAAGTTAGAAGTGGGAGAAAACAATTACGTTTGGTTGAAACAACTTTTTTAATGTATATCTAATAAAATCCAAAGTATACAAAAGTATATTTAATACAATCGCAACAGGAATAATATCTTAAATTCACGTGCATTCCGCTAAATTAATTGCATATATATATATATATATATATATATATATATATATATATATATATATACATATATATATACATACGGCGAATTGAGACAGAGACTTACTGAGAGAAATCTGTTTGAGCAAACAAAACAGAATTCATAAATGAGGACAAAAATGAATTAAGAGAAAAAAACAGAGAGAGAGAGAGAGAGGGGGGGAGGAGTGTGAAAGAGAAAGTAGACCAAAGATAAATTGGCTTGCAGATTGTTTAAAAAAAAAGCAGGTTAACGTTGCATTTTTAATTGCATACTGTTAAAAAAACCCTCTCTAATCTCGTGATTAATTAGTGGATGGGGTGACGTAATATGAAATCGCTCGTTATAAAACCACTTTGACAAGTCTAAGGTTACGTTATTATTATTGCCAACCTTCAACGTGTTTAATTCGGGTGCACACTAAAATGTGAAATTGAATTCTAAAAAGCTTTCAGTTAATCTATTACAATTTACTACGTTACTTTTTGGTAAAGATATTGTTTTTTATTATTTTTTACAGTTTTTTAGCATCTAAAATTGCCATTTTTATTGCATTTTTTATTAATATTTCATCCTGAAATGTAATAATCAAATAGGTCTACACCAATTAAGACAAACAAAAAATCATTGAATTACAAGAAACCTGATTTATATACCATTACATTTATTAAATATTTTACAGAAAGGAACAAAATATAAATAAATAGTTATTATAACAATTAATTAGAGTTCCTTACGTATTAAATCAGTTATTTAGAGCAAGAAGGGGTTTGGCGACCATCGTTGTATTTGCGGGGTCTTCTTTTTTCTAGCTACAGGTAAAATACTGCATAGTGCATACTGCATACTACAAAACCAACTACGGAAAAAAACTCACCCAGTACTTTTTCATTAAAAATAAAATCAATCAACCAGGATAACACCTGGTTTCCATACTAACCAATTAAGCATGGATTTATATACTAACTCTCTTTAACAGTTAAATACTAACAAATCCAATTTCTGTATGCAAAAACTGTTACAGAAATCTGGATGTGAAAATTCAACATTCACATGTTTAGACCTGAACTATAAAATAAAAATAAAATTTTTAACAAAATATAAAGTTTCCAAATAAAAGAGAATGAAAATGTAACCCTAGACAAATATTAAAAATGGAACCGAACTATACAACATGTGAACTTTGTATTGAAATCTGTTTTAACTTCGAAGTATTTTGGTCTTCCCTTTTCTAATTCAGCGAATTTTAGTGGCGATGGAATAAACCAATCACTACTTGCTTATTTATGACTACAATTTAAATATTGTATGTTATAACAAATAGTCATTAAGATTTCAATTAATGTTTTTATCCCTGAATAAAATTACATTATTAAAAAAGAAATTCACTTGATTTACTACTTTTAATTGTACAGCGCTACCAAATGCACAATTACTAATTGCAAAACAAAATTTTCAGCCTGTAAAACATTACTTTTCCCCTGTGTGTGAATTAGTGAAAGATTCACATTTATTTGAAACAATAACAAAACCTGAAGCGCAGATGCGTGTTTACGTTATTTGTACAGTTACCACACACCACCGTTTTCCCAGTAGGAATGCTGAGAATATGAGAACTCATTAAAGCTGACAAAGCTGCCAACATGTGTCAATTACATTAAGCCGTGGCGGTCCTAGAGGGGTTGATTTGTACACAACAGTTGTTCATGCTATATCCACATACCTTATAACGATTTACTACAAAAGTAAATATAAAACTCACAATTTGTAAACGCACAACCAGAAACAATATAAGACGGCTTATTGCCATGTTTAGCTAACGGTGCTGTTATATGTGCAAAATACTCATTAATGATGCTAGCGTTAGCATAGAAATTGAATGAAGCTATTCCTTAGCTTTTACTTGTGTCTATATATTTGAATGGTATTAAAATAATGGGAATTATAATAGTTACAGATATAAGCCAAACCCTATATTCAAAATTATTATGTTGAAATAATTTTGAGTAACTATAATTGTTATATTATGAATACTATTCATTAAAGCTACACTTTATACAAATATTTTATTTCGTAAGTCATAAATTCAAGATGCCGGAAATAAAATTGTCCTAATACTAAAGTAAACTAAAATATCACTCTGCAAATCCAAAAGTAGTCAAGAAGAACATAAAAAAGTGGAAATAAAAAAATATATTTATGTTTTGTTAAATGTGTTAGCCCTGTGTTGGTAGAACTGTTGTTTTTCATAGCCCTGTGTTGGTAGAAAACTTGTGTTTCATAGCCCTATTTTGGTAGAACTGTTGTGTTTCGTAGCCTTGTGTTGGTAGAACTGTTGTGTTTCGTAGCCCTTGGTTGGTATAAATATGAAGAGACGGGTGAAAAAAATTAAACCCTACCGAACGGAGGAACATATAAAATATAAAAAAATATCACTCACTAATCGAACTGAATCCAACTGGACTAGAAAATGCATCGAAATTTGTTATTGAATTATCTTGAATCATATAATTAGAAAATCAACATCTTTGACAATGAATACACTATGTATGAGTATTATTTAGTTACTATAAAGAGCGCTTCGATATTCAAAAAATTTAAAAACCCAAAATTATAATGTTTCATATGTTTACCGTCGAAGTTAGAACAATCTGTTTCAAATTTTTATACTGCATTCTAATAAATATTGATCACATTGTTAAATTGATCTGTTAAACCAGCGACCTTAAAGTAAACATTAAGTGTACTTTTGGTTTGTTTGGCTGGAACGATTATTTTTCTTATCTCCCGGTTTAGCACTGCATTGTTAGAGAAACGCCCCCATTAGGCTGCATTGTACAAAAACGAACCCGTTACGCTCGATTTCCCGTTTATCCTTCTAGCTTCGTTAGCGTTTATTTATTTTATTGCTATAATGGATTCAAAAAGTATGTAAATAAATCGTGTTGTTTCAGATAGCGGATATAACGACCTTTCATAAATCGAATTTTCAAATAATACAACCTTATATCTTTACTTATTACAAATGTTAATGACATGATTTGAATTTGGATATATTAGTAATTTTAGAAAGTTTTTTAATTTACTGTAATTAGCCATCATGACTAGTAAGATGTAGAAAAGACAGAAGAGATATGAATATATATATATATATATATATATATATATATATATATATATATAATTATGTAAACGTCATCAAAAACTGTTTTATAAAGACACTATGGCTAATTTCTAATAAATAGTATACAACGGTCGAGTCAATATTGTTCGTATCATCTATATGGACATCTTGGTTGTATAATATCATCTTGGGAAATGTACATATGATTAGTATAAAATTATCATAGTTAGTGGATTTTGTAAACCATTATGAATGGTAAACTCGCCTGTAGGGGATTAGGAGTGCATTGCCTCATAGGGGCAGAATGATGAATATAAAGAGGGCTACTCTTTATAGTAGGCATAAATAATGTCTTAAAGCTTTACTAGGGCAAATTAAGTTCATAATGATCAATAACTGTTTTAGATCATCTGTTTTCAGTCAGAGTGTACCACCTCTACAGACATTTTAAATATAATATAAGCCTACAACACACTTACACACATGCGCACGTTCGCGTAACTTGCATTCTTACTAATGTCGTAAAGTTATAGGAGAGAATACAACTGTTTGTCTTTGGATTGTAATGCGCCAGATTAAGATTTAAACTAATAACAATTTTTATATATAAAGTCGACGAACATTTTACATAGTATTGTCTTAACTTTATTCTTGTAACGAAATTTGTAAAACTAAATACGAAACGGCAAAATGTTCACAAAAGTTATTTATATATTGATTGTTTATAAACACACTCAACACACTCAACACACACACACACACACACACACACACACAAGCGCGCGTAATTTGCATTCTTACTTGTTCATATTTGTTTACTCCTTTAAAAACTGCTCCTATAAGGGCGGGATTTAGGGTTACACAACCTAGCATATGTACCCTTTAATAAAGAACCTAAACAGAAATCATTTATGCAGGTTTTGAGAATAGCTACGGACACAATTTCGGAGTGATTAGATACGTTGTGGTGCATAGATCTGTAGTTAGGTTTTGAAAATCACGTCAATTGCGTTAAGCAACAAAATTGTACAAACTCAAGCATACATTTATATTCCAGTAGAAGCACCCCTTGTTAGCAATCTTATCGGATTTTAATGAGTCCTGAAACCCAAGCGGAGGAAGGAGTAGAATTTAACTTTACTCATGTCTGCACTTTAATCCTTAATGTCTCGCTACAAATGGAAATGCAAACTTCCGCTAATTAAACACCGACCTACGAGCACGTGTTCAAAGTAGTTGTACCAATTTCTTTCAGTAGTAATTGATTTTTTGTTTTATTTTAAACAGCATGATCCGTATTGAAGTTTGGGATTTGACACCGTTTATTATATCACAAGAAAAGTTTCGTTTACCCTGTTAAAAGTATTTGCACGTGGAATATTACCATTTAATTAGCAACAGAGTAGTTTTTAGGTGGCTTATAGGTCTAAGACCTTTTTCGGTATAAGATATATTGCCCATAAAGAATCTGGTACTTTTTAACAATAACCAAACATAACAGCTAATATTTGTGAAATGGCTAGTAAAGTGATAACAAACAATGCCTATTGGAAGTTTTCACTTCAAATATTCTCCTAGCGCATAGCGGTTGTATGTAACCCATTTATAGTTACCTACCACAGTAATTTACCATAGAACAGAAACTTCAAAATTTAAATACTTATTTTTCGTTGGTATTTTTCAAACTTTTTTTATGCAAATAGTTTTATTCTCAGTTAAGAGAACATATTTATCGTTTAAATTCTTCTTTTTAAACCTAACCTTAAACTTCATTGAATATGGTCCTTCTATTTTAGGGGCTAGGATCTTATTTATATAATTTAATTATCATTAGGTAGAGTTTTCTTTTCACATATAAATGATATTGGTAAATGTTTAAAGTAACAAGTAAATTCGCACAGTTTATTTATCGGGTTGGTATAAATATAACACATTTAAGATACTTATTTACAATAATAGTTATAAAAATGTGCTTACATGAGCTAACAGTTACATGATCTTGCTTGTAAACTGTACACAATGAATACGAATACATTACTATCGATTGGCCAATTGAATGATAGATATCTCAACTTTATTTGTTAAAAGTAGACATGTACAATTCAGAGCTGATTGTATTAAGTTGTTTCGAAGCGCAAAGCTTGTCGCATTAAAACTCTGACCAAGCTTTATAAACCAACAAACCAAATAAATCGCAATAGGATTTCTGAAATTGACTGGGTTTAGAAATAAACAGCCTTTATCCAAATTATTAGAACGAAACTAGTATTTTACCGAATACAAGAGAGAAACAGTATAAGCACGTAGACCTTTGGGTAAAATTATATTGCCCCTGATATTATATAATATTTACAAATGTACTTTTTATTTAGAATAAATGAATATACATGTTTAGAGGCCCACATCTAAATACAATTTGATGTAATATAGTGAGGAAAAATGTGTGAGTTTACAGGATAAGGCAATTGAATGTTAAATATTAAGGTAATAAATGATTTGGCAATCTTAGTATATTGTTAATTAAGCGGCTGAGTGACACTGAGTGGTAATTTTGTGGGTAAGGTAGGGAGTGAGCAATAGAGCTGGGTGAGTATAGGTGAGCGTGTGAATGAGTCTGTTAGATAAAATGTAAGATAAAAATGGAGTCATATGATCGAATATAGAGGTAGAGGTAAACATGAAGAGATAGAATCATATGTAGATGAATATATAAATATATAGATTTTATTGATATATATATATATATATATATATATATATAAATATATATATATATATATATATATATATATATATATATATATATATATATATATAATGTTTCATACATAGATATAATGATGTCTGAATAGGAAAGTAGATAGGTGAAGGGATAGACAAACACATAACAAACGATAAAAATATCGGTATTTAATTAGGTTGGATAGTCAGTAGGTAAACACACACACACACACACACACACAAACAGCCACTAACATACACATCACACATATATTTATATATATATATATATATATTATATATAAAATATAATATAGAACGATAGATAAAAGTCATTATATTACGAAATGATATACATAAAGTGATAGATACTTACATATGTACATAATCTACTGCATAAATTGATAAGTAGACATGCAGAATGATAGATAGAGGAAATAATAGGTAGGTAATATCATGAATGTAGGTAAGATAAATAGAGCATTTAATAAAATAAGATAGATTAGTAGATAGCCTACAAAGAGAATTAAATGCACAAATCCGGCAGGGTAAATAGAAATATAGACATATAGATAAGAACGTCAAAGTAAAACTCCAACTATCTAATACTTAAAATGAGCAACCTGGTTGTATTAAAGTGAGTAATTAGGAAAAACTTAACAATTTATCAATAAAACGAAAGGAACGCTTTAGGGAATTGTTTAGGAATAAAGACTTTCTAAAGAATACACAGGACGAACAATGGACGATCATGAATGAAGATATCGGATTATAGATGACATCAAGATAAATGGATTTTTCACGGCGAGATAAAAGGATACAGCGGAACAAAGACGTTGCTGTAAGTTGATTTTGTAACGAAATAGTTTTACATAGACAGGAAAATACGTACAAAAACATTATAGGCATACAAATAGTCTAATGAAAAAAGTCATTTTTATTAATACGTTAACTTTTAATATCAGGTATGAATAAATTCTGTTTCCAGAAATACTCCCATTATCCTTGGTTCATAATTTATGCCTTATAGTTGGTTGAGAAAACTTGGCTTCAGTCATTTAGATATTTAGGTGCATAAAAACGTTCGTATGTAAATTTTGAATCTTGAAAAGTAAAGATTAAGAGAAAGAATATTTATAGAAGGAGAATAAAAAAACGTTAATAAGGAGATATTAATAAACGTTAATTGATTGATTTATTAGGAAAAACTTTTATCAATTGATAGATAGATCTAAAGATAGGATATCACGTAAGTAGACATATATAAATATATATATATATATATATATATATATATATATATATATATATATTTATTTATTTATTTATTTATTTATTTATATGATATATACAGGTAGAAAAAAGAGACACAAAGGAGAGATTGAGACAGAGTGAGAGAGTTAGAGAAAGAGAAAGAGAGAGTGTAAGAGAGAGAGGGACATAGTGAGGGACCTAGACTGAGAGAAATAGGATCTTCTCACTATGTCATTTCCCGCCGAAGGGTGGTGATCCAAAAGGCATAATGCTTTGGTCATTACATCACGAAAGATATCGGGTTGTCAAACCAACTCCTAGGATTATTCAGTCATGAATCTCGCACGTCTTTGCACTGATGTTATACCGTATACTCTATCATCTATTTCGACAAAGTAACCTTCGCCTCTCGTTACATTACCCAAATTTTGCACTTACTTCTTAGATGTAGTAACAGTTCCTTTTGTTTGGACTTACAGAGTCCCTTGCCGTTGGTAATTAGACTACAGCTTTTATTTTTTCTGTTTGTAAATTTTTCTTTCAACCCCTACATCCATTGAGTGAGACACAGATAACGTATCCTCTAAATATTCGAACTCTCAGCTTTGTACTAAATTCTTATTTGGTAAAAATTGTCTTTCATTATTATTCATTTTTTTCTTTTGAATAGCTACATGATTTTGAATGTATCTGGTAACACCAAGTGTTTACATTAGCTCTCAAATATCCTAAGGAGACTAGGTTTTATTAGATAGAAATAGAAGAAGGATAATTCATCGTTTGATAGGTAGCATAGAAGAACAGACGAATAAACAGATAAATATATCGAATGTTGATATATAGGGGGGGGGGGGGGAGCTAATGAATTCCTACATATGTCAAATAAAAGTCGTTTTAAATCAAGGATTTTAAGAACGCATGCAGTTTATGTTTTGTATTGAGGATATAGAGTACATGAGACGTTCAAAATTCATACCTAATTTACTTACGTTTCCAACCTTTTGACTTATATAAAGAAAATTTAAGAATTAATTTGTTTGTGTGCCCTAAGAAATTAAACATTCATTGTGTAATAGACAGATTAATATTATTCCTGTTTATCGCAAAATTGCAAAAAACATTTGTTCGGATATGTTTACAATTTCCTAAATTCTCAAGAAATAAGTGTACATATTTTAGAAAAATATTACGAATGCCTTTTATTGTACGAACAATAATAGGTTGAGTCAGTATTACTACAATCTAATCACAAAAATATGCTTTGTTATGTATTAATCTGAAGGTCATACAGCCTCTTTCTACTAGATCAAAAGTAATCTGTGATCTGTAAACGTATCTACCCTGATCTGTGACGTTGTTAACCTCAAAATAATGCCATACCAGGTCAGTTTTGACTAATCAGTTACAATATAACAAACATTTCGCGCTCACGGTGACAGGCATTCCCTTCTCCTAAGGATACATTTCCATTATTCTCCACAAAATAAAATGTCATTTTAAAATGAAAAGTTAAACAACCTAATTTGCCCAAGCTCCGAAATGTCCCCTTAATGAAGCAGTCTGCTTTTATAGGTCTATGCATTACCCACAATGGCTTGTTTACGTTAGCCTCTCTCTCAAGGGTTCTGTGCAATAAAAGTGTTTTTTGCAAAAAAACAAATGAAACTCTAGACGATTTTTTTTTTTATCTAGAGAGGAAGATTATATTTTCTTTCACTAATAAAATAAATAAATTGAAAATATGGTCAAGCTGTTGTCATAAGACCTTTTCATTAAGCTGAAAACACATGGGATAAATAAACAACTTGTCTGATTTAAACCTAAAGTGGCTACATTTTATTGATATATTAAAAATAAAATAAATTTGCAACGGAAAAAAATTACACAAATTGAAACTTTACACAACCGGAAATTATGTTTTCTCGGTCATGATATCCGGTCAGCAACCGAAGACATGTTTTCTACATTTCGTGTTATTTGGTGGTGTTCTTCACAGTAAATGTGTTTGCCTATATTGGTAGGTAGTCTACTTCACGTGAGCAACATACCCGTGGTCATTTTTTCTGATCGCAGTTATCGCGATAACTCTTATCGAGTTTTTTTTCAGGTAAGCAATACTGTAGATGTTGTTATACTTTCCAGGCCACTAAATATATATATATTCTTTACCAAGAGAATTCATCTTTTTACCATATTCATATACACAACCTTTTGTACGGGATACAGGCAAGTCTAAGGAAGGAATATTTAAACTAAATACTAAAAAAGTTAACAACCTTTTTAACTGACTGAAATTACAAGAAACTGCTCTAGGCAATGTAATGAATAACAGAAATCGAAGTGAAATATTACCTCTCTTAGAGGATGTAGTATATTTCACGAGGCACAGTAAAATACTTGCCTAGTATATGACCAGTGAACTATTTGACAATTAGTATACTACTAACTTAGTGTCGTATCTACCGGCTTTACGTAACGGTTAGCAACAAAAACTACACCAAGAGAAGGAGACAACTGTTTGTCTGTCCACCTCTATTAGTCGGTAAATTCTCCCTCCGAAAAACCTCTGAAATCTATATCATTCTGTCCTGATGTTTTTAACATTAAATATATTGTAGTTATCTTTTTATTTTTTCAAGAAAATAGATCCATATTAACTTTGCGATCAACTAATTATGTGTCCTAATTCATCACAGTATGTTAAAAATTAGATTGAAAACCTTATTTTACCCATCTCGTGCATCAGCATCATATCCACGTCTTTCCAAATGGATCATACGCAGATGTAGACTCGGATCGAGTTATGAATAATGTAATCACCGACCTGTTCAACGAGAAAATTTAAAATATTTCATGAACGTAAAACAATGTTAGGACCAGACTGTACCTAATGTAATTACTGAAAAATAATTTGTTTCGCGTTCGCCTATTAGATGCAAAATCAGATGCAACTGCAGTGACCTAGAAATTATCGGCCACCCTGTTCGTTTCATTGGGAAAGAGTTTTCTTTGAGTAATATTTTGTGTGGGAGAGGACAGAATTTCCTCCGTCTCTATAAATCTGATTAGACTTTGCGTGTCTCTGCCAGTGCTAGCGTGTGTCCAATCTGCAACTAAAACTGAATAAATTATTGGACATTTCAGTTCTTCAGGAAAACAGCTGAAGTGTTCCACAATGCCATTATGTATGTTTATTTAACGAACAATAATAACTGCCTTGACCCGAGGAAGATTTATGTTTCAGTAAAATATCGTACAAACTTTCCGAACGAATTTAGTAGTTTTATATAATGTAAAATCTTGCAAATATTTTACTTTTGTTTTTTTTTTACAACAATCTTGTAATAAACTCTGTACGGACCAAATGCAAACTTTCAAAGAACTACTTTTAATATTTTGCTGTTTCAAATAAATGTGATTGTTATATTTTAAAATATATTGCCTCAACCTACACTGATTAACTAATCTTAAACGATTATGTGATATCTTTGCTTAGGTGAATATCGTTTTCTTTTTAATTCATAGTTCAAATGGACAACATTCACAGAGGCAAAGGTCTAAGGTGAAGAGACTATATGCCATATTTGGCGAAGTAGATTTTTGTACCAAGTTTATAGTATGAATCAGCTATGTTTTTAATTATATACAACTATATATATATATATATATTGTAACCCTTAGATGAATTATGTTTTCTTGTTGTATATGTATGGTGAAATAAAATAATTTTCATAAACAAGTATATACGAGTATTACTTCACTTTATTGTTGATTGAAGCTTTTCGCTAATTTTCATTATTATCATTTTCAAAATTTATAAAATGTCCAGTTATGTGACTAGAGTAAGGCTGTAGATTCTTACTCTAGTCACATAACTGGCCAGTGATTTATAAATTTTGAAAATACTAATAATGTAAATTGGCGAAAAGCTTCAATCAACAATAATGTGAAGTAATATTCGTATATACTTGCTTAAGAAAATTATTTTATTTCACAATATATATATATATATATATATATATATATATATATATATATATATATATATATATATATATTAAATATGGTGATATGTTTTCTTGTAATATAGTTAATAATTTAAAAATATTTCTAAAACAAGGATATTCATTAAAAGTATTCTTGTTTTTGAAATATTTTATATTTATTAAATATATATATATATATATATATATATATATATATATATATATATATATATATATTTATACTATATTGTTTAATATATGTTGTATATTATACTGTTTGACTAAATTGTATTTCGGTTACATTACTAGAAATACATATTTCGGCGAAGCTGTCACCAAAACACAAATGTTTTAGAATGGTTACCTACTTTATCTTTGATGGTCTTTAATAAAGAAATATTATTTTTAGGTGGGTTTTCTTTTGCGCTATAATTTTTCTCGTCGAGAGTATACTGCAGATGCATGCCAACATTACTGCTTCCATTAGGTACATAACTTCAAAATCATGGAGTGTAAACGAATGGCATCTGGTCCGTTTAGCCCCGTGTAGGAGAAGATTGCCTATGTTTCTAAGCTGTTGAAGTAAGGCTGTGAGAAAACATTACTTTCTTAACTAATGTGAATTTGGGCGCTACTGGAGTCGTCCAGAGATATCTGACACCTTCGTTGTCCACTAACAATGAATATAATATGTAGTATTTTTAATGGGTTTTAAAACATTCTACCTAAGTCAAGACTTAATTCTCAAAAAATCGCAGCAATATATCTATTTTATCAATAAGTCAATGACAATGCTAAACGTGTTTGAAGTATAAAGTTCCCCTTGAACTTAAAGACCTACTCAACACGACGCAAACTATCTGGCCTTTGTTCAATCTTATAAAAATTAATAGTTAACAGCCAACCGATATCAATAGAGATATCCAACTGATTATAAATCGCTAATTGGTGGATCTAAGTCGAATGGTTAAAAAACGTCTATTATTAAATAATTAAATGAAATTAATAAAAAAAAATTTAACAAATAATTATCTTGGAGTATTGAACGGACTTAATAAAACACATTGTTATTTTTTTTCTATAAAAATATAAAAATAAAAATGCAAACATATCGATGTTTGTATATACACGTCGTATCAAATATATCAGTAAACTTCAAGAACACGCCGTTGGATAAACATTGATCGAAGCTACTGTTAATAGCATATGATTTCCGCACAAAAGGGAAATTATTCCTTTGTAGGTTGGTATAGAAACTTGTATAGGGAGTGTGAGATTCCTTTTCGTTCCATCCCGCAATAATCCTTCAGGATAGACGATGATGTATTACTCTCAAGATGCTTTCTGAAGCCTTATAATGCCCCCTCGTAGGGAGGTATTATAGCACATCTTCTTAACTACGTTTTACTCAAAGTGGGGTATAATGCATGAATCCTGAAGCTTATTTACAGGTTTAGAATCTCATCCAATATAACATTTAAATGTATGAATCTAAAATTGTACAATTTAATATTATTGAATATAATTTCATAACAAATGTGATCATTGAATTTTTTTAACATTTACCATTTAACCATAATATTTGATATATTAATTTGAATAATTTCGAAATAGTTTTCCCCTATTTATTGTTTTTCGTAACATAAACACATGGGTTTAAATCTCGTACCTTAGAAATCTTAAAATATATTTTACTCATTTTTTCCGAAATTTATAATAAAAGTGAAAGTGTATATTACTTTTATAAATTTAGATTTTGTGAGAAAGTGATCAAACAGAATCGATCACTTAAGCAATCGAGATTAATATTCTTGTACAAATACCAGAGTTAATATTTTATTATCCTGTATTCAAGTTGTTGAATTTTACAAATGACATAAGTAAAATAAAAAATCTACAGCGTTTCAAAATAATCAATTGATAATAAGGTCAAGAAATCATTTACAAAAACGTGTAAAGGGCTAAGCAATATTTACAAATAGTGCTTAGCATCCCTAAACATACATAATAATCCTAGTAATATATTATTTTGCAAACGAAATAAGAAAAATAAATCTCACAAACAGGTTTTTATTTCACATGATAAATGATAATAATATTAAGAAATACCATTAAAAAGATAACTGAAACTAAGAAACAAAATGTGAAGTAACAAATAATTAAAAGAATAAAATCATGAACGAAAACTAACACACAGAAGACAACAAATGTCCGAACCCCACAACAAACATTATCCTCCCATAAATAAGCGTAAAAAAGTAAATATTTTGTTAATCAAATTCCTTTTTAGTGAAACTAAAGGCATGGAGTTGAAATGTAATAGTTTACACGAGATGTATCAAAATAAAATTGTTATCCTTTCTAAAAAGTAATTAATTTTTTCATGATATACTAGTTGTAAATTGCTAATAAAATAGAAGTTTCGTTTGTGAGTAAAGATCAGGATGAAGAATAACTAACAATAATTAACTTATCTTCTCATTTATATTTAAAAGCAAATTATCATTGTGAGTGAGTATACTACACGAATACTATATTATACCACGTAATTTCGAAACCGTATAATTCACTGATAATGATTTCATTGCCGTTGTAACTCGTATGAGAGCATATATTATCGATTGTGCTCTAACAGCACAGTTATTATCAGTCTCAATAATTAATAACATTCGTAAAAAAGCCATGATTTGTACTATCTGTCGAAAATGTTTCAAATATAATGACCTAAATAAATGACATTATAAAAGCATTTCTTGTGAACTTAATTAATAACTCCATTGTCATTGTTAAGTATGAGTTTAAACTATATTAGTATTTTTTGATAACATATAGTTAGAATAAACTACTCATAAAAATATGTTAAAAAATATTCTAAATAGCTTTCATGCTCAGAATTCTGTCATAAAAGGTCATCAGTACAAAAACCACTAACCCTTGATACTCTTTCCTTTTAAAAAGTTCTAACTTTGTAAATTATCTCATCTAGAATATAATTTTGTTCTTTAAAAAAAAACAGAACAAACACGGATCTAAATAATTTATTGTAATATTTATTTTGAGTTTAAATACAGGTTTGAACAAAATATTTTAAAATATATTGACCTTGAATGAATATGTTCAGGACTTTGAATGTACTGCTGGATTTCCTAGTAATAAAAGAGCTGATATTTATATACATCAGCTGTTTCTAGTTAAATAAAAATAAATAGAAATTAACTTTTAGTTACTATAGTATCGCGAATAAATATTTTTCATATATAAAGTACAAACTCAAACACCTATACTGTTATATAGAATTCCATTGTATCACATACACATATTCGCGAGCGCATTCGCTTATACGCATACTGCACATATATACAGACACACACACAAGCACGCATACACCACACACACACACACACACACACACACACACACACACACACACACACACACACACACACACACACACACACACACACACACACACACACACACACACACACACACACACACACACACACACACACACACACACACACACACACACACACACACACACACACACACACACACACACACACACACTTAAACACAAACCGAACGCCGTTATATATACATACACACGCACACACACACACACATATATATACATATTACCACAAAAGCTTTTTTTAAATATGTTTCCTTTAGATTATATTATAATTACCTTACCTTTCAATAGTCACAACTTCAGGTTTCAAACTAATTATCAATCATATAAATTAAACATCACTTTCAAATATTTCCTCTGATACCCAATTATTTCAAATTATACCAAATTACACTGATACGATGCGATCCATAAGATTGATTGCTAAACTAATATAATAATTACTAAAAAGGTGGACTCTCGAGGCTTTAGGTTTTTAAAAAAATAAAGTTAGTTTGTACAATTAATACATTGCTAGTTTGCTCTTTCGTTCTCGTCGTAATTAGGGGATCTTCTATAAATTATATAGGTGGCAAAAAAACTAGATATTGTTTATAAAGACTATAAATTTAAATTAGTACGGAATTTACTAAAACCTTTATATCTCTGTTTCCTGAATCAAATGTAAAATAGTATGTTCTTATTTTTTGAGTTCATGTTATCCTGACACCGTTGACCGGTTACTTGCTTCACAACCCTTTTACACAATAATTAATTTACTTACCTATTTTCTTTACTATCTTCCTAGTTTGATTTCGTTACATTTTTCACTTTTACACATATATAATAACTAATTCCAAACAATCCATTAAACAATTTCCCCTTTTTAAAACATTGCTAACTATTTTGCTCCCCTTCGATGTTCTTCAAAAACGTAGCCCTATTACCCGATGATTTTAGTTTCAAGATCAAGAATAATATCCCATTTATGTATTTCAGCTAACTGTTTCTCACGCAGTAACAGTGTTACTTTCTCATGCTATGCTTTATTTCCCGAGATCCTTGACCCTTAGAAATATCTGCAGCCTTCTTTTGGGTTCGTGACTACCGCAAAATATAAAAATTGTTAGGCCCTCATTGACGGTACTTTAATAAGCTACCATTGGTCATTTCTTCCCTTATATTTCAAATGATTATTAATAATTTGAATAATAACTAAATTTATACAATATGCCTCAATTGTTTATGTATATTTACAAAAATAATAAAGTAAATTGGATTTTAATAAAGCATGATTATAAACAATATTTGTATCATTTACACTAAATATAAAAAGTTACTTAGTATTTGAAAAACCTCAGTGGTTTTTGATATATATATATATATATATATATATATATATATATATATATATATATATATATATATTTTTATTTATTTATATATATTTCATAATTATAAAAGTTATAATTTAATTTTGTATTTTTCTTGTTTCTGGTTATATTTTTGTTTGTTAAATTATATTATGAGAAACACAGTATTATTATAATGCTGTTTATTCAATCACATTAGAAGTTAGGGACAGCATGGAATGCATTAAAGTGTTACAATAATCCACTATTAATATATAACCCTTGATCTATAATTTTACAGTAATACTGAAAATAAACTAAAACACTGTTTCCTAACAGGAGTCGATAATTATAAGAGTATAGGATTACGTACACATTAACTCTCAATATAACTCGCACACTGCGAACCCAGAGCTAAAGTAATTTACCATAAACGCTATACAATTGTCGGACTTTATTAGCCAGAAGCTTTTATGTTTACCTACCACTGTGACGTCAAAATTGCATAGTAATAATTGTTTGCAATTTATTTGATTGCCGTCATTATTTTAATCCATTAGCTTTCAAAATTACGTGGTAGGACAATTGTTTTATAAAATAATAATCGTGGGTCCATTATTAAAGCAAGGGAATTTATATGTCACCAGCGTAATGAGTTTACTAAGTAGTTTGTCTCCTTTGAAATACTAAGCATAAAGCTTCATTCTATAGAATTTAATCGTAAACGTTCATAAAATTACCTTGTTTATTTTCCCATCCTGCTCTATATTTCGTTATCTGTTGTATTAAGAAAATGGTAATCAAGGTATGGAAATATAATTAATGAAATAACTTCTTTCAAGTAATGACAACATTATTTAAAAAACAGTAATGAAGATTTAAAAAATTTAAAAAAGGTATCATACAAATACTATATAATTATATAGATCCTCAATCTGTTTTTTAATAACGATACAATTTAAAAGAAATAAAGAATTACAAATAATCAAAAAACATATAAACCATTAGGGTAATAATAATATATCCGGGTAGCAATTATTACTCGTCATTAATATTCAGTATCAACAGTGAATACATTAGTTATGATGTAAAGAACTTAATATGATGAAAGAGGTTTGCAAATAACTCGAGGAAATCAACGTAAGAGTTTATGGCAACACTGCTTTTGCAGATACCATCCTTTTATTGCCCAGAACTATTAAAACATTTATTTCTTGCTTTCACCCATTAATTGTTACCTTTATAAAGGCGCTACATTGGCGCTAGATTATTATACTTTCTTATTTAATAATAATGGATTAAAAAGAAAGAAAGAATTACAAAAAGACAAAAAGTATTTATATTCCCAGGGTAGTTATATAACATCTGTGTAGCCTTTATTATTGCTTTTCCTCGTCTTTAATATTCAATAACAACGGTGATCAGTTATGATGTAAAGAACGTAATATGATAATAGCTGTTTGATAATAACTCAAGGAAACCAGCGTAAGGGTTTATGGCATCTCTGCTTTTGCAGATAACAGCCTTTTATTGGCCTAAGTATTGAAACAATTATACCATGCATACACCGCATACTTGTTACCTTGATACTGAGGGTGGGCTGGGAAAACTTTCTCTTTTAATAATAATATTTGCGGCAATGTTTTTAGTTTTTGATTATTGATAAAACAATAAAACCAAATAATTCATCATGATATGTAAAAAAGGGCATTTGTAATTCAGACTGACAAATAAGTCTTACTAATAATGAGTTAAATACGTTTTTATAGATACTGATAAAGGTTTTGAACAAATAAATAAATTTATTGCATTAAATTGAACTTGGTTCATAGAACGTTGTCTTGAATATTTTACTAAAAGCTTATGATTTTTTTTTGGAACTATTTGAGCAAGATTTATTCAAGTATAAATAAATATTTCTGTAAAATGAATTATAATAAGCATAATGACAATTTTTTAAATTTTGTAATTGACAATACTGACAGTAACAGAACATATGGGTAGGCTAATTTAAACAGCTGTTTGCAAAATCATAATTTAGGGTGTAATTAATTAAAATATAAAATACTTCTGTATATGTTGTGTAGAAACGGCATTGAAAACGAGTTATGATTATCCTCTACGTACTCTACAAGTGGAAACGTGATTTAAGAAGAACTTCCAACTAACCTCTGCGTGATCATACAATCTGTTGATAGCGCCGATACCATTAGAAGGGTCGTTGGAATTTTTCACGGTAATTCGTGATTCTTCAGATAACTGATAGAATCCTTATAACACGAATTGAAAGTTTTTCTCCTACATATGAAACATTATATTCAAGTGAAGATTATTCCCTTGTAAAATTTGTACGTGGAAATAAGTAAGTATATGATTACCTCATACTACGGTTTGAAGTTTAGATAAACTAGGTTTTTTATTGGCAATGAGAATAACATTAACATGATAAGTGAAATCACCTACTACCTAAAAAATGTAAAATTGTTTATATTTGTAATAATGGGCTTCATAATTGTTCTTATAATTTACGCTTCGAAGTAGCTGCAGATTGAAAATTATAATAATTTCTATTGTACAAAAGTTTAGGTAAGCTGTATACGTTTCTATAAAATTTCGAAAAGAAATTATCTCACTCTGGTTGGATTCTTAGAGACTATTTATTTTTCGTTTATCATTAGGTTTTTCTTGTGGTTCGGTTTTCCTACTTTCAGTAAATTGTAGTAAAACTCTTCAATATCGGGACCATGATAAAAATATATATTTCACTATAGTCGCTTCTTAAACGTTTGACTAGATTCTGCCTTATTTTGTCTAAAATCAAAGCGGCCTACAACGTTTTCAGTGTCATATCCAGACCGACCTGCCTTTATGGGTAATTACCGTTAATTGATTGAACCATTAGGTGATTGCCTCTCAACGCCAAAAGTATTGCTCCAGGTGTTAATGAAACCTTTTAAATGGTTGCAAAACATTACCTAAACAAATACAGGCACATTGCTTGTTGCCAAACTCATGAGCGTTAAGAGTAATATTTTACTCAATTACATACATGCACTTTACATGGAAATTTGCACGGATATCTTGTTACTTAAAGTGTGCGAGAATGACAGATATAGTTAAATAGAGTATAAGAAACATGCATTATCATTATAACTAACTAATTGAAACAGAAGTGAAATTAAATTTTTTTTTTATTCAGTCAAATGAGGCCAAAAAATTATAACCAGGAGAAACCACAATACTATCGATAAAAGGATCTGTTGAAATAATTTAAGAAAAGATATTAAAAGATTTAAAAGTAAATGAATATTCTTCACGCTGAACGTCTTTCTTTTATCTCTCTCTCTCTCTCTCTCTCTCTCTCTCTCTCTCTCTCTCTCTCTCTCTCTATATATATATATATATATATATATATATATATATATATATATATATATATATATATATATATATATATACTCGTATATGTGCGTGTGTGTGTGTGTTTATTTGTTTCTAGCCTTCAATATTTATTAAATAATTTATGGTAATTTCAATAAAATAGTAAAGTTCTATTATAACAATCAAGGCCTGACATTCAATTATAGACTACTTTTATTATTTTACATTCGTCCATAAAGCCTTTGTTGAAATGGAGCTTCATCTCCAGCTCCAAGTTAGGGAACTTATGTAGGTATTTGTATAACTTTGTGATAGAACCTTAATTTATCCTCAGTTCTCAGATATCGCGCAAAACTAGCAAGAGAATTTCACTACATTGTAAGATTACAGCGAGACTGCTACAGATTTTTGGAGTTATACTTCTGTTTAAACCAGCTTATAATACACAAAATGATGTTCATAAAAATGTACACACAAATATTCATGTTTTACTCAGTCACAATATCAGACACAATATAGCAAATATGGCCTTGAAAGATGCGGAAAGATTTATAATACAGGTAGTGTCATACTATTACCTACTATTTGGGTGGCGGGAAGTTTTATCTTCAAAAACTCTGAAGAAGTTTTATGTGTATACTGAAAACAATTTTTATACTTTAAACTACAGCTAAACCTTTGGGATAACTTACTACAGCATACAACTAAATAACTCAATTCTTACAACCTATTTGAACATATCGATGTTTCGATAACCGAGAGATAACCGATCTTCAGAGAATAAAACCACTTTGACAAAATTTGCCTTATTATTAAGTTAAAATGTTTAAAACATTTATTTAAAAGTAATTAAAGAAAAAATGCTCATAGCTATCTACGAATATCAAGTAAACAATTGGCATGTTGTCTAAGTAAAACCATCTAGCCATATATTTTTATACATTGCTTATTATCACATAGTTTACACACAGAACAGTTCGTATTAGAAAATCTTAGATAGGAATTTGACAGTTACATAATTATTCACATTAATAATAATTTATGACTGTCCGAGCTTTAAGTTTTCTAAATTCGTATAAACTTAATGGGACAGAACGTTTTCGATCGCTCAGTGGCGATCTTCATCAGTGTCTTCTGCTTGGAGTTAAGTAAAACGGTGATGGTTTTAAAGTCTGATTTTCGATACTATCAAAGAGTATGTGGAATTTAAATTTTGTTTGTTCGTTTAATATGTTTGTATTTTAAGTTTTTTTGTGTTTGTATTTTTCAAATTCTTTTAGTGTGTTGAGATGTGGTCCTTTTGTGTTGATGTTTAATATTTCTAGGTTATGGTAAATATCTGTGTATTTATCACCTGTCCCTTTTATGTGATTGTAAAAAGCTGGGTTGGTGTTCTGTTTATGTGCCTCGACTCTCTGTTTGAAACACTTTGAGGGTTTGACGAATTTAAAATTTGTAGGCGCAAAATACAAACACGTTAATCAAACAAACCCAATGCAAATCACACACAATCTTTGATACTATCGAAAACCCGCGTTTAAAACCGTCACCGCCAAGGCGTGATCGAAAACGTTCTGTCCCAGCATGTTTATACAAATTTATAAAAGTTAATGTTCGGATATTCATTAATTAAATTAAACTGAATATTTGAGTTTCACCAAACGTAATTGACTATGAAAATTTTTGAATTATAAAAACTTAAATTAACCTTCATTCATATTCAGGTTATTTAACAATTTTAACAAATCACTATCAGTAATGAATAGAGTGATACTATTACATAGTCTTTGTTCTCGAGGTCTTTACAGAATTAGTTAATATATTAGGAATCCGAAGTATTTTTTGTGAGGTTTGTATTATTTACGAGTATGTGTTAATAATACCCACTCTTGTTGGTATCAAGCACTGATCAAGCAAGGCCACGTCTACCGCCCGCCCCCCACTTATTGCAAACACTCACACGTTCTAGTTTAGCCTTCTAGCTACATTAACCCTTACGCAAAAATCTAGAGCTGTAGAGTGGTATGTTTTTACAAAGTTACCTGTTCAAAATTCCAATTCATAGAGCTAGGATATGCTTATAGTTTTACTGGTTTGAAACTATAAATAAACAAAAGGTTAATTGCTATCCAGTTGCTACAAATATGGTTTTGTATCGTTCGAAATTTAAAAAAAAAAAGTGTTGAAAACCAAATTTTAAATAACATACCTTAGAATGCCGATAACTAATTCGCAATAACGAAAAAAAAATAATTTTCTACACAATCGAAAATTACGTTGTCAACTAACAAAGTTTTAAAATAGATATTTGTTTGTATAACTTTGTATCGCTGTTCACTCGTAGGCTATGCGAGCGTTTTCGATCGATAGAAACAAAAACATTGGTTTTTGTAGTGCTACTTTCATCAAAGTCCATCGCTAAGAAGTTTCAGCCGGTGCGGTCGCTAAAATTATTGATATAAGTAAACTTCATAACACTCTATGTGAATGATCTGGTAAATACAACAAATCAAATAAAATAATATTTATAGCGGCCTTTCGGCATTGTAAAATTCACATTATTGTCATATAAATACTGTACCCCATTCTATAATGTGAGTGGAAACGTTTTTTGCTTCCTCTACTCTTCCCCCTTCTATAGTCGCCATTGAAAGTCACGCGCTAGGTCACGTGTGATGAGCTATAACACAGACGCTTTCCACATTCTTCAACTAGACGTCCAAGAAATATAATTCACAAACAAGAATTAAATAAAAAATAATACAATAAATTTGTTCCCAAGACTCGTTTGAATATCTTTATTACCACGGTTTAGAATTGAACTCCTTTAGGTAAATGGATTCACCTATTGATGTCTAATTTTTCTCCAATCCCCTATATTTTTCATTATGTAGATGCACTTGTCATATTCATACAATAATTCCATGGGTACTACACCATTTAGCGTTCAAGGTGGTTTATTTGGGTACCTAACCTAATTTTTCATATTGTTCACAAATCTTTCATGTGCTTCGTAGGCGATAAAACTAATAGGAATAAATAAATATTTCTAGATCAGTTAGGTAAGCTAGAACTAACGTTAGGAATACTTGGTAATAAACGCTTTGTGTTGAGCAATCTCGTCTATTTCTCAGCTTCCTTTTACAAGAAAAAAATTATGAGTGTTTTTAAAAAGTAAATTAGGACACATGAAACACTTTATAATAAAATGTTCTTTTGATGTTTATTTTATATTGTAATTTCCTGAAAAAAGTGAGACTACACGATATATTCAACATTGCAAAACCTCATTGATATAATTAATATAATTATAAATTAAAATTTTACACTTTTTGGAAGACAGCTATATTTATCGTTACACGTTTAATAGAATTTGTCTAAATTTTATTTTGCCAATACAGTCCAGAACTTGCCGAGAAAAGTAATAGCATAAAGAGGTGAACACTTCTAAAATATATGTTGAAAATTACACAGGCTGATAATGTAACTTGTAAACAATGTCATTTCGTTTTTAATTAATAATACATGAATAGTTTTATAGTATTTTTAAGTAAATAAATATTTTCATATTTTTGCACATTCACATATGTCAATAAAAGCACTAAGCTCGGTTTAAGAAGTATTGCATTTTTATTTTATATTATTATTATAATTATTATTTATTATTTATAATTATATAGAATATTTAATTATTTATATAATTATTGTTATTATTATATTCATATTTTGTACTTTTAAAAGACTCTTTCGTTCATCAGAGGTACGTCATCATTAGAAACGTTTGACTAAAAAGGCAATACCGTAATTTGGGAAATACCCAATGCGTGTCTCACGCGTTAGGTTTCGAAATATTATAACAGTTTGCAACGCAAGGAAGGTCAAATAACTCTTATTATTTATTGATAGTTCTCAGGTGCCTATTGCAAGCGTCAATTTATAGCTACATATTGTACTTAATAAATTATAATTACAAACCTATATTAAAGACGTAATATAATATTAAAACGTAATTAAAAAACGATAATGAGACAAGTAAATGAATACAGCTTTATATAATTGTTTGTTTAGTCCATCGGGACGAGGTTCTACGGATAATTGTGCCTGATAGCGTGTAACGCGGAATTATGACTTCACCAGTCGCTTCACAGGTGGCACGTATTTTTTTTTTTTTTTAATGGTGAATTCAACAACAAAGTAAAAAAAAATACTTGCTCTAATCTATATGATTCCCATACATAGAAATAATACAACTCTCAAAGATTATATTTGTGTTACCGAAATGCGTTTTTTAATACATAATTTGTATACTCGGTTTACTTATTGAAATAATATGAAATAGCTCGTTATAAAACCACTTGGACAAGTCTAAGGTTACGTAATTATTATTTCCAACCTTCAACGTGTTTAATTCGGGTGCACACTAAAATGTAAAATTGAATTCTAAAAAGCTTCCAGTTAATCTATTACAATTTACTACGTTACGTTTTGGTAAAGATATTGTTTTTTAGTATTGGTTACTGTTTTTTAGCATCTAAAAGTGCCATTTTTATTGCATTTTTTATTAATATTTTATCCTGAAATGTAATAATCAAATTGCGCTACACCAATTTCAAAAAAAAATCGTTGAACTACAAGAAACGTAATTTAAATACCATTACATTTAATTAATATTTTCCAGTAAGGAACAAAATATAAATAAATAGTTAATATAACAATTAATTAGTGTTCCTTACGTATTAAATCAGTTATTCAGAGCTAGAAATGTTTTGCTCATAAATTCAAAGTGCAGGAAATAAAATTTTCTTAATCGTAAGCTAAAAAATCACTCTGAAAATCCCAAAGTAGTCGCAATAAGAACATAAAAAAGTGGAAATAATAAAAAACTTTTTTGTTTTGCCAAATGTGTTAGGCCTGTATTGGTAGAACTGTTGTGTTTCGTAGCCCTGTGTTGGTTGAAATGTTGATTCATAGCCCTGTGTTGGTAGAAATGTTGTGTTTCGTAGCCCTGTGTTGATTTAACTGTTTTGTTTCGTAGACTTCTGTTGGTAGAACTGTTGTGTTTCGTAGCCCTTCGTTGGTAAAAATATGAAGAGACGGGTTAAAAAAATTAAAACCCTACCGAACGGAGGAACATATAAAAAACAAAAATTATTATTTACCAATTGAACTGAATCCAACCGGACTGCAAAATGCATCGATATTTGTTATTGAATCTTCTTGTTCCATATATTTAGAAAATCAACATCTTTGACAATGAATACACAATGTATGAGTATTATTTAGCTACTATAAAGAACGCTTCGGTATTCAAAGAATTTAAAAACCCAAAATTATAATTTTTCATATGTTTCCCGTCGAAGTTAGAATGATCTGTTTCAAATTTTTATACTGCATACTAATAAATATTGATCACATTGTTAAATTGATCTGTTAAACCAGCGACCTTAAAGTAAACATTAAGTGTACTTTTGGTTTGTTTGGCTGGAACGGTTATTTTTCTTATCTACCGGTTTAGCACTGCATTGTTAGAGAAACGCCCCCATTAGGCTGCATTGTACATAAACGAACCCCGTTACGCTCGATTTACCGTGTATCTTTCTAGCTTCGTTAGCGTTCATTTATTTTATTGCTATAATGGATTCAAAAAGTATGTAAATAAATCGTGTTGTTTCAGGCGGCGTATATAATGACCTTTTTGTAAATCGAATTTTCAAATAATACGACCTTATATCTTCACTTATTACAAATTTCAATGACATGATTTGAATTTGGATATATAAGTAATTTTAAAAAGTTTTTTAATTTACTGTATACTGCCAGCATGACTAGTAAGATGTAGAAAAGACAGAAGATATATGAAACTATATGTAGAAATTTGTCAACGTCATCAACCATTGCATTATAAAACACTATGTCAAATTTGTAATAAATTATATATAACGGGCTAGACAGTATTGTTCATATCACCTTTATGAACAACTTGGTTGTAAAATAAAATCTAGGGAAACGTACATATGGTTAGTATAAAGTTATCATAGTTAGTGGATATGAACCATTCATGCAGGTTCTGAAAATAGCTATGGACACAAGTTCAGAGCGATTAGATACGTTATGGTGCATAGATCTGTTGTTCTAGGTAAGTTTAGAAAAGAACGCCAATTGCGTTAACCCTTGTAGGACCAGGGGGGGGCCTGTCAGGCCCATGGTTTTTAATTTTATCGTTTTTGTATAGAAAACCTTTTCGGAAAATTTATATAAACTTATTTATTGCCAATCTGTAACTGAAGAATCGGTTTCTAGACATGTTACATTTTTTTACAAAATATCCTGTCCATAAGAATAAAAAAAGTCCGTTTGGGCCTCTGAGGCCCCCCCTTGGTGTTCAAGGTGTGACCATATAAAAAATTGTTCATATGTCAACTTTTTTCTCATTATTATGAAACAAACTATAATTAACATCAATAGTGTATTAATATAAGAAGTTAAACGACTGAGGAAATTTTTACTTAAATTTGTGTAAGATTGTAGCACTGGTTGACCTTGGTATTTCCTGCTTTTTGCAGCTTGTCATTTCAGTCTGCCAGTGTGTTTGTGTTTGCCAGCATTGTTGAGGTTGTGTCTGTGTTATTATTTACACCAAAATATGAGTAACGTATATGATCATAACAGTGAAATAGACAGAATATTTGATGAGGAGATGGAGTTTAGTTCATGGTCGTGGAAGATGCTTCATTTGTGTCGGTGCAGCGAGGTCAAAGAAAGTATAAAATATTATAAGTTAGGGAAGTCAAAGTCTGTTTGTAATCATTACAATAAACATATATGTGGAAAACATAGCAAGAACACTGTCACCTGTGAGAAATGCCAAGCGGGTGGAGCCGATTCTGATTAAATATTTGGTTTAAGGAACATTTTTATTGACTAAATAACATTTTTATGTTTTCATTATTTAATCAATATTTTTTGTTATATTTCATCAAATATTCATGTAATAGTTTAGTCAATAATATAAATATAAAGTAAATAATGTAAAGTGATAATTTTTATAAGTTCATTATATATATATATATATATATATATATATATATATATATATATATATATATATATATATATTCAATAAAATGAACGTTTTTTTGTGAGCCTACCAGGCCCCCCCTTGGTCCTTGAAGTAACGGCCTGACCCTTGGTCCCACAAGGGTTAAGCAACAAAACTATACAAACTCAAGCATATATTTGCATTCCCGTGAAAGCACCCCTTGTTAGCAACCTTATCGGATTTTAATGAGTCCTGAAACCGGAGCGGATGAGGAGTAGAATTTACCTTTGCTCACGTCTTCACTTTATTCCTTAATGTCTCGCTGCAAATGGAAATGCAATATTACGCTAGTTAAACGCCGGCCTACGAGCTCGTGTTCAAAGTAGCTGTACAAGTCCTTTCCAGTTGCAATTGATTTTTTTGTTTTATTTTGAACTGCATGATCTATATTGAAGTTTGGGATTTAAATGCATTTATTATAATAAAAGAAAAGTTTCGTTTACTCTCTCCAAACCATTTGCACATGGATTCTTCCCATTTAATTAGTGATAAACTAGTTACAACAATAATAATTTCTATATATTATAAGTATAACTACTAAGCCCTATTTCATCTTACTATGGTTTTTAAAACACCTCTTCTCTCTCTCTCTCTCTCTCTCTCTCTATATATATATATATATATATATATATATATATATATATATATATATATATATAGTTGCAGCTTTTCATAGAATTGTTTTAATTTTCATTTCGTGAAGCACCTCTTGTATAATGCTACTTCTAATATCTTGCTCCTATTCTTTCCTTCCTTTTAATCTTCTCTATTCTTCTTACTACTTCACCTCAACATTTATGATACGAATATACACCATCTTTTGTCGCTGATCGGATATTGCTGATTAGAAATCTCATTTAGACTATTCAAATGCAAAGAAAAAATAGCAGTTTATCTCTTTATTATGGTTTTATTTTCATAGATAGGTTTTTATCGAATAGGTTTATCAAGACACTGAAAACCCAGTAGGGCGTATTACAGATGTATTTCCTTTGATCAAAGAAAATTTGTTCAAGAAATTTCAGTGTAGTTAAATCGTTTTTTCTTATCTACAGCCACTTTAGAATACGATTTAAATGAGATTTCGGTAGGTGGTTTATCGGTCTATTTTTCGCTCTAAAAGACTCCTTACCCATAAAGACTCTAGTAATTGTTTAATACTAATTAAAAATAACAGCTATTATTTGTGAAATGGCTAGTAAAGTGAAAACAAACAATACCTATTTGAAGTGAGAACTTCAAATATTCTCCTTTCGATACCTGTTGTATGTAACCCATTTAACCATACCTGAAGCAGGAATTAAGTACAGAATTTTCAATATTTAAGTATTTGTTTTTCGTTTGTATATTTCAAAAAAAATTGATGCACATAGTTTTATTTTCAGTGGAGACAACATATTTATTGAGTAAATTCTCCTTCTTAAATCTAACCTTTAACTTCCTTGAATATGGAAATTCTATTTTACTGACTTGAATCTTATTTACATAATTATAATATCACTATGAAACATGATATTTTTACATATAAATGATATTGGTAAAAGTGTCAAGTATGAAGTAAATTTGCACAGTTTATTTTTCTAGTTGGTATAAATATAACACATCTAAGATACTTATTTACAGTAATAGTTATAAAAATGTGCTTACATGCGCTAATAGTTACATGATCTTGCTTGTAAACTGTAAACACACTGAATACGAATACATTACTATCGATTGGCCAATTGAATGATAGATATCTCAAATTTATTTGTTAAAAGTAGACATATACAATCCAGAGTTGATTGTATTAAGTCATGGTAAAGCGCAAAGCTTGTTGCATGATATTTTAAGTTTGTGGTTATTGTTTAGGTAGGTGAGTTAGAAGATTATTGGTAAGTACAGCAAAGCACTTATTGAGCAGGGTGAGTAAGGGTGAGAAAGTGAATAGGTATGTTAGATAAAGTGGGAATCATATGAATGTGAATTGTAGTAGAGGAATACATATAGAGATAAACTCATATACATTCATAGATGAATATATAAAAATATCATTATTGTTGATAATAATTATAACGTTTGATAGATAGGTACAATGATGTTTGAATAGGAGAGTACATAGGTAAAGGGATAGACAGATACATAATAAACGACACACGTTTCGGTATTTAATTAGATTAGATAATTGTAACACACTTTAGACGGTGTTACATATTAAATTAGCAAATTTCAGAAAATAAACGAGAATAGATTCAAAATTGTAATAATATATGACTATGTAAAAAAAATTGTTATGTATGAAAAATATCTTAATGAGATCTCTGGCTGATAGTGACATCTAGCGAGAAAAAATTAAAACAAGTAATCAAGCTAGGGATGCGCCCCCCGGATGCGCGATAGGTAGGAAGGTCGCACGCAACTAATATTATCTCTCTCTTTTGGCCAAGATGTAACAGGGAACGGACGTCTCCGAAGAGCAAGAAAATTTATTTGGTTTTTTTTAAATTTTAATTAATGTAAAGTTTATTTTCGTATAATCATGGCATAGAACACGGCGTACGATACCAGATAAAAGATGGGTCGCTGACTTATTGATGGCTTTTCCCGAGGCTTTTCCACGAGGATGATGCAAGGCTTTTACCGAGATTTTCCACGAGGAGGAAGCGAGGTTACGACAAGTTAATACAGCTAAGTGGGCGATTTAAGACTTTTAAAAATTTATTTCAAAATTTAAAATGTTTCACAGCAGAATTCTAAATAATGAACATTGAACTTTTTAACTAATTAGCATAACTGTAATTACGCATCTTTTGGTGCCATTATGTTCACATTGAATTATTAAATTTGATTATATAAAAAGGCAAGTAAACTCGAATACATGTTCATTTTCAGCCATTGATTGATTAATTAATTGAAGGATTGCTATCCTTAAAAATTCATAAATAGAAAGTAAAATGTTCCATAATCCGTAACTGAGTGTTAAAAATATATGTGTCATGATTATAATTTATTTTATTTGTCTTTCTTAAAATAAAAGATTGTAATTTGCTTTAATTGAATTTAAAAGAGTCATTATTTTACCAGCGCACAATTCCTTGCATTTCAGATTAACAAGCCTTAAGAATTAATTCAATAATGTTCTGCTAATTTTGATGAATTAACTTGGTATTTTAAAATGTTTTAATGTAACGGAGTTATACCTTCAATTGCGTTACAGACAGACGTCTTGCTACGCCTGAACTGTAAGCTAGAAGTAAAAATTAAATTTTTAAGAATTAAAACTAAATAATATTCAATTTGTTCAATTATAAACCGTTACACAAAATGCGCAACTCTGCTTTGATTTATTTTTGACAACGACACAAAATGCGCGACTCTGCTCTAAAAATTTGAAATGTAAATTTGTGTGTTGGCGGAAAGAAAATTTAAAAATGGTTGAAAATAATCGATTTCATTAAATATATTCAAAACGTAAATTCATAGTGTAAAATCTTGTAAAATGTATAAGTTGAACGCAAAAGGATGTAGCAGGTAGCTTATGTAAACAGTTTGGTAAAGTTAGGGAAGAAACCAGTTATAACCTGTTTTTACTTGTATTGTAGTCAAGGTCAGAGACTCTGGTTTGTTTAAAATATTAATCGTAATATGCTTGGTAGAGTTTAGATTTTTTGAAAGTTTGTGCATGGCCCAGAAAGCCAGTTGTAGATTACCAAGGTTTACACAGCTGCGAGCCTGTTTAAATATTTCGAGTTTGCTTGACTTTTCTGGATAAGGAATATATTCTCGTGAATTTTCTGAAAGTAATTCTATTAAACAAAATGGATTTAATAATAAAGTTTTGTCAAAAGAGGAATTAAAATATAATAAAGAAAAAAGAAAATTATAATTGAAATTAACTGTAATATGATTTTAATAGTAAGGTTTAATAAAATATAAATTTATGAGTTAATTTTAAAGGTATTGAAATTTAAATGTATAAGTTGTATAATAATCATATAAAATTATTTCAAGCAAAATTTGTCTTTTAAAATAGTTGAAATTTCTTAAAATTTTAAATTTGGAAATATGCAAGCTTATTTTAAAAAGAGGAATAAATTAACAAGGAAAATACGAATGTGCCTTTGTACAGAATTTATACGCCACGACAACACTCACATTGTATGTCAAAATGCACGTTGACATACTATACATATTCTACATGAGAGAGACTAGGACAAATCTCAAAATACATAATACTACACCGATTCAATGACTTATGGGGAATCAACAGACTATACACTTGACCAAAATTGTGTATAAATGTGCAAGCGTAGGCTCCGTTTAATTTCAATTCTTGTTTGTAAATACTAAGAGCTTAGCAAGAAATTATTTCAATTTGTTTACAAAAATATTTGAAAGAAGTTTAAGTTGTAACAGAATAAATATAATCCTTTGTGTGTCAACATGCTAGCTATATAATTTTTAAATTAAAATATTGGTTTTAATTTAAGAATAATGTAATTGGATTTTCAAAATATGGTTTTGAAATCCAAAAGTGGTATAAGATGTACGAAATATTGTAGAGATAACGAATGGTTATGAGGCAATGGTACATGCTTAAAAGTTGTGAAATGGAGAGGAGAATATGTAGATAAATAGCGTCGATAATGTTGAAATTTTTTGGCTTACAGGAAGTAAGCGGTATTCATAAATCCTAGAGATTGGATTATGAAAAATATAGCTAGCGAATATGTAAAGTAATGTTGACAAACAAAGAGGAATTTTGAAACAGAGTAACTTTGAACGAGTAAATTTTAACAAAGAGTAATTGGAATAAACCGAGTAATTTTGAAAGAGTTTAATTTAAATAAAGAGTAAATTTATTAAGAGTAAATAAGGTTGTTTTGAAATTAAAAGAGATATAATTATGTGCTTATGAAATAAAAAAAAAAGTTTACAAGAAGTTTGATTTAGAAAGTAAATATTTTCATGTATACAATGTTTTTTTAAAAAAAAATTTTATATTGTGAAATAAATAACTTTGAGAATTAATGAAACAAGTTTCAAAGAGTTAATCAAAATAAGAAATGATCATTAAAGGATTTTTAAATCTAAATTAAATTTATTATAATATATGTATTTAAAAGATGAATGGAAATAATATGTAAATTGTAGGTTTACATGGACGTTTGAATTTTTGCATAAGGATTTTAAAACAAAAGCTGAGTAAATATAGTTGATATTATTTTTGATTAATTAATTGAAGGGTTTTAATGAAATAAAGGCAGTAAAGAACATTATGTAAAAGTATAAGAGTATGTGTCAATACAATATTTTTATAAATGTAAAAGAAGAGATGATTATGGATTTATTTGTAAAAAAAAGTTTAATTTTTGTTTGGAAGGATGCTAAATCCGAGAAATAATTTGTTTGTATTATGTTAATGTAGTAAAAAAAAAAAATAATAAATTTTGTTTAACTAAGCTTGTTCTAATTATGGACATAAAATTAATGTTAAAGTGTTTATGATATGTTTCCTTTAAAGAAGAATAGTTTGGTTGCTGAACTGAGAGTCATTAATAAATTATAAAAATTAGATAAAAACATTCCAATAAAAAAAAGGGGAGAAATGAAATGACACAATTTTTTTTTCAAGAGGGGGGAAAAATATGTAACACACTTTAGACGGTGTTACATATTAAATTAGCAAATTTCAGAAAATAAACGAGAATAGATTCAAATTGTAATAATATATTACTATGTAAAAAAAATTGTTATGTATGAAAAATATCTTAATGAGATCTCTGGCTGTTAGTGACATCTAGCGAGAAAAAATTAAAACAAGTAATCAAGCTAGGGATGCGCCCCCCGGATGCGCGATAGGTAGGAAGGTCGCACGCAACTAATATTATCTCTCTCTTTTGGCCAAGATGTAACAGGGAACGGACGTCTCCGAAGAGCAGGAAAATTTATTTGTTTTTTTTTTTTAATTTTAATTAATGTAAAGTTTATTTTCGTATAATCATGGCATAGAACACGGCGTACGATACCAGATACCAGATGGGTCGCTGACTTATTAATGGCTTTTCCCGAGGCTTTTCCACGAGGATGATGCAAGGCTTTTACCGAGATTTTCCACGAGGAGGAAGCGAGGTTACGACAAGTTAATACAGCTAAGTGGGCGATTTAAGACTTTTAAAAATTTATTTCAAAATTTAAAATGTTTCACAGCAGAATTCTAAATAATGAACATTGAACTTTTTAACTAATTAGCATAACTGTAATTACGCATCTTTTGGTGTCATTATGTTCACATTGAATTATTAAATTTGATTATATAAAAAGGCAAGTAAACTCGAATACATGTTCATTTTCAGCCATTGATTGATTAATTAATTGAAGGATTGCTATCCTTAAAAATTCATAAATAGAATGTAAAATGTTCAATAATCCGTAACTGAGTGTTAAAAATATATGTGTCATGATTATAATTTATTTTATTTGTCTTTCTTAAAATAAAAGATTGTAATTTGCTTTAATTGAATTTAAAAGAGTCATTATTTTACCAGCGCACAATTCCTTGCATTTCAGATTAACAAGCCTTAAGAATTAATTCAATAATGTTCTGCTAATTTTGATGAATTAACTTGGTATTTTAAAATGTTTTAATGTAACGGAGTCATACCTTCAATTGCGTTACAGACAGACGTCTTGCTACGCCTGAACTGTAAGCTAGAAGTAAAAATTAAATTTTTAAGAATTAAAACTAAATAATATTCAATTTGTTTAATTATAAACCGTTACACAAAATGCGCAACTCTGCTTTGATTTATTTTTGACAACGACACAAAATGCGCGACTCTGCTCTAAAAATTTGAAATGTAAATTTGTGTGTTGGCGGAAAGAAAATTTAAAAATGGTTGAAAATAATCGATTTTATTAAATATATTCAAAAGGTAAATTCATAGTGTAAAATTTTGTAAAATGTATAAGTTGAACGCAAGAGGATGTAGCAGGTAGCTTGTGTAAACAGTTTGGTAAAGTTAGGGAAGAAACCAGTTATAACCTGTTTTTACTTGTATTGTAGTCAAGGTCAGAGACTCTGGTTTGTTTAAAATATTAATCGTAATATGCTTGGTAGAGTTTAGATTTTTTGAAAGTTTGTGCATGGCCCAGAAAGCCAGTTGTAGATTACCAATGTTTACACAGCTGCGAGCCTGTTTAAATATTTCGAGTTTGCTTGACTTTTCTGGATAAGGAATATATTCTCGTGAATTTTCTGAAAGTAATTCTATTAAACAAAATGGATTTAATAATAAAGTTTTGTCAAAAGAGGAATTAAAATATAATAAAGAAAAAAGAAAATTATAATTGAAATTAACTGTAATATGATTTTAATAGTAAGGTTTAATAAAATATAAATTTATGAGTTAATTTTAAAGGTATTGAAATTTAAATGTATAAGTTGTATAATAATCATATAAAATTATTTCAAGCAAAATTTGTCTTTTAAAATAGTTGAAATTTCTTAAAATTTTAAATTTGGAAATATGCAAGCTTATTTTAAAATGAGGAATAAATTAACAAGGAAAATACGAATGTGCCTTTGTACAGAATTTATACGCCACGACAACACTCACATTGTATGTCAAAGTGCACGTTGACATACTATACATATTCTACAAGAGAGAGACTAGGACAAATCTCAAAACACATAATACTACACCGATTCAATGACTTATGGGGAATCAACAGACTATACACTTGACCAAAAGTGTGTATAAATGTGGAAAGCGTAGGTTCCGTTTAATTTCAATTCTTGTTTGTAAATACTAAGAGCTTAGCAAGAAATTAATTCAATTTGTTTACAAAAATATTTGAAAGAAGTTTAAGTTGTAACAGAATAAATATAATCCTTTGTGTGTCAACATGCTAGCTATATAATTTTTAAATTAAACTATGGGTTTTAATTTAAGAATAATGTAATTGGATTTTCAAAATATGGTTTTGAAATCCAAAAGTGGTATAAGATGTACGAAATATTGTAGAGATAACGAAAGGTTATGAGGCAATGGTACATGCTTAAAAGTTGTGAAATGGAGAGGAGAATATGTAGATAAATAGCGTCGATAATGTTGAAATTTTTTGGCTTACAGGAAGTAAGCGGTATTCATAAATCCTAGAGATTGGATTATGAAAAATATAGCTAGCGAATATGTAAGGTAATGTTGACAAACAAAGAGGAATTTTGAAACAGAGTAACTTTGAACGAGTAAATTTTAACAAAGAGTAATTGGAATAAACCGAGTAATTTTGAAAGAGTTTAATTTAAATAAAGAGTAAATTTATTAAGAGTAAATAAGGTTGTTTTGAAATTAAAAGAGATATAATTATGTGCTTATGAAATAAAAAAAAAAGTTTACAAGAAGTTTGATTAAGAAAGTAAATATTTTCAAGTATACAATGTTTTTTTTAAAAAAAATTTTATATTGTGAAATAAATAACTTTGAGAATTAATGAAACAAGTTTCAAAGAGTTAATCAAAATAGGAAATGTTCATTAAAGGATTTTTAAATCTAAATTAAATTTATTATAATATATGTATTTAAAAGATGAATGGAAATAATAAGTAAATTGTAGGTTTACATGGAAGTTTGAATTTTTGCATAAGGATTTTAAAACAAAAGCTGAGTAAATATAGTTGATATTATTTTTGATTATTTAATGAAAGGGTTTTAATGAAATAAAGGCAGTAAAGAACATTATGTAAAAGTATAAGAGTATGTGTCAATACAATATTTTTATAAATGTAAAAGAAGAGATGATTATGGATTTATTTGTAAAAAAAAGTTTAATTTTTGTTTGGAAGGATGCTAAATCCGAGAAATAATTTGTTTGTATTATGTTAATGTAGTAAAAAAAAAAATAATAAATTTTATTAAACTAAGCTTGTTCTAATTATGGACATAAAATTAATGTTAAAGGGTTTATGATATGTTTCCTTTAAAGAAGAATAGTTTGGTTGCTGAACTGAGAGTCATTAATAAATTATAAAAATTAGATAAATACATTCCAATAAAAAAAATGGGGAGAAATGAAACGACACAATTTTTTTTTTCAAGAGGGGGGAAAAATATGTAACACACTTTAGACGGTGTTACATATTAAATTAGCAAATTTCAGAAAATAAACGAGAATAGATTCAAAATTGTAATATTATATGACTATGTAAAAAAAAATTGTTATGTATGAAAAATATCTTAATGAGATCTCTGGCTGATAGTGACATCTAGCGAGAAAAAATTAAAACAAGTAATCAAGCTAGGGATGCGCCCCCCGGATGCGCGATAGGTAGGAAGGTCGCACGCAACTAATATTATCTATCTCTTTTCGCCAAGATGTAACAGGGAACGGACGTCTCCGAAGAGCAAGAAAATTTATTTGTTTTTTTTTTTTATTTTAATTAATGTAAAGTTTATTTTCGTATAATCATGGCATAGAACACGGCGTACGATACCAGATACCAGATGGGTCGCTGACTTATTGATGGCTTTTCCCGAGGCTTTTCCACGAGGATGATGCAAGGCTTTTACCGAGATTTTCCACGAGGAGGAAGCGAGGTTACGACAAGTTAATACAGCTAAGTGGGCGATTTAAGACTTTTAAAAATTTATTTCAAAATTTAAAATGTTTCCCAGCAGAATTCTAAATAATGAACATTGAACTTTTTAACTAATTAGCATAACTGTAATTACGCATCTTTTGGTGTCATTATGTTCACATTGAATTATTAAATTTGATTATATAAAAAGGCAAGTAAACTCGAATACATGTTCATTTTCAGCCATTGATTGATTAATTAATTGAAGGATTGCTATCCTTAAAAATTCATAAATAGAATGTAAAATGTTCAATAATCCGTAACTGAGTGTTAAAAATATATGTGTCATGATTATAATTTATTTTATTTGTCTTTCTTAAAATAAAAGATTGTAATTTGCTTTAATTGAATTTAAAAGAGTCACTATTTTACCAGCGCACAATTCCTTGCATTTCAGATTAACAAGCCTTAAGAATTAATTCAATAATGTTCTGCTAATTTTGATGAATTAACTTGGTATTTTAAAATGTTTTAATGTAACGGAGTTATACCTTCAATTGCGTTACAGACAGACGTCTTGCTACGCCTGAACTGTAAGCTAGAAGTAAAAATTAAATTTTTAAGAATTAAAACTAAATAATATTCAATTTGTTTAATTATAAACCGTTACATAATCACTAGGTGAACACACGCACACACAGACACACAAACACACACACACACACATTATATAATACAGAACGATAGATAAAAGTCATTATCTTATATAATGATATAATAAAGTGATAGATACCTACATATAAACATAGCCTACCTCATAATTAAATAAGTGCAGAATGGTAGATAATGGGAAAAATAGGTAGGTAATAGCAAGAATATAGGTAAGATAAATAGATCATTTAATAAAATAAGATAGATTAGTAGATAGCCTACAAAGAGATGTAGATGCACAGATCCGGCGGGGTAAATTAAAAAGTAACATACAGATATGAACGTCAAAGTAAAACTCGAACAATTTAATACTTAAAATGAGCAACATGGTTGTATTAAAATTAGTAATAATGGAAAATTTAACAATTTAACAATAAAACGAAAAAAAACGTTTTAGGGCATTGTTTAGGAATAAAGACTGTTCTAACGAATAAACAGGACGAACAATGGATCGAGAAAGAAGATATCGGATTATAGATGACATCAAGATAAATGGTTTTTTCACGGTGAGATAAAAGGATACAGGGGAACAAAGATGTTGCTGAAAGTTGATTTTGCAACGAAACACTTTTACATAGACAGGAAAATACGCACATAAACATTATAGGTATACAAATAGCCTGTGAAAAAAAATCATTTTTATAAATAAGTTCAGTTTTCACAACAGGTATGAATAAATTCAGTTTTCAGAAACACTCCCATTATCCTTGTAGGAGGTTACGTAAGTAGAAATATATATATATATATATATATATATATATATATATATATATATATATATATATATATAGAATATCAAATGTGTTTTCCTGTTAGAATATTTTTAAGATCAAATAATACACACAAATACAGGAATATTTATTTTATTGAACAATAAACTCTAAGCTTTTCGTTGGCTTACATTACCAACATCTTCAGGAGTTACAATATTAAGAATGATAAAACAAACAGTCTAACAAACATGAAGCAACCAGATCTGGTAGCTTCATGTTTGTTAGACTGTTTGTTTTATCATTCTTAATATTGTAACTCCTGAAGATGTTGGTAATGTAAGCCAACGAAAAGCTTAGAGTTTATTGTTCAATAAAATAAATATTCCTGTATTTGTGTGTATTATTTGATCTTAAAAATATATATATATATATATATATATATCACTTTCACTTATGTACTTAAACAAGAATCTTACTTGGTGTTTAAGCGAGTTAACTTTCAATGACTGGCCTTGCCATTATCTTCGGGCATACAGGTAGCTGAAAACAACAGACGAATAAACAGGTATAAATATCGGATACACATATATAGGAGGGGGGAAAGACAAGGTAATGTATTTCTAAATTTGTCCAATAAATTCGTTTTATATTCACAAATTTTTAAAATTCACGCTTTTTTATGGTTTGTAGTGAAAGGGTATGGGCTACATAAGGAGCTCAAAATTCATACCTAATTACGTCTGTGACTGTATTGAACTGTTTTCCCTCTTTTTTGACTAATATAAACAAACGTTTTGGTTTAAACTATGAAATTAAACTTTGATTACACAAAAAACAGATATATATGAGTTCATGTTTGCAAAATTGCATTAAACATTGTTTCGGATGTGTCTACAAGTTCCTTAATTCTCAAGAAATATGTCTACATATTTTAGTAAAGTATTACTAATGCTTTTTAATGTACGCACAACAAAAGCTTGAGTCAGTGTTACCATAGTCTAATCACAAAAATGTGCTTCTTTGTTATGTATTGTTATGAAAGTCATACAATCTCTTTGTATTAGATCAGAAGTAATCTATGATCTGTAAACGTATCTACCCGAATCTGTAATTTTGTTACATTCAAGATACTCTCAGACTGTCATTTTTAACTAATTAGTTACTAAGAAACATTTAGCGCTCATAAAGAACACTGATGAGCAGCATTCCATTCTCCTAAGGATATCTTTCCATTATTCTCAACAAAATAAAACTTTATTTTAAAATGAAAAGTTAAACCACTTAATTTGCCCAAGCTCCGAAATATTCTCCTAATGAAGTAGTCTGCCTTTATAGGTCTATGCATTACCCACACTGGCTGGTTTACGTTAGTCTTTCTCTCAAGGGTTCTGGGCGATAAAAGAGTTTATTGCAAAAACAAATGAAACTCTAGACGAAAAATTTTTTTATCTTCAGGGGAAGATTATATTTTCTTTCGCTAATAAAATAAAAAAATTGAAAATATGTTCAAGCAGTACTCACAACTCCTTTTCATTAAGCTGAAATCACGTGGGATAAATAAATGTCTTTTCTGAATAAATTTTAAATTGGCTACATTGTATTGCTATAATAAAAATAAAATAAATTACAAGGAAAAAATCTCCACAAATTGAAACTTTATACAAACTGAACCAATATTTTGCCAATATTAAACCTTTTCCCTTAATAAAGATTTTATAAACTTTTTAGCCCTCCTACACCTATTATCCCATATGTTCACGGTTAAATTTCCTATCCGGCCAGCAACTCAAGATATGCTTTTTCTACATTTCGTGTTGATTGGTGGTGTGTTTCAAAGTAAATGTGTTTGCCTACATTGATAGGTAGTCTACTTCACGTGAGCTACATTCCCGTGAGTTTGTTCTTATCGCCAGTTACAGAGGATCGTTTCTTGTTACTTGATATTTTCTTCAATACCCTACACTATCTTATCTACCTCTTTATGGGGGTTGTTACATATGACTTTTTTTTATACCCCCAAACTAGAGCAGTTTTTTTTCAGTTAAGTAACACTGTATATGTTATTATACTTTCCAAGCCACTATATATATTCTTTACAAAGAGAATTCATCTTTTTACCATATTCATGTACACATTCTTTTATACGTGATACACGCAAGTCTAAGGAAGGAATAGCTAAACTAAATACTAAAAAAATGATTTTTTTTTTTTTAACTGTCTGAAATTACAAGAAACGAAAAATCGTTATATGCAAAGGAACAAGTAACTGATATCGAAGTGAAATATTACCTCTCATAGTGGATGTAGTATTTCGCGGAGCACAGCAAAATACTTGCCCAGTAAATGACCAGTTAACTATTTGACAATTAGTATACTACAAACTTAGTGTCGTATCTACCATAACGGTTAGCCACAGTCACTACACCAAGAGAAGGAGTCAGCTGTTTTTTGTCAATCTCTATTACTTGGTAAATTCTCCCTCCTGAACCTCTGAAATCTCATTCTATATCTGGTGAAAGTTTTAAAACGTATTTTTTTAATATCTTTTTATTTTTTATGAAAGAATAGATCCATAATAATTTTGCGATCAACTAAATATTTGTCCTAGTTCTTCCTAATATGTTAAAAATATGATCAAATACCGTACTTTGCACAACTCGTACATCTGCATCATATCCACATCTTTCCCAATGGATAATATCTTGATTTAAAGTCGGCTCAAATTATAAATAATACAATCACATACCTGTTCAATGAGAAAATGTATTATATTTCATGAACGTAAAACAAAGTTAGGACCAGACTGTACCTAATACAATAACAAAATATAATTTATTTCGGCTTTGCCCATTAGCTGCAAAATCAGATTCAACTGCAGTGACCTAGGAATTATCGAACACTCTGTTCGTTCGATTCGGGAAGAGTTTTCTTTGAGTAATAATTTGTGTGGGAGAGGAAAGAATTTCCTCCGTCTCTATAAATCTGATTACACTTTGCGTGTCTGTCAGTGTTAGCGTGTGTCCAATCTGCAAGTAAAATTGAATAAATTATTGGACGTTTCAGTTCTTCAGGAAAACCGCTGAAGTATTCCTTATTCCGCTGAAGGCATTGTTTATGTTTATGTAACGAACAATAATAACTGCCTTGACTCGCGGAAGATTTATGTTTCAGTAAAAATTCTTAAAAACTTTCCGAAACGAATTAAGTAGGAAAAGTTTAATATAATGTAAAATCTTGCAAATATTTTACTTTTGGTTTTACTTTTGACAACAATCTAGTAATAAACTTTGTAAGGACGAAATTCAAACCTTCTATGAACGATATTTCATATTTTACTTTATCAACAGAATGTGATTGATATATCTCAAAATATTTTGCATCAATCTACAACGATTAATCTAACTTGAACGATTAACTTAACTTGAACGATTAAATGACAGAATTCTGTATAAATAAAATTGTAGGTGACATCTCTGCTTATGCGAATAACTTTTTTTTGTTTTATTCATAGTTCAAATTGTCAACCGTCACAGAGGCAAAAGTCTAAAGTGAAAACACTATATGCCATATTTGGTGATGTAGTTTTTTTACCAAAGCTATAGATTTATGTAAAATCATCTATGTTTCTAATTTTATATATATATATATATATATATATATATATATATAATTTAATTCTTTTCTCCAGCAAATTCCCAAACTTTTGCGAATGCCAATGGTGGCGGTAGTTTTACCAGATGCTTTCGTTAACAAATAAAAGGATTTAATTATGTTATATTTAAATCGTTTTATAAATATATAAATACGTAAATGATTATATATACAAAAAAATAATTAAGGGGTTATACTATGTATTAGCTAGTGATTTCAAACAATAGCCGATTCATTCAATTGTAGGTCATGTAGCTTTCTCAACCATACATTATGTGTAACTTAAATAATAATGTTTCCTAATAACATTAATAAATATATCCATGCAATCAACTTATTATATTACAACAAGATATATACGAGTCGTATTCAAAACGGTGACCAACAAAATATTAAACTCAAAATATCAGTAGTAGCCAAGCACTGAGAAAGGCGACATCATCGCCGAAACTACACTGTGCTATGAACTAGTATATTTGTTTTTGGTGAGGTTTTATTTTACTACTTTGTTATTTACCGTTGTGAATAGTTATCAGTAGCTAGGCTCTAATTAACTATATATATCGATTGATTGATTGACTAATCTGTATTTGACTAATCTGAAGTTAATAATAAAAGAAATACAAATTTCGTATGTGCTGTCACCAAACCACAAATATTTTAGAAGAGTTATTTACTATATCTTTGATGGTCTATAATAAAGAAATATTATTATTAGGTGGATTTCCCTTTGCGCTATAATATTTCTCGTCGAGAGTATACTGCAGATGCATGCCAACGTTACTGCTTCTATTAGGTACATAACTAGAAAATCATGGGGAGGTAAACGAATGGAATCTGCTCGTTTTAGCCCCGTGCAGGAGAAGATTGCCTATGTTCGGAGCTGTTGAAGTAGGGCTGTGAGAAAACATTACTTTCATAACTAAAGTAAACTTGGGCGCTACTGGAGTCGTCAAGAGATATCTATGAAACTTGGTTTTATACTAATAATGAATATGATATGTTGTATTTTGAAAAGTTTTTAAAACATTCTACCTAGTTTAAAACTTGAGTTTCAATGATTCGTAACACTACATTTTTTTTTAGAAAAAAGTTAATGACAATGCTAAATGAATTTGAAGTACAAAATAAAACATGAACGTAATACCCAAGATGAAGGAAATTATCTGGCCCTTGTGCAATCTTACACAAATGATTAGTGAACATGTTTAGGACTGCCAGACCTAAACATATCCAACTGAAGACATAATAAATCGCTAATTGGTGAAGCGACGTCGAATGGTTAAAAAACTCCATACAGACGTTTGATCAAAGAAATAAATAAAATTATTAAAAAATAAAAATAATAAACATTACATTATTACACGGGCTTTAGTAAAACATACTATTTTAATTTTTGTATAAAATGCTATAAAAATAAAAATGCAAACATATAGAAGTTATTATATCCACGTTCGTATTAAATATATCAGTTAAATTGAGGAACACGCCGTTGGAAAAAATGACCGAAGATACTGTTGATAGCGTAAGATTTCCGTACAAAAGGGAACATATTCCCTTGAAGGTTGGTATAGAAACTTGTATAGGGAGTGTGAGATTCCTTTCGTTCCTTTTCGCAATAATCCTTCAGGATAGACGATGATGTATTACTCTAGAGATGCTTTCTGAAGCCTTATAATGCCCCCTCGTAGGGAGGTATTATAGCAGATCTTCTTAACTACGTTTTACTCAAAGTGGGGTATAATGCATGAATCCTGAAGCTTATTCAGAGGCTTAGAATCTAATTCAATATAACATTCAAATGTATGAATCTGAAATTATTATACGAAAATAATATTTTTGAATATAGTTTCATATCAAACATGATACTTTCTTTTTGTGTACATTTTTTCATTTCAACTTATTTGCTATATTTATTATCCAATTTTCAATATATATTTGTGGTCAAATAATTTTTAATAAAATAAACACATGGTTATAGGTTTCGTACGTTACAACTTTTAAAATATATTTTATTCATTTTTTCCTAAAATTAAAACAAAAGTGAAATAGTAAAGTAATATACTTTGTTAAAATTAGGTTTTGTGAGAAATTGATCAAAATAGAAGCCATAACTTAAGCAATCTGGATTTATTTTTTGTGCAAATACCAGAGTCATTATTGTATTCTTGTGTTATCTAATTGTCTAATTTTACAAATTACATAAGTAAAATAAAATATCTACAGCGTTTCAAAATAATGAACTGTATTTAAAGTAAAAAATTGTCTACAAATAACGTAAAGAGTACCAAGCAATCTTTACAAATAGTGGTTAGTATCACGAAAAATACATAAGAATTAATTTTGAATCCGTGTAACTCACTGACGATGATTTCATTGCCGTTGAATTTCGTATGCACATATTATCGATTCTGCACTAACTCCACAATTATTAACAGTCTCAAATAATTATTAACATTCCTAAGAAAGCTATGATTTTGATTCTCTGACAAAACGTTTCAATTAAAATGACTTAATTCAATGAAATTATAAAACTACTCCCGGCGAGCTAAATTAAACTTCATTTTTTATGAAGTTTAGTATGAGTATAAACTATATTAATAGGTTTCCTATAGTAATAGGACAATAGGTTTTCAATGGCACTACTTCATGTCTGCCACGATATTTAACAATGGTTAAGCTCCCATTGACGGTACTTTAGTAAGCTACCCCTGGTCACCCCTTTCCAGATATTACTACCGATTATAAAAATAATTTATTTACTATTTAACTAAATTTATACTAATTTCCTCAAATATATATATATATATATATATATATATATATATATATATATATATATATATATATATATATATATATAGAGAGAGAGAGAGAGAGAGAGAGAGAGAGAGAGACAAATAAGAAGGTAAATTATATTTTAATGACTTAATTAACCATGATTATACAACGACTCCTTGCACGTTAAATTAAATTCGATTACTGCTTGCTTAATATTATTATAAACAATATTAGTATAATATATACGAATTATAGAAAATTAATCTAGTAGTTTTTGACATATATGTATATATATATATATATATATATATATATATATATATATGTGTGTGTGTGTGTGTGTGGGTGGGTGTATGTGTGTGTGTGTGTGTGTGTGTGTGTATGTGTGTGTGTGTGTATGATGTGTGTGTGTGTGTATATGTGTATGTGTGTGTGCGTGCGTGTGTGTATATGTGTATGTGTGTGTGTGTGTGTGTGTGTGTGTGTGTGTGTGTGTGTGTGTGTGTGTGTTGTGTGTGTGTGTGTATGTGAATGTGTGTGTGTGTGTGTGTGTGTGTGTGTATGATGTGTGTGTGTGTGTGTATGTGTGTATTATGTGTGAGTGTGTGTGTGCGTGCGTGCTCGCGTGTGTGCATATGTGTATGTGTGTGTGCGTGCGTGTGTGTATATGTGTGTGTGTGTGTGTGTGTGTGTGTGTGTGTGTGTGTGTGTGTGTGTGTGTGCGCGCGTGGGCGCGTGGGCGCGTGCGTGCTTTTGTGTGTGTGTGTGACTTTTTTATATAAAATAAAAATTATCATTTAAATATATATTTATTTATTTACAAATATGTAATTCGGTATAATTTAGTTTTGTATTTTTTTATGAATTTGATTATATTTTTATTTGTTAAATTATATTATGAATACCAGAGCAATAATTTATTTTTTTTGAATCACATTAGAAGTTAGGGACAGCATGGAATACGTTAAAGTGTTACAAGAATCATCTAATAATATATAATCCTTGTCCTATAATTTTACAGTAATACTGAAGGTAAACTAAATCACGGTTTTCTAACAGGAGTCGATAATTACCAGAGTGGCGGATTACGTACACATTTACTGTCAATATTACTTGCACACTGCGAACCCAATACTAAAGTAATTTACCATGAACGCTATACAATTGTCGGACTTCATTAGCCAGAAGCTTTTATGTTTACCTAACTATGTGACGTCAAAATTGCATAGACATAATTGTTTGCAATTTATTTGATTGTCGTCATTATTTTAATCCATTAGCTTTCAAAATTACGTGGTTGGACAGTTATTTTTTTTAAATGTCAATAGGGACCCATTATTAAGGGAAGGGAATTTACATGTCACCAGCGTAATGAATTTACTGAGTAATTTGTCTCCTTTGAAATACTAACAGAGCACAGAGTTTTGTTCCATAGATTGTAATCATAAACGTTCACAAAATTAACTTATTTATTTTCCAATCCTGCTTTCTATTTCGTTACTGTTCGATTTAGAATACTGTAATCAATTTATCGAAAACTGATTATTGAAATAATTTCATCAATGTAATGAAAATAATATATTTGAAAAAACCATAATGGATTCAAAAGAAATAAAGAATTACAAAAAGACAAAAAGTATTTATATTCCCAGGGTAGTTATATAATATCTGGGTAGCCTTTATTATTGCTTTTCTTCGTCGTTAATATTCAATATCAACGGTGATCAGTTATGATCTAAAGAACTTAATATGATAATAGGGGTTTGATAATAACTCAAGGAAACCAATGTAACGGCTTATGGCATCTCTGTTTTTGCAGATAACAACCTTTTATTGACTTGAAGTATTGAAACAATTATTTCATGTTTACACTGCACACTCTTTACCTTGATACTGGTGGTAGGTTAGGAAACTTTCTCTTTTAATAATAATATTTGCGGCAATGTTTTTAGTTTTTGATTAATGTTAAAAAAATAAATGTATAAATAAATATATAAAAAATAAAAACAAATATTTCATCATAAAATGTAAAAAAGGGCATTTGTAATTCAGACTGACACAATAATTTTACTATTAATGAGTTAAATGAGATTCTATAGATGTTGATAAAGTTTTTGAACAAATAAATAATTTTATTGTATTAAACTGGGCTTGGTTCGTAGAAAGTTGTCTTGAATATTTTACTGAAAGCTTATGCTTATTAATTTTTGAATTATTTTAACAAGATTTATTCAAGTATAAATAAATATTTCTGTAAAATGAATTATACTAAGCATAATGCCAATTTCTTAAATTTTGTTATTGACAATACCGAAAGTAACAGAACATATGGGTGGGCTAATTTAAACAGCTGTTTGCAAAATCATAATTTAGGGTGTAATTAATTCAAATATAAAATACTTCTGTATATGTTGTGTAGAAACGGCATTGAAAGCGATTTATGATTATCCTCTACGTACCCTCTAAGTGGAAACGTGATTTAAGAATAACTTCCAACTAACCTCTGCTTGATCACACAATCTGTTGATAGCGCCGATACCATTAGAAGGGTCGTCGGAATTTTTCATGGTAATTCGTGATTCTTCAGATAACTGATGGAATCCTTATAACGCGAATTGAAAGTTTTTGTCCTACATATGACACATTATATTCAAGTGAAGAATATTAACGTGTAAAATTTGTACGTGAAAATAAGTAAGTACTTATTTACCTTATACTACGATTTGAAGTTTAAATATACTGTTTTTTTTAATGGCAAGGATAATAACATTAACATGATAAGTGAAATCCCCTACTACCTACAAAATGTAAAATTGTTCGGGTTTTAATTATGATCTTCATAATTGTTCTTATAATTTACGCTTCGAAGTAGCTGCGGATTGAAAAGTATGATAATGTCTTTTGTACAAAAGTTTAGGTTAGCTGTATACCTTTTCATAAAATTTTTAAAAGAAATTATTTCACTCTGGTTGGATTGTTAGAGACTATTTATTTTTCGTTTTAGTATATTAGGTTTTTCTTGTGGTTTGGTTCTCCTACTTTCAGTTTACCGTTATCGAACACTTCAATATCGGGACCATGTTAAAAATATTTATTTCACTAAAATCGCTTAGGAAACGTTTGACTACATGTGCCTTATTTTGTCTAAAAAACCAAGCGGCCTACAACGTTTTCGTTGTCATATCCAGACCGACCTGCCTTTATTACTAATTACCGTTAATTGATTGGCTACAGGGGAACAATTAGTTGATTGCCTATCAACGCCCCAAGTATTGCTCCAGGTGTTAATGGAAACCTTTCAAATGGTTGCAAAACATTACCTAAACAAATACACGAACATTGCCCATTGCTAAACTCATGAGCGTTGAGAGCAATATTTTACTAAATTACATATATGCACTTTACATTGAAATTTGCACGGATATCTTGTTACGTAAAGTATGCGAGAATAGGAGATCAAGTTAAATAGGATACATGAAACATGCATCAACATTACTGCAACTAAATGAAACAGAAGTAAAATTAAATAGGTTTTTCGTTCAATAAAATGAGATCAAAAAATTTATAGCAAGGAGAAACCACAGATAATCGATACAACGATGTGTTGAAATAGTATAAGAAAATATAATAAAAGATTTAAACGAAGTGTAAATAAATAAAGAAGTTTCTTGATGTAATCTTCTTGAATTCAATGAATAAACTTAATTTAAACTACATAACTAAGTAAATACGTAATTCTTTACTTGCTGATGCGTTTCAAAACGTTATTTCTTTTTACGATTTGGACTCTTTACATACGGTATGACAGGGTTAAATTTATGACAGTGGGTGAGTTGTCGGTGTCTTGTGTGATGTGTTGGAAGAGGCTATTGACTTCAAAGTCTGTGTGTTGTTTAATATATTTTACCTGTCTGTTGCGTAGTGTTTGTAGATTTCATATTTTTCTAAGGTTGTTAGTTTTGTACTCTGTTTTAATGTGTGTAGAATATTTAAATTAGTGTGTATGTCGGTATGGGTGTGTTGGGTGTTCTTTAGGTGTTTTGCGTAGCTGGATTTAGGGTTTGTTTGTTTTGTTTGGGTGATGTGTTCATCGAAGCGTATTCTATAGGTCATTCTACAAACGCTTCGGCATAACCTTACTGGGACAGAACGTTTTCGATGGCTCCGTGGCGATCTTTATCAGTGTCTTCTGCTTGGAGTTAGGTTAAGCGGTGACAGTTTTTCGATAGTATCAAAGAGTATGTGTTATTTGCACTGGGTTTGTTCGTTTAGAAATAATTACATAAAGTGCAATACTTATAATCATATGGTTGTTTGTAGTACATATGATTTAAGTTTTGAAAAAATATTTAGACAATTATTTTCCTGAAGATGCTGATACTGTTTTATCGGCGGAAAAGTTTGAATAAATATATGCACTAAAAGTATTCTTGTTTTTGAAACATTTTCAATTTATTAGTTATATATATATAAAGAACAAAAGTCTAAATACAAACACAAGAATTTTAATTGAATTTACAATACAAAGCTTTTCGTTGGCTAACAGTAACTACATCATCAGGAATATTAAACAATTAAAAAAAATTAAAAAAAAAAAAAAATAGTACGTGATGATGTTGGTACTGTTAGCCAATGAAAAGCTATGAATTGTAAATTCAATTATAATTCTTGTATTTGTATTTAGACTTTTGTTCTTTATTAATACACAAGAAAACATACTGCGATATTTATATATATATATATATATATATATATATATATATATATATATATATATCACTTTTACGTTTTAATATAAAAGCAGCAACTTATTAGCTATAAATCAATAATAATTAGGTATGGAACACAACTATAAAATCCATTACATATATAAAAATATTTGAATTTTTTTAACACCCTAATACAGTTTTGCCAATGCAAACCAGAGTGTAACATAACGTAAGAGGAATAAAATGAGGTGTTTAATGAAATCAAACTTTGTACCATAATATTATTATTAAAGCAACATTTATTGATCAATGAATTCGAAAATTTATTTAAACCAAACCTCAAATTGTTACTAAGTGAATACGAAAATAAAGCTTATAATATACTCCATGATTGAATTTCGAATTTTGTTTTTGCAACTATTACGCCTATTATAATATGACGTCGTAAATATGTCGCTATTTATCTACAATATACTCTTGCCGGGAAAAGTAATAGCATAAATAGGCGAACGTTAAAAAAAACAAATGTTTGCATTTACACAGTGTGAAAAATGGAGCTTGTAAACAATGAATAGTATTTTTGTATGTTTAGGTAAATAAATACTTTCATAGTTTTACACAATTCCAACTGTCAACAAAGGACTAAGCTTGCTTACAGAAGTTATAGGTTTTTATTTTATATTATTTTGTACCTAGCATTTTTAAAATGCCTATTACGTTTATCATGAGTACATCTTCATTAGAAATGTTTTACTAAAATGCGTGTCTCACGCGTTAGGGTTTGAATTATTATAAAAGTTTGCAACGCGAGGGAGGTCAAATAACCCTTATTATTTATAAATAGTACACACGTGCCTATTGCAAGCGTCATTTTATCGCTACATATTGTACTTAATAAATTATAATTAAAAACGCACGCAATACAGATAATGAGGCAAGTAAATGAATACAGCTTTATATAATTGTTTGTTTAGTCCATCGGGACGGGGTTCTACGGATAAATGTGCTTGATAGCGTGTAACGCGGAATTATGACTTTGACAGTCGCTTCACTGGTGGTACGTATCTTTGTAAAACTGGTGAATTCAACGGTAAAGTAAAAATAAATGTAGTACTTGCTCTAGTCTATTTGATTCCTATAAATAGAAAAAACACATCGCCTCACTTATTATATTTTTGTTATGGAACGGCGTGTTTTATTACATACTTTTTACGCCTGGTTTACTCATTGAAAAATAACCTGTTTTGCAATATATCCAATTTGTTTAAAGGAATTTCTAATTTTAATTCATATTTGTAAAATAATGTATTAGGTGGTTCTGTTAAGGAGCATTGTATAAAAAACCACACAAGTTCTACCCGTCATTTACATTTCAATGTTTGTTAATCTTTTAATTCATTTTTTCTTCCACTTCACTCCAAAAATACATTATATGTTACTACCTGATATTTCTGTCATTGTTAGAGTCGATGCCCCACCTCAATCGACGGTGCCACTATTAAAATTGTGCTTAAATTGCCTATACCACGCCGTAATTATAGACCACGATTATAAACTGTATAAATTCTTATTTTTTGATAGTGATATAATTAAATACAGTATGATTGGAAGGACACGTGACTGATATAATAATTCAAACGCCCTATCACAGTCTGAGTCGATCTATATATACAAAAAAATACTTCACCCCTACATACGATATAATTCAAACCTTCATGTTATTAGTCAAGTGTTTTACTCACATTAAGATTAGACCACTTCGCCGCCTACTTTAATCCACTCGTAATATGCTAATTATCTACTATACACTCAGTAATAACCTTACTTATTACCAGAAGTGGGTTTAAATCTACTTTGTTGTATACGAAAAACAATAGATTGTACATTAATGAGATTATAATTAATGAACTCTTACTACAGATATTTACACAAACCTCATAAACAATAAAATAACACAGTTAACATCTATAAAAGGTGACAAATTTAACCTCATAACATCAATAAATTACTTACTTCGACTAAGTTAATTTACTTGATGTCATTTACTTTATTGTAAATAACAATATACTAATAACTGTTCAAAGATAATTACTTTTTTTAAAAACATAGATTCAAATGATTCAATAAACCAAAGTTTCTATTTATTTTAAAATAAGTAGAATGTACCTTCCTACAAGGCTAAAAAACTTCAAAAAATTGGGGTATCAAATCGTACAAAACTATAAGCATGTATTGTGTTAGCGTATGAGCGCGCACTTCTCCAATTTATTTAAAATTATGATTTTTCAATAAATCACACAGTGCGTTTTTTAAAGCTATAGTTTGAATCAAGATAATATATACTATTATATAAAAGAAACCGAAGTATCTGGTTTCCAGTGCCTCTGGAATATTGGACGAAATGTTTCACTTTGTTTGACTCATCAAACCCACTTTATGTTCCTTTTAGTATTTCAGACTTTTTTTGTTTACGACTTTGGCTCCCCCAATTTCATTTTGCTCTTGTAAAGTTCTTTGGTTTATTTACTCACGCAACGCCGAATGCAAAGCAAACTGTGGTCCTAAGAAATTCAATGGTCCGTTAATTTAGTCATTTAATCAGTGGTTTCAGTCAAACGTCTTCCTTGTTTTAAGTTCTAAGGTTTTAAAAAAGCAGCGACTAACGATAAGGATGCTCAATAAAAAAAAAAAAAAAAAAAAAAAATATATATATATATATATATTTATTTATATTTATTTATTTATATATATAAATATATATATATATATATATATATATTTATTTATTTATTTAGAATATCCAATACTTGTCTTAAAACCTTTTCAGTCTTATTGGAGAGGCACAAAAATTAAATACAACACCTGCAGGAATAATAATAGTAAATATGTAATTTTTAAAATTATATTACTAGAATTATTATAACAAACAGTAACTATAATAAATATTACTATGCACTCTTTATGAGCATAACGATATACAGAAATACACAAAGAGCAACTTTTAATACAAATAAATATTAGGGTCTTATCGTTATAGAAACTTGGGTATTTAGAATTCTCGTTTACTAATGATATGTGTATATATATATATATATATATATATATATATATATATATATATATATATATATATATATATATATATATATATTAAATATATATTCAATGTCTATAATGTTACAGCAACAAAATAAATTTGGCAATTTGTATAAATTTAGCAACAATTCTATTTCTAATTAAACATATGTTTTAGGCCTACAGCTTACATTATTGTAATTTTCATTTCTGATGATGTTGGTAATGTTTTGAAAACGGTAGTATACTCGAACACTAGTTAACAAGTCTACCCTAAATCTCCCACCCAGAATTGTCCGTAACACATTCTGGATGAATGTAAAATAAACCTCTCTTAACACTGTGTTAAACTTTCTTTGGATCACTTGTGAGCTCTTTTCAGTCCCACCTAAAGAACTATATTACATGGTCTTTCTTAAATCCATATTAAATATTTAAATTTAAAATTATTTAAAAACATTCATTTATGGTTTTATTCTTGACCTTATAGTTTAAAAAAGTGTAGTAAGCTATTTGTATCTGTCTGAATATCATTGCCAAACATATAAAATATAACTAATGTTCATGATATATTTGTCAGTGACTACAGCTTCGTTTTACAAGAAGTAAATGTAGCAAACGAATAATTAAAAAAAATAATGTTTTCAAGTCAATGCCTACTAGGTTACCAAAGAATAGTTTTATTTTAGTTAATTTTCTGTTATATAAATATTAATAATATAAATACGTATATACATATAACATATTCACAATATTATTTGGAGGAATAGAAGGTGAAGTTGGTTGTAAAATTGATTAATTAGGTTTAATAAATGAATTTATATTTGAATAACCTGTAATAATATCAAGTGACTTCCCTAAAAGATTTAAAAATGTAGTTGAATCTGGAAGGATGAATAGAACGTATTTTATTAACGATTGGAAAACTTAAACATGACGTATATATATATATATATATATATATATATATATATATATATATATATATATATATATATACATACATATAATGAGTGAACTATCAGTAGATATTGAAAAATAACAACAAAGGAATATTTTTACTCTTTGTAAAGGCTATAAGCCGACATGATGAATTAACCACTATAAATGTTTCATTAAATAATTGTATTTAGTTCATATTAATTTCATTTTTAGATAATTTATAAAAACAACCTACTAATGGGGAGAGTGTTTCTTTCCTTTTAAATACCAATAAAAGAAGCGAAAAACCAATAATGTGCTTCTGTTTGCTTACTTTTTATGACGGAGTTTTGTTGACTTTCATTTTATGTGTGTTCTGTCATTTTTTATGACGTAATGAATAACAAAAGCAATCTTCACCGTGAAAGTTATTTCCCGCTATAGTCTGTCTCTCTCGCTTGCTCGCTGGATAATGTTCACACTTTACGCAATATTTAGATGGGATATTTATTTGGCTTGAATACGCCTGTAATAAAATCTCTCTCTTTACACAATAATGCTAATGTTATAAAATTTTCAATTTCTCTTTCGTTTACGGTAAAATATTTTGCATATTCAATTATTGTTCCAGAACAAGAAATAATTCAGAGTAATTTCGAAATAAATTGTTATAAAGAAGAGTTCAAGAGCTGTGTTTTGATTTTTAAACATTTTTTTTAATGTTTTACAGTTGCTTTTAGATTCTAAGGGTTTCTTACTGTAGAATAAATATTATGCTTTTTACAAAGTTAAAATGCATAATGAGTTTCCTGAAGGATAAAATATTTGGATCTTCAAATTTGCTATTTTGTAAACAATATTCTTAAAGTTCCTTGTAGAACAAGCGGTCTGTCCCTCAATATTATTTTTCACATTTATTATTTTATTACAATTGCGTGAAGAAATCTGTACTTTCTGCATGTAGGCTATGTATTTGTATTTCCGTACATTAGCTGTTATTTAAACTATACTTCAGTGCGGTAAAGGAAATTATAGGTATACTACATATAATATTCTAACATGGTTTTTATGTAACGTTATTTATTAATTAATAACTAAGGCGTATTTTATAAACCTCTTTTTAAAAAATGTATAAATATGTTTACTTGGAGTATATGATGAGACTTATATGTCTCCTGTTTTGTTATGTAACTTTCCTAACCATAATTTCAAACAATATAAATATCCCGTAACGACGTTTCCTAGATGACCCTTATTATTTAGTAACCCTATGAGTGACTAGAAGGGACCCTTCCCACGACTGTCACATGTTTCACTCAAGTGTCCTTAGAGCATGCTACAGAAAAGTTATAGCGCATATTTGTGTTACAGTTTTCGTGACTGATGCGGAAGCAGTGTTAGGAGAAGACGCCAAACTTCCATGTGACCTATCTGTGCCCATCCCTCAGGACCGGGTGTCGCTCGTCATCTGGTACAAGGAAGGAGAAAAGTCTCCGATTTACAGGTAAGCTTCCTGCCGTTCTTGGCAAGCTGTCAATACATTTGTCTGCATTAAACCTTTTGTTAACCAACAAGGGGGCGCATAGGTTTGAAAACGGGAGCGGGTGCTTGCGGAGGTTTATTCCGCACAAAATAACAGTTCAAATTTAAACGGCTTTTGATTTTATCGCTGAGTAACTCTATAAATAACTACTATATAAATACATTGCTACCCATTTCAGAAATCATTATTGAAAATATCTTGAATTGTTAAAACGTGTAAGCAACGTATTCTAGTTCATTGTTTTTATTACGGGATAAACGTTTACAGGCTATTTTTCTGTAATAAGGTAATTAAACATCTAAACCTAAAATATTTAATCGTGATAATACATATATAAATATGAGATTATTTATAATATTTAGTGAAAATAAGGCATGTTTTACTTCAAATATATATATATATATATATATATATATATATATATATATATATATATATATATATATAAATTAGTGAATGAAAAACATATTGTCTTTATAACACAGTAGGCTCCAGAGTATAGTAAAAAAAACAAAAACTTAAACTTTGGTAAAAATAAAACTCATAATTGTTCATTTCTAAGCTCACTAATCACCAGTAGTGAAGCGTAAACATGCCCACTCTCATGAAAATTATGTTTTATTTTGCTCTCTTCCATTGCCTTACTGGTTGAGTATACCACAGATTTTGTTGGGTTTTACTGAAAAGCTTGTTTTCCATAGTCGAACTGCACAGTAATCGCTTCCTGCCGTATGTATAGCGCAATATTCTCTATAACGTCAAAATCTGACGGATTTTCAACAAATTGGTCATTTTCGTAATTTTTGGATTCACCTATTAGGTCTTAATTTTTTTTCAGTTTCAATTTCATTTGATTCAGGGTCATCACCTGTCAGACACATGTTTTCAACAGAATTATTCAAAAGCTGGCTAACAAAATTTTACGGTAAGTCGTATTTTTGAAATGTTCACTTTTTCGACACTGCCAAGCATTTTACGAATTCTCTCCTGTTCAAATGGAAGACGAGTGTAATGGGATACTTCGATACTAAAAGGATATACAACACTAAAATAATAATATCAACAAAAACAGTAGTGATCTCACTCCACAAAGCCTTTTTTATTATAAAAAGCCGCGCACGAGAAACTCCGTACAAATAAGATACACGAAAGCGCGCTTGCGGACCAAACCTACGCAATCTGACCGAGAGTGACAACGATAAAATTAAAACTGAATCTACGAGGAAAAAATTAACAGAAATAAGTTGAGTCGTTTCCTAGAATGCAGGTTGTGGAGTAACGAGCTGGAAGTAAACTTCTGACAACTGGAAAGACATTTCTTAACAAATATTGTTACGTGGGAGAAAATCTCAGCATACGCCCTCTTCAGGGCTAGCAAGTCTTTTATAACATATTTTTCTAATTATAGTGACTACCTCTGTCTTTCCCTTTAGCGTAATGATATAGAATGTTTAATATAATAATACTAGTTAAACATATTGTATATAGAGTTCGTAAGTAAATTTCTTACATTCATAGTGAAAACCGGTGCTAGTGAAGGGAAAAATACAATAATGTGTTTCCACAGGGTTCTGGTGCTTTTGATCCCGACCTTCGAGGTCTCGCGCCATCTTACTTGTGACCAGCTATACACCATTTTCTATCCTGGAATGCATGAAATAATTAGCAGAACAATTCCCTTTTGGGATCAACTCTGTACCGCTCACTCATTAAAATAAAGTGTTTTAAATGGTTGACCTCTCCCCAAAGTCTATCTCTCCCAGATATCCTGTGTTAAGATTGATATTTGTGAAAACCTCCCACTATAAACATGTTGTCTTATAATTTTCAGTGCTAAATATTAAAACTAATTGAGACTAGTACTGCATATTTTTATATTACATTTTAAAAAACATTCATATCTAAAGCTAGGGACAATCTCGTAGCCATTGTACTATTTAACATTTAAGTAAATTGTAAATAACATTTTATATTACTTTCTAAATATACTTAGATGTCTAAACCCTAGCATCTTTACTTAAGTTGTAGAAATTGATATAGCTTATTACTCTTAGTAAACAATGTAGAAACTTTAAACAACAATTTCCAGACATGTTAATATACTACGTGTTTTGTTACTTTATTTTGTTAAAACAATTAATTGATAAGTTTTATTATATATAATTAATTACAAATTGGAATATCTTTATTAATATTGTAATCTAAAAAGGGACGTTTATTTATTTATTTTTTAACTTCATTTTCCTTTATTCTGTTCTATAACTTGCATTATGTATCAGTAATGCTTCGTTATTATTATTATATTTCAAAATTTATGTCGGTAAATATATTTAAAATTTGATTCATATATATATATATATATATATATATATATATATATAATGTATATATATATATATATATATATAATAATGCCTAATCAAAGATACCCATGTAGTAGAGGTTGGAGACAATAAATGTCTTACAAATATTTGCAAACATATTTTAATATACGCAGTAAATAAAATACATGACTGTTGTAGAAATGTGAACGGACTCTACTTGCTTAAGGCTACTAACTCTGTTCAGTAAAGTATGTAGAATACGATTAGATAGTATTTATAAATAAATTATTCAAAACAGACTTTTATAGAACTTTATTATTCTATACTTATAATCTTTATAAGTAATAATATTCTAACGGTAATAATTATGTTCCAAAAAGACGTTTTTATAAATTTATATAAGACTTAAAACATTTATCTAACAGAACTGTGATCAATTTGTAAAACTCCCTTTTCTCTTTAAAGTGGCACATACAAATGTTTTGTGATATTTGCTAGAGGGTAAAACTGTTTCAATAAAACAAACTGATATACAAATAATTTGTAGATACTATAATCTATTTAAATATAAGTAAACTTAATTTTACAGTACATAATAAATGAAATATGGAGAATAATAATGCAGCATACATACACATGGCGATATTAAAGACATTTTAGTGATAATTAATTTGTTCACGACACTAGGGTTGAATCTCAAGTAAAGGTTGCGGGTTGATCAGTTATACCTGAAAGAAGCGGTGAAAAGTGAGTCGTGAACTGAGATTTGATCTAAAGAGCGACCGCTCTTTTATCCTGATTCATTGATAACTCACTCAGTACAGTGAGCTAGATTTTAAGCATCTAACAAGCCGATTATCCATCTCTCTTTTGACCCCGTCCTTCTGAGAAAAGACGTAGCCCTACTCAACGTATGGTCACTGAGCTGGGCCTGACAAACCTCCTAACTTATTTGGATGTCAGTTCAAGTTAACTTTGTAGCCAAAATTGTTTTAAAATATAATGTGTGATGGTTACATGTTTTAATAATGAAAACGCATTTACTATACCACTCACTACAAAATCAGTACCTTTGTTTTTTCTCACAATACGACATGTAAAAGTGCTCCTCTGATGAGAACAAAACAATTGTATATTATCCGTAATGTTTCTACGTGCTTCTATTGTCTTATCCAATCATGTTCAGAGAGTTCTTACATGGTAATCGTCTTATATGAATGAAAATGAGGATCTAGAGGCGAAAAGTGTTTGTGTGTTTTCAAATTGAGTAATTTTGAGACGGAATATTCGAACGCCTACTGCATCTACAGTTTCAGATCTTCGATCATACATGGTCTTCGGCAGGATGTCTTTACAGCAGGTTCAGTTTCTAGAAACGTTTCTACTCATAAACAAATATACTTTCATTTTGAAACTCATCCAGAGTTCTACTTACGAAAGTAAAGACGATTTCACAATATTCATTTCTTTCTTCTATTAGTTAAATATTATATGCTATTAGGCCTATTACTTTACTTAATGTTAAATACAAAAGTAGTGATGTGCACAATATATTTACTGTTTAGATGAAATTTTTCGGAGAAATGTTATTAACAAATTTTTCACTCTGTAAAACCACAATTCAGAGCCTTGCGTAACGTTAGATTCGATAATGATGACGTCATACCGGTTTTAAATTTTGCTCCATCGAATACAATAATCCGCTTCCTGCATTAATTGTCCCAAAAGATGGAACAAACAATTACGTCAAACGATCGTCGTTTTGCCTAGTCATTAATAATTTTGTTAGAGACATAACTCCACTTTTAACTAACGTTTCGTAAATGTTCTACAAATCCACATTGTATTACTTGGAGTATGTTCAATACTTTTAAAATTATTATTCATTCCAAAACTAATAAGTAAGTTGAATAAATAATAGGTGAGTTATGTATAAACAAAACATAGGAAAACATATCAATAAATACTAGGATATTTTGTTTTGTCACTGTACAGAACTCCGGAGGATACATCTCCAATAGGATACATTGCATCCAGAAATATCTTCTGGGGAGGGGGAGGCGAGTACCTGGCATTACAGAAACAACTCAGAAATGAGTTATTTTACGGTATTTAATTCTTCGTATGTTATATAATTTCATGTTTAATTTATTGTAAACATAATCACCAGGAAATAACTCCAAGATAACGTGTATGAAAGTCATTTATATGTAGATAACTACATATAGTTACCAATATGAAATGGTTTTTATGTAGAAAATCAGGTTACAGGCAAGAAATAATCAAGTCCTAAAACAAACTTTAAAGATTCATTTAATTTGAGCATAGCTAATTTTACAAAGAAGTATTGAGTGTACACAAGATCTTTATGAATATTACAATAAAAATATTGCAAACAACTCCAATACATACAAAATAATTCAAAATATCTGTTAATACAAATTACCTAAGATTAAACTCTACATCAGGTATTGTGTTAGCAGTAGTTTTGGAATATTTTGTGGTATTGGGGTTGTTTCCACTATGTTATTGTAATACATTGTACCACTGTGCTCTTGATATTGTATATTTGAAAATTGGTCGAGCAAATTCATCTGTTACAATACTGTTCTGAGAGATATAAATTATGGAAACCTCATTTAGCTCATTTAGGCGCTATTGGAAACTTTTATTACCAAAAATATGCCGTAGATAGTAAATCTAAGTTACGCATAAGCACTTAACGAAACGTTTTAACGAATATTTTTGTAACAGCTCTAAATATATTTTAATGTATTTCGATGGAATAACTATCATGAAGTTGAGTTATATAGTAGACTACAAGGTAAAAGTTCTAAAGATCCGTTGAAAATAAGAGGAATTGATTTACAAAATTGCGCTACAAAAAAAAAGTTATCAGCTGACAAAATATCAAAAATAAAACAATGCTTCTGGAAAGGGCTAACTTACAAAGTCCTCCTTCCTACTCTCCTGATCAATGTGCTAATCTCCGTGTAAAGACACTTTAATGACCAGCTTTAGAGCGGTATGAAGCTATAATATTCGTCCCATTATATCCTCTCTTAAAATATATGTAACGGATTTAGGTATCAAACAAAATTTATCAGGATAACATTTTTTCTTTTCATGATTTTAAAAGTGTTTTATCTGTTGCTAAACAGATAGAAAAAAAGTTAATAAACAATACAGTTACGTATTAATAAATAAGAAAAGATACAAATCCTATATGGTACAATTTGGTACAATCATCATCTATTTTTTTAGTACAATTTATTTAATTTAGGCCTACTGTTTGGTATTGATAAAACTTTAACAAACAAGATATCCGTGTAAATAAAACTCTTCAGAAATGTATAGGCTCTGAGAAATGTAATTTTGCGTCTAAATTGGATATATTTTAAAATTGTTAAATTGGATAAATTTATATACAGCTAAGTAAATTGTTTGATTTCTGCATTGTTAATACAGCTGTGTAAAATTAAAATGTTCTTAACATTAACAGTTTGGACGTAAGAGAGCGCAGTTTTCAAGATGGTACTCACTGGTACAACGAACGTCATCTTGGAGGTAGAGCATACTATACCACAGAACCTCCATTTTCTTTTCTTCATTTAGAGAATGTGAGAGAGTTGGATGCTGGGACGTACAAGTGTCGTGTGGATTTCAAGTTGTCCCCGACCAAAAACTCTCTGGTTAACCTCAGCGTCATAGGTAACTATATATACAAAATTATACTTATTGTAAAATATGACTGTTACATTAAAATAAATATTAAATATTTTTAATGACTCTTACAGTTCCTTGCAAGAAGCTCATCTTAGTGGATTCTGGTGGTGAGACCATTCACTCGTCCAAAATTGGGCCCCTCAGAGAAGGCTCGTCTTTACAAATCAGCTGTATCTCGATTGGGGGTAGGTTCTCTTACTAATTACAACTCAGATACAATTTCAGATTTTTTTATTTAAAAAAAGTAGATAAATAAAAATTAAAAATTAAGTCTATTACCACTCTTGCTTTGTAGTTAAGGGGAAACTTCTTAAATTACCTCCGATGCGTTTTTGTAATCGATTCTTCACTAAGGAAGAGTACAAACTCAAAACTGTTCTCTCTCTGAAAACTGAGAAAATAGTTTCCAGCTACGAGAGGAGTCACGGATTGTACACATATGTATAAAAACGAAATTTCCCTATACCGTTTTGTTGCCAACTTAAAAGTGATAATTTTAAAGTTTAAACTCATTGCTGAAGACGTGTGTGTAATATGCGTTTTCAAAGTAAGTCAAGGTCGTCAAGGAAGGACCTTGACGCTAATGTTTGCGTTCATGCTATTTATTTATTGTTTTATTATAATTTATTTTCAATCTATCACATGCATTAAAAAAGTCATTAAATTTACTATCTTGGGCTATCATTATCCCATGGTACACTAGTACTGGTACAAGAGACACCCGGCCTTCATCAATCCTAAAACACAAAAGCTTAACTTTCTTAACGCTATGTTGCGGTAGGTTGCTCAGGTTATACCTTAGGTCAGAGCAGTAGTTGGTGATTCTCGTGCAGTATCACTGAAAAAATAGTTATAAAAACAGATCTAACTATATTTGCCCCGAACTCAATTAGTTTAGAGTTTAAAGAGAATAACTGTGTCAAATATTACTAGGAAAAAAATGACAATGAATATATCTGGAGAATTCTCAGAAGTGTGCGGAGAATTAGGTAGGAATAGGGGAAGGAAATTGATCACTTACAACGAATAGGTGTAAATGGGAAGATTTCTCTTTGAAACTGGGTTGCAGAAGGCTGTCTACCCTCTATCTGGATGGGTAAAAAATAATATTATCAAGAATATAAAAGCATATTTATTAAATGTTGGCCTTATATTTAAATGTATTTGAAAAAAAAACACTTTTAATGCAATTAGTTTTACACATTGAATTTTTTTGGTCAATTAAGTATATCTTGTATGGTTAAAGGAAAGCTTTACCCTTTATAAATCCTTTAACACATGCAATGTCAGTGAGTACAATCAATGAGAGTGAGACCAAAACACTATCCGTGACTAAAGCATAAATACGAAATATACACGGAACCGCCCAAACATAGAGTACAAGACTGGCAGTGAGGTAATGAACCCTGCTCAACTACAACTGTACACGCCATTTTCTTGTCCCGGATTTTCGTATCTTTACACTAGGTTAGAACTATACACTATTTCCAACTGACAAAACTACCACTGCAATGTGTTAAAAACAAACTAGCGGTATAAATGTGTTTGTAAGGGTTCTGCAATTAGTAGAGAAGTTGAAGGTGCTCGAAATTTATTCACAGCTCTTTTGAATTTAGTAAATATTTCGTTTACTAAACTGCTGAATAATAGACGTTTTTAAATACGACCTCGTGCTGCGTGACATACAATACATTTCAACCTCAATTATCCGTCACAACCTTTGCTGTCAATAGTGAGAAAATACGCCCAGATTCTAAATGAAAATTATTCCTTTTTCAAATATACGCCCAACAAAATACGTGGTGCACTTTTGAGGCGTTTCAATGTCCTAGAAACGCTTTCTGGGGCTATTTCCTCCACGATTTCTTTATTTCAATGGAATAAATATTAGCATTGTAGTTTTTAATTTGTATATAACTGTCACTCCTGCTTAGCATTTTTATTAAAGTAAGTAAATTTAGTGAAGTCCAATGGAAATATGAAGGAGACAATGGGCCGATGATGGAGATATGAAGTGGATGAATCCAAGGCGAGAAGTAAATTTATTACTTTTTTTCTGTGCATTTAATATCAGGAGCAAAATAATTTTTTAGTGTTCTACACGAATATATTTATTTATTTAAAACAATTATTTTAACATCAACGTCCTCTATTTAGACGGTAACGGGCTGATTGTCTCAAATCTGAAAAATATTTTATAATAACAGGCTACAATGAAATTATTGGAAAGAACCCCAATACCACAAAAGTCATCCAAAAATAGTCGATTATGATTGTGGTATTTTGGTTTTTCCAATATTTTCATTGTAATATAATGTACAACTGTGCTCTTGATATAGTGATTTCACAGGCTAATTTTAGGTGTTTCGAAATAAAGAATATGTTTTTTTATTTCTTTTCTTATTCAATTGTATAAGATATTGGAATAAGGTATGTCAATAGATTGTAATGTCGTTACTATAGTGAAAAATGGCGTTCGTTGTATGAATAATGGGATCTTCTAACGTTAAAGTGTTGCAGGGGTGCCGGTACCGAGGGTGTCCTGGTGGGTGGACGGAGTTCTGACGGACGATACGGACGAGATACTGTCCGACAGCCAGATGAGGAACGTGCTGAGTCTGGACAACATTGGACGGAAACACCTCAACTCCAGGATAGAATGCAGGGCTGCCAACACTCCCCTACTGGCTCCTCTAGTGACGCAAGTTGCCGTTGACGTTCTACGTAAGTCAAAAAATAATATAAAACTATAGCAGTACTGCATTCATTTTGGTATTTATAGACACTTTAAAAAAGTTATAACAGAGACATTACAAAACAGTTTATTATCGTTGTAATAAGTTTATGTCGTTCAACAATGCAGACATATAATTATTATATGTATAAAAATAATTTTTATAAAAAAATGTTGACCAATTTTTAAAAAAATGTATAGGTACTAAGTTATTGATTTCTTCAATCATTGTATTTGAGATACTTATTTTAATATAAATAATTTGAAGGATAAATTTCTCTAAATCACTTGGGTCATTTTTTGGTATAACATTGGTCCACATTTTCATGGCTGAAAATGTAGAAATAAATTTAAATTCTCTGAACTAAAAGAACTGTTCTAAAGATACACCAAAGTTAAAAAATGTTCTTCATGCTTACAACTATTTCGTCTTCTCTTTTGATAATTTTATATCTATATTTTCAAAAATATTATACTCATTAGTCATTTAAAATTTCAGAAATAATTCCCAACTAAAATTGAGTTGTCTTCAACTTTGTATTAATGTAAAACTATTGGCATAACCAATGAACAATAGTCAAGCGTTTATATGTTTATATTAAAACTCTTTAAACTGTCACAGTTGGGCCGTTAGATGTAGAAATAGTTGGCGACAATACACCATTCAGTGCGGGAAAGGCTTACGAGATCTCTTGCCAAAGCTCGGGCTCCAGACCTCCGGCAACCATCACCTGGTGGAAGTCAGGCAAATTGTTACACTACCATTCTACTGTTACTGTAAGTTAATTAATGAAAATTACTGCACACATAAACATTTACTATATAATATAAAGAAGTATTACAATATACGTGCATACTGTGTTATATAATTGTACAATTATTATATATAATACTTATACGTATTTACTATTACAAAAAATATAATAAAGATGTACACATACAATGTATTATATAGGCATATAATTTAATACACATACAATATATTTAAATGCGTATTATTTACGGTATATCAGTATATCACAGTTAATATTATATTTAGCATTTGCAATTGTTATTAACACACACTTTAACAACCGGGATCCAATCCTACGTATAATAACCAATTCAAAATATTACAATAAAATTTTATAAATATTTAATTGATTAAAAAAACAATTCTATTTAAGAAAAAATCCATGTGATGTTTTAAATGTGTTGATAAATATAAAGATATTACATGATTAGTTTTTTAACTTTTGAAAAGTGGTCTGCTATAGGTTTGTTATAACCTATAATAACTCTTTTAATATAGTTTGTGCGTAACCATTGTTATTATATTTATCTTATAAATATATATATATATATATATATATATATATATATATATATATATATTACACTATTTGTTTTTCATGTATACTCATTATATTGTATACATAGCAAGAATATTGTTTGTTTTACTTACGGACCTTTTGTCGGAAGTGTTGGGCGGTTACTACATTTTCATTCGTAATGAATCGGTGTTTATTGACGAGGATAAGTTTGCTATATTGGTGCACATCGTAATACACAAAGTATTTATTTGATCTTAGTTTAACTTTATCTTGTATAGTTAAGGTGAGATTTCATTATGAATTGGTGATTCTTTTATTAAAGCATTTAGTGTGTCAAGGCTACTACATTTCCTTTTTTAATTGTGGTTCAGGTTTTGGATATTTCATTTCGTTTCATATTTTTCATAACTATTTTTCTAGCTGTTTGCTATACAGCTTTCAATACCTGAAAGTAAAGGACCCGTTACTTCCTAATGCCAGCATGCCAAACAGTTATAGCTCTTGTTAAAAATAAGATAAATCTAAGTGAAGTAATTTTTAAGTTATGTCAGTAAAGCAAAGCAAATTAAACATATGAAACGTTTACAAAGCTCTGGTGTTACAGTCAAGCCATGGCGGAAACATGACCACAAGCACAATAAGCCTTCCCGTCACCAAGGCCGATGAAGGCGTCATACTAGCGTGCAGAGCAGACAACCCCCTTGTGCCGGCAAGTGCTTTGGAGGACTCTCTCAGTCTCAACGTTTACTGTAAGTGGGAGCATTATTCTGAGATGCCATTTAATGAGATATGGAGGATTATACACTGTGTTTATAATACAGTAGGGAAGTGGTGTCAAAGTGTCCACTCTGTCAAGGTTTAACTGTAATAACAACCTTCTGTAATTAGTCAGAGAAACTTCGTAAGGGACTTCCATAATAAACGATTTTTAGTGCCATATTTTTAAAAATACAAAATTATTGTTTCATATAAACAGAATTGCAAACCACATATAGGATGGTGTAAATCTGGTTTGTTAAATCCTATTTTCATACAGTTAATGTGTTGTAAATCTTGAGTCATTTTTAAAAATTATTTTCATTAATAACATTTTGCAAGAGAATCAACACTTACTGATATCTTTTAGCAGACGATTATCATACTAGAGTCTTGTTCGTGACTCAAGACATTGAACAACGCACTGATATAGTGCGGAAGGTTTTAAGTTTCGTTGTTTTTTTGCAAAAGTGATATCAATAAAAATAACTTATTTTCCCTTCCAATTAAAAAAATCCAGTTTAAAGTTATTTTCTATTCTATCTAGTACAAGAATTGAATGCATGTTGCGCCAGCTACTTTCTGCTCCGATATATAGCAGAGAAAAAAAATCTTTTTTGCCAGGTACCTTCCGCTCTGGTACAGTACAAGCATAAATCTTGTTTTACAGAATTTTCTACTTTTATCTAGTAGAAGAAATAAACTTCGATTTGTAAGATACTTTCGGCTCCTATCTAGTACAGTAATTAAACCTAGTGTTGTTACTTTTTTCCTACTTTTATCTACTACAAGAACTAAATATCGTTTTTTGAGTTATTTTCTGCTCCTCTAGTAGACAAATTATACCTTGTTTTGTCAGTTATTTTCTACTCTAATCTAGAAAAACAAATTAATCGATTGTGTTTGACATTTTCTGCTCCTATCTATAAAACATGCAATAGAACTAATTTACACAAAATCTCTATAGATCCTCACGTTTACTGTGCTATCCCACGTAACACTAGCTCATTGTATGTTTTCAGGATGCATCCAATAGATGGCTTTTATAAACAACAACAAATATTGCGCTTAGCGAGCACATAGAAGGCACATAGAATTCTCGTACATTCCCTTCCTTTATCTACAATAATATGGAATGTTACTTCGCAGTGAAAGGCTGCGAACTAGTTAGCATATCCGCTGCCACGACGTAATTGCAGTAGTCTACATTTCTCTAGTTTGCCAAAAAAAAAAAAATATAATAATATAACTTTCTTTAAAGAACTAAAACTTTTGAAAAAGTTGCCCCACTGTCTTTAATAACGGGCCCTTACATTCCTGTTTTCCCTTAGTGAGGAACAATACAGTACATAACAATGTGTGTTTACTTACCTTGTAATTATAAATTATAATTTAACCTTGTATAATTGTAATTTTAAAGTTATTCTATTGATAAATAATAAAGTTCCTATGTAAAATTGAAAAAGCTTATGCAAAAGCTTTTTGATCAATTCAATTGATAGATAGTGGAATTCTAATGTAATTTCAATATAAAACTTTTCCAAGTATGTATAAAAGTGAGTGAATTTGAAACAAATGCTTCTGAGTATAATTTAAATGGTTTTATAATTTTAAGATAAATAACAGAAAGATTCAGATTTTATTATGTAATTAGTAAAAATATATTTTGAATTTTATTATTAAAAATAAAATAATAATGTAATATTTAAATTGTATGGCATCGCAAAATTGTAAAATAAAACCAACAACCTTTTTATGTTAAAAATTCAATTTGTAATGTAAGGTAAATGGGCACTTTTATGGTGAAATGACGTTTGGAGCTTGATACAAGCCACATTATATTCCTTGAAATCATTATTTTGAATGACTCAAATAAAGCAACTTCAAGTGTAACGACGGGGTATTTCCTAAAGTACTGTAAAAAATACTTGGTTTCCATACAGACACGAATTATTCAAGTAATAACATAATATCTTGTTTTAATATTAATTCTGTAAATATTTTTCAATTTAACCTTATTGGATAATACTTTGGATATATTTTGTGTGTACTGAATCAAATTGATCGATTAAACAATTCAGTGTAAAATTAATTAGGTTTTACCTTTTTGAAATTTGTAAGAGAAATGTATCAGTATATAATTCATATTTAGTTTAATTTTTAATATTTTTTAGAATTTTATTTTGTTTCGATTCATATATTTTCTTTATATCTGGTTTTACAAAGTTACTTTGCTTGATTTATTATTTACTATATCATACTCGCTTAAATCTAACTAATATTTTTAAATAAACTTCAATGGTAATTACAAATCTGTGACTATCAAATTAAATTTTAAAAAAACAGTCGACCTACAGTTTCAACAATAACTGGTTGAATTGTATACCTACGTAATTTACTGAGTAATATTCAAACCATATAAATTCAGGTTGAGCAGAAATCATAAGAAAACACCGGTTCTTGATTAGCCATCGATGTGGTCTCTGCTCCTCTAACACGTTTTCTGACAAATTGATTTTGTACTTTATATTCTATTGTAATAAATACCTAAGTATTCCATGTACTATTTTAATATAGATTGTCTTCACGTATTGTCCTAGATTCGCCCACTGCTAATGTGAAACTAGGCAGTAACATTAACGCCTCAAATATAAGGGAAGGAATGGATGTCTACTTTGAATGTAATGTGAACTCAAACCCTAGGATCCGGAAACTTGTGTGGATGCACAACGTAAGTGTTTTTTTGCTAAACCTTCAAATACCACCAACTTTCACATAATAATAAAACTAACCTATTTTCCTAAGTGTAATTATGAACTTTAAAACCTGTTTTAGGGACAACCTGTTCACAACAATGCCTCATTAGGAACAATAATCAGTAACCAGACATTAGTGTTACAGTCCATCAGCAGAAGAAGTTCTGGATACTACGTTTGTCATGCGACCAACTCTGAAGGGAGCGGGGAGAGCAACCATCTGCATCTAGACGTAAAATGTTAGTTTTAATTTATTAAACAAAAAAGTCGTACGTCCATAAAATGTTTACTTATTCTACAAAAACTGTGATTTGTCTGAGGAGTGACAGGCAATGGATTGTAAAAGCTGTAAGCACGGCTTGAATTAGTTGAGACTAGTTGTTTAAGCTTATTTGTGTGTGTTGTCTCTACGTCTTCTATGTTCTCATATTTTGTTTGTATATTATAAGCGTCAACAAACAATTGACAAATTCTTAAAAATGTTTTCTTTTGTTTAAAATGAATTGTATGTGGATTCGTGCAGTGGGTTACTCAAACGGGTTGTCTAGTAGTTCTAAACCATTCCCATCTCGACATATAAATATATTTTGTGTTTGTTATTTTTTGATGTATGCATTTAACTGTAAAATAATATAGTCAGGAGTAAGAGCAATTGTGTGGAAATGTACTGCACATACAAGAAATGAAAGTTACATTATTGTGAGAGTAACTTAAGAGGGTTGAATCACTTTTTGCTTACCTGGACTGATCATTTGTAGAACTTCTAGAGTTTAAATTATTCTAAAGGTCAGATCAAAATGTAGTAAAGCATTTAAGTTGAACTAGTATATTTTTATTTATAATAATTTAAGATTCTTATGATTCTAATTCGAATATGTAGACAAACGTATAATTTCACTATAAATGTTTTTACCGTTAGATATTTCAAAAAAATAAATTACCCTTCAACACCATGACCAGATTTATTTGCTATTATTGTTATTTCAATACAATAATATATTTATTTTGTTTTTTATCCTATTTTAATAGCTTGAAGCCGGAATGACTTGTTTAGCTTACGGAGCTTGACAATTTAAATTAAAACTCTCCCTAGTTTCGGTCATCATCTTCATCTGAGGTTCCTGTTACCCGCCCGCCTGGTAGTAATAAGGATAAGGTAGCACAAGTGTGTAATGGTAGTATGAAATGAGGGTTAGAATGACCCTATGGTATTATTAGTAAGAAACATAATGGAAACTGTCTTACCTGAAGAGGATTTGCAATCAATGGGATGTTTCAGAATAGTCTCTACTACTCGAAGATCTGTGTGTGTGTGTGTGTGTGTGTGTGTTTGTGTGTGTGTGTGTTATATCGCTCTGTTCAATGTCTGATGATAAAATATCTATAAATCAACAGATGAAACTTTTGTTTGAAATTTTAACTAATATGCCAAACAAACGATATTCAAATTTTGTTTCAAACGGTTATTTAAAGTGAAGGCAATAAAAAACAATTATTTTAAAATGTAAATACACTATAATACACGTTCGTGATACGCTTTATACAGTGAGCCTATTGAAGCGTGTGTCTGAACATTAGCAAGGAAATGCACAGGTTTGTCAGTCCACTCAAATCAAGTAAAGTAGGGCTGGTGAGATACTGAATCAGTCCTCTAAGCTGCATTCGAATCGTATATTTCTTCTGCCTCGCTCAATTGCTCGGAGGCTGTATGCTGCTCAGCCACACCCTCGAATCCCATGATCGACACATCAAAGCATTAGGAGCTACGTGCCCGCATTGTTAAGATATTTTATTATTTAATGTTAAATTTTCATCAACGGCAAATTATATTGAGTATAAAACGTAGTACAGACAAAAATATTAAAAGGATATTCCTACTTAGAAAAGCATTTTTTTTAAATAAATAAATACAAATTGTATGAACAATAAAATAACTTATGCGTTTGAACTGCTGTTCTGCCACATATTTCAACTTATATTACCCATATGGGATGAAATATCAATATACTATCTTTTCTTTAAAGTTATAGTCTCCCATTTAAAAATAAAAGTTATTTATTTAGTTCAATCAATCTATTAGACTACAAGTTAACAACATTATTTTTGTTCATGAATAAAAAGTATATTATTATATATTGGACATTTAAAAAAAAACATTTGAAAAAAAAAAAAAAGATATATATATATATATATGTGTGTGTGTGTATATATATATATATGTATATATATATATATATATATATATATATATATATATATATATACAATACTATACTACATACTATATATATATATATATATATATATATATATATATATATACTATACTATACTACATACTATATATATATATATATATATATATATATATATATATATATATATATATATATATATATATATATACTATACTATACTATACTTTATACTATGTAGATATCTATATATATGTAAATGTATGAAGAGTGTAAACTACTAGAACTAATTAATAACGGTAAACATAGAAAAAGGTTTTGCAGTATTGTCTATTCGGTTAATTTTTCCCAATTCAAAATAATATTATGTGTATATAATACGCCTAGGGTAGCGGGTTTATTTAACCCTATTTTAGTTAACAATTACCTCTGATAAGAGGCTTTGCCCAATTCTGGCAAAGAGTGTCCCTCACTTCTCGTAGCAGGAGCTTATTATGCGCTTGTCTTTTTTTGTTGTAGTGCAATCTCTTAATAATGTTCTGGTTACTGGCGTCATTCCTTTTATCATATAAGCGGTAGTTGCAATAACGTCGCGTGTGACTGTATTTCAATCCCTTATCAATATTTAAAATATTCGTATCTTTTAATTGTTTGTCTAGCTTTCAGAAATTCCTATTCATAATTAAAGGTCGAACATTTTGTGTAGGCTAATATATTAAAACTGAACTAATAAATGGCTTCACCATATATATATATATATATATATATATATATATAAATATATTAATATTTATATATAATATATTAATTTTTTATTTGTATTACGTCTTTATGGTATTACTTTGGTTATTCATTTCTTTGTTACATGATTCTAAGTTTTCTCTCTCTCGCCTCTCTCTCTCTCTGTATTTCTCTATTAATATATATAATAATATTTATTATATATATACATATATAAACATGTATAAACAGTATCTGTATATTTATATATTTATATACATACATATATATATAATATATATATATATATATATATATATATATATATATACACACACATATATATATATATATATATATATATATATATATATATATATATATATGTGTGTGTATATATATATATATATATATATATATATGTATATAAACAATATATCAACTAAATGCACTATTAGAGAATATCAAGTAGGTCTGAATTACTTGAAAGAATCGAGAATCGACTTATGATTGAAGAATAGAAAGTAAAATTTGAGAATCGATATCGGAATAGAAAATTTTAGGTTTCGGCCTAATTAAAATGAAATATACTTTAAAACGACAAACCTATTCTTGTGTTTTTACAATCTTATAACCATAAAAAATATAGTTGACCAATAAAGAAACTCCGGCCGAAACATTTTATACACTTGCACAATAAAATCCACCCAGCTGGTCGACCTACTGTAATTGCAGCATGTTGGCAACAGTGGGCTTAAATTGGCAGTACTGAAATTGGCATCCCGCCTATTGGAGGGGAGTTTGCTACAATTTAACCTAACACACGTCTTCGCTTCTTTCCTTAATTCTTGTTACAAATGGAAATGCAATCTTCCACTAATTAAACACAGAGTCGCAAAGCAGTGCCCATCTGTGCACTAGTAGCGACAAAAACGTTTTTCCAACAATGTTTTAATCTAATCATTTATGTAAATGCGATAAAATAAAATAAATTTTTGGAGAGATTGAGGTCAAAATTATAATCGTATTTCGACATGTTAGACATAATTCAAACTCTTAAAGAGTTTAAAGTGTAGTAATAAATCCGGAATAAAATATTAATGTTTATAAAATAAGTGAGAATTATTACCACACCTACGGCTCTTGATTTAGAGGTTAAGTTACTTTCTAAGTTTTTGTTAAGGGTTTAGAATTCACTTACTAACAACTTTACTAATAATATAATAACCAATATCTAGTCCCATAAAGTTGTTACTCCGGGTCATATACTTGGATTATCTTTTGCCAACTAAGCCCGCCTTTAATACTTAGGCCACGCCTACTTTTCGCTGAGATAATGGCGGAGCTCACAACCGTGTTTGAGAGACTTTCATGTAAATCTTTTTAAAATTAAAGAAATGAAATCACACTATTCTAAATTTCATGTGAATCTTTTTGGAGCAGTAATTCAACTTCACCAGGAACCCAAAACGATTCATACGCTACCGTAATATTTCTCAAATATTTATTGTTTTTTTCAAATTGATACCACAGTTGCTTATGTTTAGAGAATCTTGGTAAAAATAGCGTTTCATAAAAACAATCATATCCTACATAGTTGTGCCTTTCCCCGTTAAATCAAAATAACTAGAAGTTTTCTACTAATACAAACAAATATTATTAATTCCCAAACGTCTCGAGGTCACACACACATACAAACACATTATTAGATACGCGTAGTTAAAACTTGAGTAAGGGAAATGAGAATAACAGTTTTGTTATTTGGCAATAATATTAGTTAGACGTTAATATTATAGGGGGGAGAGAGAGACAGAGAGAGAGAGAGAGAGAGAGAGAGACAGAGAGAGAGAGAGAGAGAAAGAAAGAAAGCGAGAGAGAGAGAGAGAGAGGCGAGAGAGAAAAAACTGAGATTCATATAAAAAAGAAATGAAAACCAAAGTAATATCATAAAGACATAGTAATATATTTTATGATCTATGAAGTAAGAGTGGCTTCCTAAAGAAGAATTTAAAACTAGGTTGGGTTAAAGCTAAACACGTCGTTTGCAGTAATTAATGTGACTACAGGTTTCGCAGTCAGAAATTGAACGTTATGTCCTTAATTGCTGCAATAGTTATTCAATTTTCGTAGAAACTTTAGAACACTCTAATGTGTTGGAATAGAGGACCATAAAGATATTTCATCAGGCACTGTTATTCCCCAGATATTCCAAACATCGCATATAGTTATCCTTAAATAAAAACATGATCGTAAAGTTGAACAATAGTTATATGATACCAACAACGTTATAACAGAGTAATGTTACATGAACAACAGTTATAAACCAGACAGAATGTAGTAGAGTGTAAAAAACATATGATTATAAAACAACTGTAAATTGGTACACACTTCAATAAATATTATTGGGAAAGACTTTCTTTTAGCAGAATTTATTTACTTTCTTAATATTCGTCAAAATCAAGTTAGACTTTTCCTTATTTTAAATAGATATGGAATGCTTATCTATTAATTTATGGTAAAGTATATAGAGCTATTTATAAAGTAGTATATCATGTTAAATGTGACATTAAATGAAAAAAAAATGTGTGTGTGTGTGTGTGTGTGTGTGTGTGTGTGTGTATGTTTGAGTGCGAGTGTGTGTATGAATGCAGGAAGAAAGTGTTTGGTGATAGATCTAAGGAATAATTTTTCACATGGCAGGAGGTTAATTTAAATAGATGGTACGACTAGACATGTTTAAACGGGGGGGGGGCTACATTTATCTATATAGCACAGGGAACTGCTATTTTCCCGCTTGCAATAGGCCTACATACGATTTATTTTCCAATCTATTTTCTCAATATTATTTTTTTGACGACTAATATACTTCATTTTTATTGATACCGGGCCCACACCCACCACACTACACAACTATTAACATAACGATATATATAAATACAATAAAAAAATTTCCTACCCAACTCGTTCTTTGAAATTTCTTTTATATTTATTAATGAATTTTTATATTGCTTTCCATTCAACACACTAACGGTTATGGAATATAATTTACTTTCTTACTTACTTCAAAAGTAATTCTCTAGCCATCAGTTACTAATATCCCATCCTCCATTGCAGTTGAACCACAGTGCCAAAGCAACCAGCAACGTGTCTACGGAGCAGCACGAATGGAAGAAATAGCCATCACATGCCAAGTGGAAGCCAACCCACCGGCCACCGTATTCCAGTGGAGCTTCAACAACTCGGCGGTCCGGACTAGGGAAGTGGAACGCTTTGAGGGTAAAAGCGACAACGGGTTTATCGTTGTCAAGTACATCCCTGTGTCTGACCGGGACTACGGAACGCTTCTGTGTTGGGGCGGGAACGACATTGGCTCGCAGGCTACTCCCTGCATATTTCACATTGTGCCTGCAGGTAAAATCGGTATAATAAAACCAACTCACAAGTTTTATATTTAATTTTAGTTTTTACTTTATTCGTAATGAAAATTTTAATCAAACCTATTTTTAAATAAAAGTGTATATACAAAACAAGTTTCCTAAACAGGTGACTTCAATGTAAACAAAAGTACTCGTCAACTCCCAAGTTTTTTCCGTTGAATAAGAAATAAACTGCATTGATGTAGTGCTAAAATAAATTGCAGAACATGGTTTAGGTTTTAGATTCACGTACAGACCTGTATTCAACAGGTAGACTAGAAAGTATATTCTGATACAAAATTATAGACCAATTAGAAACCATATTTTTCTGATCATATAATTATGTTTTATGAGTCTTTAAAAAAATGAAATTAGAAATTCGTATAAGCCTCTTGATAATGCTGAATGGAGGCTTTTTCACACGGAGTCGTATAGCGGTCCGTCGCAGTTTCTGTCAATGTTACCTTTTATTAAAAAGTAAAATGTTACATAATTCATAACACAAGTAAACACCCGCTTTGCTAAAATATTTCAAAATATAATCAGCCGCTCGTAACCTTACCTTTGAATAGTGAACGGTAAAGACGGAAACCGTGAGTTTATCGGAATTTGCTTAGAAAACCTTATTTCTCCCATTGGTTGAATAAACCCTTGCCTTTCTACTTTACTAGTAGCACTCGTAACATTTATACCAACTCTACTGCTAGTTTCAGTACTTAGCAATAAAATAACTGAGTGATCGTAAATTATTTAAAATATACATCTGATATTATATAAAATTCTATGTGATATTTATTATGTAATGAATTTATTGGAAACAATGTAAATAATAATAAAAAAACTCTAAAAAACAAGTTATTAAACAAAAGTAACTAATATTAAGTAACTAAACTAACCAAGTTATGACTAATTGATAAAATTATACAGAATAACGTGTGATGTACATTCAATCATTCCCTGAGGGTATAGCTACAATGAAGTTATAGATCCAACTCAAACTCCATTATAATCATACTCTGTGATGATGACGAATTGGTCATTAAATTGTACTCACGTTTTATTTCTAGGCCTATTTGGCTATTATGTAACATTTGTGCTAAATTATTTTTATTACAGTTTTGAATTTTGAACTATTACAATAATTACATATTATACAATAATTCAATGTTTCACTATTTTAACTGGGCCTGGCACCGTTTCATAAGCTTAATATTTATCGAAACAAAAACGAACAAAGTTGACAAAAAAAAGACACAACATAAAAGTATCGTTTTAAACGAAATGATTTATTAAACCAACGTAAAACAGTATATTTGTCTTTCATTTATAAACAAAAGGCATTCATGTAAAATCGAAATTCTTAATCAGAGATTTTTAAAATTTGTATTATTTTCTAAAGTTCAGCATAGTAATAACCTTATGATATGGTATATTTATCAATAAACATTGAATATCGTAGACTTAATATTATGCTTCACATATCCAATTGTACGTTTATTCAGAGCTCAGATTTATTTGTAAAACTGCGTATTGATCGTTTCCTGCAGGAAAACCAGATACGCCTTACAACTGTTCAATCACAAACAAAGGGTTAAGCTGGCTAAACTTTAGCTGCTCCCGAGGTTTTGACGGCGGACTGCCACAGGAGTTTGTTGCTGAAGTTCGGCTGGGAAGGGAATTGGTCGCCAATGTTACGAGCACAACTTCGCCCGAGTTCAGTGTGCAAGAACTAGAACCGGGGCAAACGTACAACCTGTCTGTGTATTCCAGTAACGGGAAGGGTCGAAGTTTGGCGGTTATTTCATTTACAGCTTCAACTATAGACTCTAAGCAAACTCAGACCTTCAGGAGGGTTACAGGTAGGTGTTCCTTTATCCCCGTGTTCACTCTAAGTTTAATTGTAATTATTAAAATTAGTTTATGTTAAGTTATGCTTTCTCTCTCTCTCACAGACACATTCACACACACACACTCTCTCTCTCTCTCTCTCTTACACACACACACACACACACACTCACACATGTATATATATATATATATATATATATATAAATATATATATATATATATATATATATATATACACTATGTTTAACAGATAAATACTGTATGGATAAAATTATGCTTATTCTCAATACTTACGGACGCCTAATTGTAAAGTAATTAAATGTGCAACGCTACATATTTAGCAAGTAGTTCCTTAGAAATTACCGTATTACTTTACCATAAGGCCATGACAAAATGTTAAGTATTCTGTTGTGCTAAGTTTGATTTTAGTTTCTTAAGTACTCCCACTGAATATAATAATCCTTGCAACGACATAGTTATGTTAGGATGTAGTGATTAGCTAATGTAAACAAACCTATTTTTTCTAGCTAAGCATCTCCTACCGTTTTGCCTTAGCTATATTTTATTACACATGCATAGTAATAGAGCCCTTTATTTTACCAAAAATAATTGAGTTAGTGAAGTTCAAATTGTTAAAGATGAGATCATATTTGTATTGGTTAAGAATTTAAACCCTTTAATGTGGTTTTGTGAATTCTAACATGACTTGTTTCTGGTTCCGAATGTTTTAATTAATAACAAGTGTGAAAACAAATATAATTGAAGTTAGGTCAAGATAATTCGATTAATCCTTATCTGTTAATTATCACATGCAAATTTGTCCCCTAACGTTTTTGTAGTAACAATTTACAGTATACATAGCGCATTTAATATAAAACGTTTCCCCAGACAATAAGCGCTACGGGCGATACCAGTAGGGGCGTGTTAGGCCCTATTAGCGTGTTCCAAACTTTAGAGGGCATTGCGTGAAAGATATCATTCAGAGATAAGAGTAATATGAAACTTTACAGTGGTACAGCATATGTGTACCAAATATAAAACACAGGTCATTTATAAAGAACAAAAACATCCATTAGAAGCAAATTCCGAATTTACTACATTTTTAAGGTATACAAGTGTTTATATAACTTTCCACACACTTTCCCACCAGCGATTTCCAAAACTTTACTTTTAGGTAATGTTAATAAAAGATGAAATTCGGAGATAATTCAGTCTTTTTCACTTTTTAACCTAGTACATTATATTTTTTTAGTGCCAAATAGCTTTACAAAACATAATATGGAACTTATTCTTCATCCGTAAACATCCATAAACATTCACAATTATGTGTCTGGTCCTTCTAACACCAAGTATTCCTATAGTATCTCTTAACTCTTATTGAATTATCGTTAGTTTTCAATTCTGTATTGCCACTTGTTTCATAGGCGGATTATTTCATTATCGATTTATTTACTCATTATTTGTAGGTAAAAACAAAATACTTTATGGAAGATTCTCGTTTCTTTAGGATAAACCTAAGTTTAAGAACAAGTTTAATCCACGACCGGATGTTACAGTTTCCAGCGCATAGATGAATAAAGGATCTGTTATTAAAATAACTAATTACTAAACACATTTTATATTATATAGTATGCCTGTTTGTGTGTGTGTTTTTTATTAAAAATATTTCATGAGCTAAAAAAAATACAATTTAATGAGTTATAATATAGAAGCTTTACTTTCTACCCTTACTTGCTCATAGCATTAGCAATTTTTATAACACTACTTTGAGGCTCCATTAGGAGATTGCGTTTTTTGAAAATGCTGATACTATCATCTGCAAAAGCCTTCGAATTGTAGAAAAAGTAACATATTATTATATACTTATAATTTATATGATATAATCTATAATTAAACGTACATGATTTTAAAATATATAAATAATGTATTTTATGTAGATACATATATAGGTCTACAAGAGACAAACATCATTTAATGATTTGTAGACATACAGAGTTCTTTATTGTTAGGTATTACGAAAATTAATTACAAAAAATATAATTTACTAATAAACTTGATCGAAAAAAACACTTCAACCCTTTTTTTATACGTACGTTATGTGTGTACACCACTGTTTCAATGGAATCAATACAAAAGTCCTAGCTCTTGCCAAACGCGTTACTCTTCATAGAACTGACTCCATTGACGATATGATCTCTTGGCTCTACGATACCATGCAATGAATACATTTTCTTTCACGTAATCCTAGAAAAACAAGCCAGTAAGGTACATTGTTTGATTCTATCTTCAACTTGGCCTACTAATATAGGCTTATAGCCATTACCACACGTAACAATTACTTGACTTAGTATCAACGGAAAATTCAATTAATATAGGTTATATTATATGTATATTATATATAGTTAAAAATTTTAAATTTATTTTACTCTTTATATTTATTTTATCTTTGATTATGTATGCATAAATAACCTATGTCATACTCCGTTGTAATTGCTTGAGTTAGTTGAATCTACAAATTATTGCAAAAACCATTCATTGTAAAGAAAAAATGCTATACGTTTATTTGTTATTGTTATAGAGTTTGTAATTTAAATTCGCTGGGAAATTAATTTTGTGCTCGAACGACCAATATTAAAACATAACTGTTCAACACTGAAGAAAAATGAAGTCGAAAGAACTATTTTAAAGAGGAAAAAGTACATCACTTTAGATGAAATCACGTTGGAATTATATTCTCATTAAATGTTGCAAAGCATTGCAGTCTGAAAAACAATATATAGTTTAGTTTGGCGATGATAGATACTCAATAAAAGACAAAAATGTTCAATCTTATAGCCCATTGAGACAAAGAAGCACCTCAGTGTGTTTGGCAACCTACACACTCACTCACGAACACTGACGCTGCCTAGCGGCCTACCTGTCTACCCCTGTCCGAGTGGCTTATGTCTGAGTTACCTACGATACCTCGATCTACAAAACTAAAGTTTTTTCAAAATATTAAATTTAGGGATTTTTTACTGATATGTTTTGCTGCTTTGTAGTATTTCTTGGGAGGAGAAGCCAAACGCGACATAAGTATATTACTCCTAAATTAATTAAAAAAATACCAGTAATAGCTATTACATATTGACCTCCTACATTTATGAAATTACATTATATATTTATAAAAGCCGACATAATTGCGTCGAGTAGGTCATTCCAAGGCGGTAGGTAGGCTTGTCTCAGAGTGCGTGTTTGTGTTTGCGACGGGTGCTTTTGAGTCTCGATGAGAGAAAGAGAGCGAGATAGTCATCGAATGATCTAAATTGAAAAATTCTTTCTGCTTGAAGAATGCTTAGACTCTGCTATCTCTTATTGTTATCCAGAAAAGCAAAAACCATTTAACCTCAATGTGAACAATCGGGGGGTTAAAAAAACTTAATGTAATTTTAGAAACCTAGTTAAGAGAACTGTCAACTTCACGTTGACAAGAGATTGACAGCTTCTTATTGGATTACGTTAACTGTGCGTCGTCTGTGATTTCATTATTCACTTTTAATATACTACTTTCCACTGCTAATACTTCTTATTATTAATCATCATTACTCCTTCTTCTGCCATAACTACTACTTCCCACTGCTTATACTTTTTATTATTAATCATCATTACCCCTTCTCTTGCCATAACTACTACTTCCCACTACTAATATCTCTTATTATTAATCATCATTACCCCTTCGCTTGCCATAACTACTACTTCCCACTGCTAATACCTCTTATTATTAATCATCATTACTCGTTCTCTTGCCATAACTACTACTTTCCACTGCTAATACGTCTTATTATTAATCATCATTACCCCTTCTCTTGCCATATCTATTACTTCCCACTGCTAATACCTCTTATTATTAATCATCATTACTCCTTCTCTTGCCATAACTACTACTTTCCACTGCTAATACGTCTTATTATGAATCATCATTACCTCTTCTCTTGCCATATCTATTACTTCCCACTGCTAATACTTCTTATTATTAATCATCATTACTCCTCTTGCCATAACTACTACTTCCCACTGCTAATACTTCTTATTATTAATAATCATTACTCCTTCTTTTGCCATAACTACTACTTCCCACTGCTAATACTTCTTATTATTAATCATCATTGCTCCTTTTCTTGCCATAACTACTACTTACCACTGCTATAACTTCTTATTAATAATAAATACTACTACTTCTCAATAATATTCCTCACTTTTACCACTCCTTCCACATTTATTCGTCCCTAATGTTATACTTTAAAATTATTTCTTACTAATAATACTCGTACTAGAACTAACCCTTACTAATATTATTTCTGATACACTACACCTGAATATTACTTCTTACTTTTAGATTCCTGCTACAACTACCTAACGGCCAATACTTCTCATTCATACTCTACACTATAACTATACCACATTATTACGCCCAACTACTACTACCTCCACTACTTCTCACTATTACGTCACACTACTACTACTGTCCACTGTTCCTACTACTCCTTACCTATTCTCACAACTATACCGAGTGATATTATGAGGAGACGTCTAACTAATTACTGAAACATAAATTATTTATCTGCGACGCATCGAGACGAGTAGTGTATGGATGAAGAGTAGAGAATGAGGACCCCAACTATACAGAATGATTTTATCAGCTGTTTACAAACTGATTAGTATATCATAAAATAACATTTAAATGACGAAGAACGTTCAACATTGTTTTAGGTAGCGTCAAACTCGATCAATGTTACTAAATCTGTAACACTGTTACATAAAGCCAGTGCTACTAACATGACAAAATTGACGTAATAGCAGCATGATTTTACGTAACACAATATTGTTGAGCTTTTCTTGGAATAATTTCCGCTTACACAAATCGTTAAATTACAAAACTGTCGTGAAAGCTGTTCTAATTTAAAAATCCCAAGCCAAGTAGACATGATGATTATAAACTTATATACTTTAAGTATTTAAAAATTTAAAAAAATCACTTTTAATGACTCTTTAGATCTTAAATATATCTAAAAAGTTCAAAGAAAATTTGATAACGCAAACAAACTAATTATAGAACTAATGGATAAAAATGTATTTACAAGTAAATATAACTGTAATATTTTATCAATTGCTCTCAGTTTCGTCTGTTTTGTGCAAGCAGTTCACAACAGGCCATTTTCGTGTTACAAAACATTTGTTTTGTCCTTGACCTTGCAACAGGGCTGAATTTTATTGTCAATAGGTCCAAGGTCACATCGCGTAGATGCCACAGCATTATTGATGGTAAAGCATTTTAAAAATTATATTTTCGATCTAAATGTGGAACGTCATGTCAATAGTTCTTTTTATGGTAATAACAATAAATAACCCATCAATGACACCGTTAGATTTTACCTTATTCCCTAAAATTTGATTTAATTTATCTAATAAAGATTGTTTTTCTTAAAAGTTATAGAATTAGGATACTCATCAATGTAACTTATACAAGTGATGAATGTCTCAACATGCTTTCAAAAATAACTGACTTAAAAGCTAGTGAAAAAAGGCATAATAAATAAAACTTCGTGACCATAGAGCAATCATATATCTTAAAACATATTCAACTTGGAAAACATATTTTCTAATGGTCCTAAAATAGGCATGACTATAGCCTTGAAAATCCTAAACATTCATTAAAAAAACTAGATAAAACTTCACTTTAACTAGTTATCGCTTTAAGTGCATCTCAGAACGTGGCCTCCCTAGAATCAGAGTACTAGGTAACTTGTGGACACCCCTATGTAACCCAGTAGGGAGCAAATCGACTTTTATTAAGAGAGTATGAGCATTTGATGCTGATTTACTTCTATCACTTGAACAGGGGCACTATGTAATTTCCTTAGTTCTTCAAAGGCAGACATAGGCCCAATATCCTTTATCTGTCTTCTGAAAAAGGGGAATAACGATTAGAATTTTGGTTGCTGTAACTTTACGTTGGTATTTAGTGTAATAGGTTTTTTCAAGGCGATTACATCATCTTGAACGTCAAATAGTTTTTAAGTATGTTTCGATGCCACGATAGCTTCCCCTTCAGAAGCCCAAAATTAAATTATTATAGAATCACAGTTATTATAAATTTCATAATTCAAAATAATAACCTGATTGGGAAATTTATTAAATTATTATAAATCAAAAAAAATTGAATATATTATCTAAGACATTAAGTTTGCACAAATTAAAATCTATTCCAATACTTAAGACATACTGTCAATGAGTGAAGCTCATTTTAACAGATTATATAGCTTCACTCATGCACATTCTGAGTTAAAAGTAACGCGCAAATATTTGAGTTTATGATTTCTTACATTAAATTCTATTTGTTTGTTTATAATAATTTATAATTGTGTTATTGTTAATTTATTCATTATTTTTTAGTGTAACGTGTTATACTTAGATGATTTTTTAAAATTTTATAATCATTTACTTTTGTGTCTTGATACTTTTAGTTCAGATTCTGGCCTTGGTTGTGATTGTATATACTATTTAATATTTGGTTATTAAAGAACATAACTCAATGGCATGAAAAATCCAGCATATGTATTAAAAACTACTCCAAGTCCAAAGTGTTATCTGTAAACTCAGTCGTTATAAAATGTATTTATAATAGAATACTCTCTGCAACGACCCTGATAGGTAGTGAATTATATTTATTCACGCTATCCTGCACAAAAGATGCCGTGATTCGTTTATAATTCTACAAATAGGTTTTCGTACTTACTACCTTCAACCTGATTATATAAATAGCCTGAACTTATTGTCTGTACTTCGTATGCTATAATGGGCATTTTATAAATAAAGTGTTATTGTTTCACTTAAGACATTGTATGATGGACAGGAAAATAACGATTACACAAGACCTGTGTATGGCACTTTTTCTCTCTTGCTACAGACTCCTGCATGAGGTTGTAGTTCTGTTGGTTATTTGAACTTTAGGGCGCACACTACATACAATGTCATTTTTATGTCTTTTTTTACGAATCTCTCGGATCCTTCTACCCAGAACTTCTACTTCTTTTTAGTTTCACTTTTCCCAAGAACTTGACTTGCGATATTAGCTATAGCTTATAACTTGTGCTATATATCATGACATGACTGTGTATTTGATATTTATTATCTTTATACTAATTTAATGTTCAAGGGTTTTTTCATATGTATCACTAAATTTTTAAATATGCTAAACCAATGAAACATTATTGCTGAAATTACTACTCTTAATAAATTATATTTTGTACTGACTGTACCTTCCCACTCTTTTCTGCTACGCATTCCTGTCCAATGGATAAATAAATGAGGATCAAACAAAGTATACGTCTATAGAAGTTTAATTTTGCATTACAACAGAAAGTATTGAAAGTTTGAGTTTGTATAGCTTTTACAAACAAACATAATACATTTATATAAAACGATAATATATGGGGAGTGTTCTTGTTATGGATGGCAAGGTTGCTGGTATTTAGAATAAAATGTTTTTTTCTCTCTCTGTAGTGGGTAGGTTTCTGACGCGTAAAATAATAAAAAACATTCTTTAAAGCGGGTTGTATTTTGTGTCAAAAATTAGGCTCAATCGCTGTAGGTTTTTTTAAATCGTACACAAACCAAGATAACATTATAACATATAAGAGGCAATATATATTCATAAAAATAATTATTGATATAATAATTATAAATTGTGAAATATTATTTGTTTTAGGGTAATAATAGATAAATATAAAGATGAAGCTCCATTGCTAATTTCATTTATCGTACTCAAGAAAGAAAGTAAAATAAGTGTTGAATTACATAAATAAATTTCATCTGAAGTTTATGCTCGATTAATCTAAAATAAATGTTTGTTATGTATCTACAGGAAGCACGTTTGCCGATATCGATCCTGCCATATTGTATGGCATTGCTGCATCGATATCTCTAATCCTCATCAGCATGACAATCGCCGTAATCCTGTATGCACTGAGGCGTAGCTCACGACACGACACCACCATTCAGCGTAAAAAGTCGCCTCCGAACGTGTCTGTCACGCTTTCCAACTCGATTATCGAAGATGACCGCAACCCTGATGTAGTTCCACACACGAACGGTAAGAGTGAATGCATAAGGCAGTAATATTATTAAATAGTAACATTTTTTCAGTAGTACAAAATATCGATTACAACAGTGCAATTGCACTGTTTATCTATGAAAAATCTAGTTCAACTAAGTTTACACTAAAAACAATGGCGAAATACTTAAATTTAGGAACATATTCATTACATACACTCCATCTAGTTCTACTCTAAAAGTCGATAACCATAATTATAATAAATAAGATTCATATAATTTCTAATAAAAATACTAAAACTCGCGAATAAAATTTACTTTTTTTTAGTTTCATATACCTCGTAAATAATGACTGTCTTAGTTTTGGTAAAAGATTGCGTTAAAATTTAGATATAGGAAATTACTTTTAAAATTAGAAATTATGTAATTTCTGAACAACTTGACGATAAGCTAGGATTATAAAATTTAGTAAATTTTTGTAGCGTCGATGGCAATGAATCATTTAAAATAAATAAATATATATATATATATATATATATATATATATATATATACAAATTACGCAATGAAGAAACAGAAAATAAACTTTCATTAATTTACTATAAGTAGTATAATCGATTTTTAGTCCGATTATCGCTAATCGATTTATCACTACATTTTACATATTCGCCTATTTTCGAATAAATTATTAAATATATGTAAAATATTCAATAAACTAATTTGAGCTGAGAAAGTGGAAATCTTGTAACGCATGTATAATTGAGCTCAAATGAGCCAAAGTTACCTTTTTTCTATAAAAATATACTAGTGAATCACAAGAGGTAACACAGTTGTTTAAAAAATTAAAAGCTTTTTTATGCCTGAATGGTTTTAAAACATAATCAAATAACATTTTCCTTCTAAACAGTCAAATTGGAATTTTGTAGTAATCTTAAAATCAAAGTATAAAGCGCACTTAATAAACTGCTTTTACACAAGAAATAAATATTTTTAGTTGCATATTTTTTATGAATTTAAAGACAACTAGGTTTTACAATTACATTTTCCTATATCGCACAGTTTTAGAACAGTTTTACAAAAACAAAATGATTTAAATGTTTACAAAGGATAGTATAAACAATTATTTAACTTTTTAAATAATTTCAAAATAAGGGTGCGTGATACAATGTTTTATTTATTCATTTGTACTTACATAGTCACCTAATTTAAATAACCTCATTATTGTAAAATACTTCTTGTAAATTAGAGTGTAGGCCTACATAAAACATCATTTATAGTACAATCTGACATAAATCAATTATTTACTGAATGAGAGAAATGATGGTTGTAGGAAATGAGTTTGTCTAGGTAAAAATGCAAATGTTTATTTGTAATATGTAAATGTGTCTTTCATGGGTGAGAATTGCTAACTATTTTACAACAGGAAAACAGTGGTTAGTTGCACTATATTGTGAATTCACTACTACAACAAAACTACAATAACATACAATTGATATTATGAGGTGTGCAAATAAGAAAGAAACAATTGAAAACAACTTTGTTAAAGCTCGTAAGTTAACTGAGAAAGATAGACATATAGATAAACATATGAGGGAAACAGATAAAAGTAAAGGAAATAAAAAGCGAGAGAGATCGATTGGGAAATACAGTAGGTGAGACAGATAAGTAGAGAAGGAGAGAATGAGAGAGAGATAGTCAGGGTGAGAGTAAGATAGGATGACAGATAATAAGATAGAGGAAGGATTCAATTTTTAATTAGTTACAAGGAAACTAAATATCAGTAGGATTTTCAAATACAGTAGTGAGTATTAAAAACAAAAACAAAAATAGAATGTATTTTAAATAAGAAATAAGTGTATCAGACAGAGAAAAAGAGAAATATTACTTCATCCTCACTTACAAATATGAGTTAACTCTGAAATTCACTCCCAAAAGAAGGACAGTCTAATCCTAACTTTTGTTTCAAGAAATCTGAAGCAGATTGGATGTAACCATAAGACACATTTTAAATAATTTTCAACACTAAGACTGTTTCTCAACAACTTCTCTAATTACAACTGTAATTTTCATATATTTACACTAAATATAATTTAGAAAATATCTTATATTTTCAGTAGTAATAGGACTAATGTCGGAAGACATTAGTGGGCTAAAAGTCAGAGCCTTTTTGGGGTATATTTTACCTATTAGTAGGCCTTCTCATTAAGCAAAAGTGTCCTGCTGGCCTCAGGTAAATGTCACGCAGATTTATTGCCAAAATGTGATTTGAAAAATGGTAATTCTCTTTCGTTGGTCATTTGCCTATAATTAAGTTCTCTTTAATGTGCTTTGGGCCCAATTCTGACTTACCGGAAAGCCCTTTACTCAACGCACAGTGTTTTGCAGATTAGTGCCTTTTAAAAAAGAGCGCTACATTTATTAATCGTTGTATTACTTTAATTTTATTTTAAACACACACACATATATATATACACAGACCAATACGAATACTTCTAAGGCACCGTTTGGACGCTGTACTCCCTTTTTTTGAAAGTGCGCTTTAAATCTCCGTCATTTTCTTTTCTCTACATACTCCTTCCTGTAAATCATCCTATACATATACACTAGCAGCAGTGCAGCATGTAAGCACAATTTTATGACCAATAAAATCAGACCATTTCAATGATGGCTGTTACTCGACTTCTAGGACTACTGTTATTTTTTGCAATTCGTCCTAATTTACAGAATTTTTTTCATTTAGTAGCCGGACGACAGTAAGTGTAATTCACTTTAAAATCTCAAATATAAATGTGTAATTCGTTTTAAAACTCAGAAACAGTATTCTACAAAACGGGTTGAATCTAATAACCCTGACATTGACGTTTGTGAGGAAACATCAAAAGAGAAAATGTTTAAATGTATTGCTACGTAGCTATATAACTTAAGACGTGATCGTACGAAGTGATATAAAAGCTGTTTCCTTTAGAAGTGCAACCTACTTACGAAATGTAAATACTGTGGCTATTGGAAATGAAATTCTATTCGGAGATTACAAAAATACTACAAAATGACATTCGATTGGAAAAAATGAACTTAATTCAGCGTCAAATATAAATTTTCTTTTCTAGTTTTCTACAGATTCTGCAGTTTACTAAAGATATTTTCATTAAACATATTTTATAAGTTGCGTAAACGAAATTTATAAATGTTGACTAAATTTGTAACTGTTCAAGACATTATTATTTTGTATTTATTTAGTTAAATTGTTTATTTAATTAAATCACCTTAAGAAGGCGAAAAAATATGATATATGTTATTAAATGTCATGCTTATAAAATATTCATTATTTTCAACACGAAATAACGTTCCAGAATTAGATACAAGTAAATACAATTTGCCCGTAGACTAACCTAAGGATTTGAATACATTATTAGAGGAATATACTTCATCTGGGTTTTAACAAAATCTATTTAACCTTGCTAATAGTAGAAAGATATATAGAAAAACCGTATTAGATGATGACAAATATGTATCAAAAATGTTATACTACGAGTTTAATTGGATCTTGAAAAGTTTCAGGCGCATATGAAAGGGTTTAATTCAAGAATTGACATAAAATAATATAATTCATTATCACTTTATTATAAGTATCTAGGGAGCATTGTCAAAATTTATATTCATATAAAAGTAATAGGTAATAAAATATTTAATAACAACGTTTTAATGTAATAATGTAAAATTAATAAAATAGCATAACAGCAGTTTCTTAAGATAAAATCTGCTGTTTTATGAAATCATTTTATCACACAGTTCAAGTTGAAATATGTTGATCGTTATTTATGAGACGAATTTTTCCGTGCAAAGCATAGTCATACGGAGTCCTAATGCATATGCACATCAATAAATTTGCTTTTATTATTTCAAGTATAGACTTGACATTCTGATTTTTTCTCTTTTATACGCCTAGTTCTACGAAGTAAAGAAGTCCACTAAAATCGTTATTCCTAATGTAAACCGTTCGTCTTGCCCGCTATCACCTGAGCTCTTGCATGATATACTCGTGCCTAGAATCCCTCTGACAGTATTCACTCCACTGGAAATATGGCGTCTATTTTGTTTATTTAATATTACATCTAATTTTCCTTAAGTACTTCACGGAGCTATGTAAATACATGAGACGTCTACACAGGTCTTTCGCATGTCCCTAAGAACAAAATATAATAATTAAATACTGGTACCAAAAATAGGTAATGCAAATTTTAAATAATTATTAGTAATTCATTCACCTCTGGATAACTATAAGGTTATTAATCAATAGAATTGCAATTCAAATATTACCATAAATATTGGAAAAACCAATAACAAATTACATAATACAAGTTTTGTAGTGTTAATCGTTTCTAATCTGCATATTGAAACATTTATTATCCTTTTTAAATGCAGTAAGCTATATTTCTAAAAATCCATCGTATATTTGAAAAACTTATAAATTGATTTCGTAACTAGGTATTTTTAGCATTTTACGTTTTGCCACTCGAATAAAATTGTTTTAAATAAATAAAAACCACAGTGACAATGTTCCTAACTAAGTATAGATTATAGAAGTATTGACAGGGACGGCCAATGTTTTTTTTTAGGCTAAGCAATAAACAACTCGAAAAGGACCATGAATTAGGGGTAATACACAATCATTCTACTCTTTTTATTTTAAAGTGGTTTTTAGTACTCTTTAGTTATGGTACTATTTGTATTGTAAATTACAAGAAATTTCATATATATATATATATACAAATACAAGAGTTATAATTGAATTTACAATTCAAAGCTTTTCGTTGGCTAACAGTACCAACATCATCAGGAATATTAAACCAATCAATATTAAATAATGAATTGTAAATTCAATTATAATTCTTGTATTTGTATTTTGACTTATTTCTTTATTAATACACAAAAATACATATTACGATATTCTTATATATATATATATATATATATATATATATATATATATATATATATATATATATATATATAGAAAACAATATTAAAGGGTTGTAGTAGATGTAAATTAACTAATATAACGACTAATTATAACTTTATTTCTATTTACTATAATTGAAAAAACTATAAAACAGAATATGTTAAATCTATTAAAAAAATTAAATGGTATGTTAGGGCCTAGTAAATAGCCTAATGCTTTGTTCTGATTCTTACGACTATGTGCCTTTCCTACAGACATTATATACAATAATTATGACAGAAAAATTCAACTGGTAAAGACAATTTTTTCGTTATAAACCTTTTAATAACGTAACTTAAGTGCTTATACAATTTGCATCTCGTAGTTTTTTCTACTCTTTGGTCATGTTAGGCGAACATTTATAAATAATGGTTAAGGTGGTAGGAGGTTAATGTGATTTTAAATTCAAGGCCAATTATTTTCATTGAATAAGAGTGTGCAAATTGTTACTTAAAAGTTCTCGATAACTCCTAAACATTATTATAATTTGTAAATTATTTAGGATTTTGTATCTTCTTAATATAACTTGTGAAAGTTTGAAAAGGAGGCAGCGATTACGCTACACTTACAGAAGAGACGTTGCATATTTCATCGGCTGCTTGTTAGTCCGGATTTGGTATAGGGGGGGGATAGGGGAGATTGGGAGGATGTTTTTGTATAGAACGTTCGTCTTATGTGGATAGTGATTAATGGAGATTTGTAAGCGTACAAGAAAGGTGACCTTACGACCCCGTCTCACTTGCCTTAGAGCATTATTTGTACTTGCAAAGTATTCTTTGTTTTAGGAAAATATAAATTATTTTGTTTAAGAAATATTATAGAATTATGTTGTTAAAAACAGTCATACACGCCCAAAGAAGTTGAAATTAAAAGAGTTAGAATAAAAATATGTAGGTGATAATAATTATATTGAATTATTTGTAGTATTGTTATTGAAATATAATTTATTATACTTCATAACTGATAAAAATATGGAATAATATTATTTGAACCTAATAGTGTACAATGATTATAGCAACATTGCCTACGTGTTGAAACAGCTGTTCTACTACAAGACCTAAAACATAAAATTTGCTGTTGTTTGAAGTTCTATGATTTACTTAAATTTAATTGGCCTAGTTTTATAAAAGGGCTATTTACATTTATGTAGGTAAGTTTAAGTGTGACTACTTTAGAGTGACTATAATTCTATTTGTTTCCTGTAAAATATTTCTGTTTTATGAGATTAGTACTTGTTTAAACAATAGTTAATTCATCAAAGAGTCGCTACATGTATAATAATGTAAGTCGGTCAAAGGGTTCATCTGTATAATACAAAGAAATATTGTTTTTATGTAGGCCAAATACCTACATAGCAAAGATTTTACCCAATAGGTAAGCCGAAAATTCCTTTGAGCTTATTAAATACAACAAGTTGAGAGGAGGAAGAACAAAAAAGAAGACGTGGCAACCTTTTATTATAAGAACTATGTAGGCCTGCATATAAATAAGTTTTTTAAGTAGGCTATATTATCAAGCCTAAAAGCAAATGGTGTTAAATGTGCAAATATACTGACGGATATTATTTTATCGGTGTACAAGTCAATAATGCTGGACTGCTTGAGCCACGTACATACAGACGAGCATAATGCAAGAAAAACAATAACAAAATTGGATTTATTTTTATACCATTTTACTTTTATTAGTTCCAATTATGTTAGTTTGTAATTGTTGAAACTAATAAGTGTATAACTTGTACAACTTTCCCTACAATGAAAATGGTATTTCTATCTAATGGGCTACTTTTTTAATTTTATTTTCTTAACGCGTTTCGAATCTATGTTGTCTTTAGTGGCGTGGTACGCAATTTTCGTTTCTACATTACACATGACTACCAACTTTATAATTGATAAGCGTTGTACATATACGTTTTCTGAATGACGATGAGGCTAAATATTTCTCGTTAGATTTGCTGATATTTTACATTTTATCATATATTTAATAATCTGTCTCTACTAAATAATAATAATGGGTATAGAGAGTATTGTAGAATTCGCTCCAGAAGATGTCAATAATCTGAAACGCATTAGGGAATAAATGTTATTGTAGCCTCTAAATCAAGCATATTTGGGAATGTTCTCTTTTAACGTTAATACGTATTTTTATAAGAAATAACGTTTCTCTTTTGTAAATCAAAGTATGGATTAAAGTTTGAATTTGAAGTAAGCCGTACTTAAAGCAATGTAATGCAGATAAATGACTTGGTTGTTTCAGAGACAGACGGAGGGGAGACGGAAATCAATGCCGACATAAAGGGAGACGACCAGAAAGGGTTTCGAGGTTGGGATTTGTCGGAGGCAGCCACACTTCTACCCTTCCACATACAAAGGGTATGCTCATTGTTCAGGGAAATATTTTAATTCCTCTTATATGGACAGTTGTAAAATGTTTGAAGTTAGTTAAGCGTAACAATATATTTTTGACAAGGTTTTCCTCATTAATACAGTTTATTACATTTTAGTTATTGTCAGGCATTTAACTTCATGGAACAAAAGAGATTATTTTGTATTTGAGCTATGATATTCACATAGTATAATAATGTATAGATCGAAGACGTTAGTTAAAATGTTCTAATTTGACCTTTCAAAAATAATTGAACACGTACGTTGTGAGCATATGTTTGTAACATGTACTCGTGATTAGAACTAGTTATCTTATCAATACACTAAATTTTCTGATTTTAATTAAAACTACTTCTTTGTTTAAGTTGTATTTCGTACATGAAATATAAACAGTATCCTAAGACCACTATATTTGTCAAATTGAAAATACACCAACGTAGTATTAACTTTGAGTTAACCAAATTTCGTTATTATGTATCTATTTAATTTAACTATTAATTTTTAGGTATTTTATTCACTATTTATCCTTTATACTTTGATAAGTCTCATCGGGGCAATTGTTTTCCATGGCAACTGTATCTAAAGATTTGACTTAGGCACACTTAGATGTCAATTCAAATAGTTCTGATGAAGACAGATTGCATTCAAGTTCTAGTTTCTATTTTCAAAAAAAAATTAAATTTAAAAATACGTTTTTAAAATAAACTTTAAAAACTTTGGTTATTACAGGTCTGACAAAATTCAATTTGAAATAAACAGTTCATGTCTTTTATGAATTTTAAGAGCCACGCTAGTTCAAATGCACTCTCGTTTTGTATATTTACTGATTTATTTCTATCGCAAGATATCAAGATCAATTTAAAATATACCTTGGCAATCTCATGAACTTACTTGGCTCTTCTTATCCCATTTTAAAACTTTACATGGGTTTACTCTAATACCATTGTTAAATTTTCAAAATATAAAATAAACAAATCAAAGGTACTCTTATAACATTTTCACATTGTTAATGAATTTTAAATATAATTTTTCTAAAGTTTAAGCAAGAGTTTAACACCGATGTAACAACGAACTCATTGCGATCTTTCCTCTATCGTAGTTAGTGAAAGTTGGGGTATAAGGAGTTTCTCATGATAGTTTACTGAATCCCACCCTGTTTTCCTATATAAAAAGCCTTTCAATGGTTTACGGTTTATTATGGCGTCCTTTTTGTAGTGTTGTTTTAAGAACATTTTTTAAAACACGAATTTCTTTTAAACTAACCCCATTTTACATTACCTAAAATAAAAAATATTTATGAAAAATGCTGAATTGTAACCAAAGATTATACAGCACGTTACAGAAAAAATTATTGTTTTTTCGCTTTAAATAAAAATAATTTTTGTAAGGCTTTTGTTCAGATTTCATATTTTTTGGAACCTTTTTGTACAGTATGCGAAAGTGAGGAGGCCGTGAGGAGGGACGTGAGGCCTTGACTAAGCTCCAGAAGCAGCCAACTAATTCCCATTCTTCCTTGTAAAGAGTAAATTTATTTATTTATTTTGCAAGACTCATGTTCTTACAGTTTGTGGACGTAACGGAGCCCGAAATATAGGACCCAGGGCCTTGGCGCAGCAGCAGCACTAACTACTTAATGTCCAATAACTGCTTGTAAACAATGTTTATTTTTTTACTTATTTTTCAATACTTATGTTCTTACAGTATGCGGAAGTAACTGAGCCCAAGGAGTGGGGCGTAGGGCCTTGGACCAGCAGCAACAGCAGCCCCTAATGTGTATAGTTCCTTGTAAACAGTGTATATTTTGAATTAATTTTGCAATACGTGTGTTCTTACAGTATGCGGAAGTGACGGAGCCCGATAGGTGGGACGTAGGGCCTTGGCCGAGCGGCAGCTCCAGCCACTTAATACACTTCCCATTGAAGCATGCAGAGACACAAACGCTATTGCTTTCTGCTTCATCGAATAGACATAAAGAGAGCGCTGTGTAACTAGGTGAAGAAAATGTTTTTTAAATATTTGTTGATTCCATCTTCGCGTGAGCTACTAGTAATCACTTACACTTTAAAAAATGTTTTAACTTGCCTATAGTAGCACTTACTTTGCTTGTTGAGGACGGCCGTTTCGGAAGATGCGTCCCTTTGTCAACTCAGACCGTAACTGATCTCATGGTTTACGTAGGTTAGGGTGGGGGTGGGATATTTTGGTGGTGTATGAGTATTTTGTGTGTATTAGGAGTTATGATGTCAAAACGTGCGTGTGAGTTGTAATGTAATTGTGTATTGAGTATATGTGTAGGGTGTAGTTTGAAGTGCCTATATATTTCGTATTGTTCGGTTGTGTAGCGTTGGTTATGTCTGTGTTGTTTATGAAGAATTTGTGGGTTAGATGTTATGTCTGTGTAGTCGTATTTTGTGGAGTTGAGATGATCGGCGAAGTTTGATTGGTAGTTATTGTTTTTTAGTGCTTTTATATGTTCTTGGTAACGTGCGTAGAATGACCTCCCTGTCTGGCCTATGTAAAAACTGGGGCATGAACTGCAAGTTAGTTTGTAAACTCCAGTGGTGTTGTAATGTCGCTGTTGGGTTTAAATTGTTTGTTGAGAGTGTTGTGTGTGGAGTAAGCTATTTTGTAGTTGTATTTTCGTAATGTGTTGGTTAGATTGTGGGTTTTGGATGATCTGTTAGGTATTGATAAGTATTGTATGGGATTGTCATCTTGTGTGTTTGAATTTGGGTTATTATGTTTATTTTTTAGGCGGTTGTATAATTTGTCTATCATTGTTGGGTTGTATCAGTTTGTTTGTGCTATATATTTTATGGTGTTTAACTCCTGGTAGTGTTCATCTTTGTCTAGTGGTGTTTTAAGGAGCCGATATATCATGGTATTGTAAGCAGCTAGTTTGTGTTGGTGTGGGTGGTTTGAGGAATTGTGTATGGTCGTATTAGTGCTGGTGGGTTTTCGGTATATGTTGAATTTATGTGTTTGTTTGTCTGTCCGTTTAACTGTGAGGTCTAAGAAGTTAAGGGAGTTTTGTTGTTCTGTTTCGATAGTGTATGTTAGTTTAGGGTGTATGGAATATAGGTGTTTTAGAAATATGTGTGCTCTGCGTGTGTTGCCTTTATATAATGTTTTGATGTCATTGACGTATCTGTACCAGTAAATTATGTTATCTGAGTATTGGTTGTTGTGTAAAATGTGGTTTTGTTCGATATGGTGTATGAATATTTCTGCTATGATGCTTGCTATGGGGGAGCCCATAGGTAGTCCCTCTTTGTGGTATGTGTTATTGTAGGTGAAGTAATTTTGAGAAGTGATTAATCTTGTGAGGTGGATGATTTCGTCAATGTGTGTTTGTGGTGTATTTGTGTATTTCAAATCTATATACAAACATCCCCATTCCAGAAACCATCGACATCCTCAAGAACATGCTAATAGACACAAATGATATTGTTTTCGAAAATAAACTCAGGAAACTAACATGCACATCATAATTATTGTACAATTATCGTTCAAAAACTAAAATATCCTAAATTTATTTATTTTCCATCGAAGGGGCAAGATATTCCAACTATTACTTCAGTTTTCTTAAACATAATACTGATCGCAAAACTAAAAAATAGCGCGAGCATAGAACAACTGTAAGTATTGTAGGGAATAGGTTTCGCTGAGAAAACCCATATAACGACATGGAAGTTCAATAAAATGTTTGTTGAATACTTACTTTGGCAGCATTTATCTATCACGTTTCTTCAGCTTTTATACTCTAAAATATTTTCATATATATTAAAAGTAGCAATAAAATATTCTAAATATTTACTACAAATAAATGTCTAATACAAACTCTATTTCAATTGAATCTCTGAGGGTTTTCTTTTACTTTTCATTATTTTTTAAAAATGGTTTGATTAAAAAAAATTTAAATAATATTTTATTCTATAATCATTAGTTTGCTATTTAAAACTTTGTTACATAAAATATAAACAATACGAAGTCTTAACTTGAGACGAACGGAATTGTCTGACTTGACTTCTTGTAAATGTACATTCTTCGTGTTAGCCCGAGACAAGGCGTAAGCAACGCACATTGTGTAAAGAGAATATTAAAATACACATATGCCTACAATTGCAACAGAAAATATTTAACATATTTCTTATGGTGTCAGAATGACCGCAGCCTAGTAATGTTTTTAGCAGCCTCGTGTATTAATTAAAAACTGATTTTATTATTTATTTTTATTTTTCCTACAAAATATTAATTTGTTTAATAGATTCAGTAGATTGAAATGCGGCTGACATTTTGGCCCAAAAGACCACAGCTTAGTCTTTACCTCTGTGTTTTGTCGGTTCTCAAGATAAGTAATCTATGTTGTACGTAGGTAGAGTATATCTCTTGACAAATTATGGTGTTAATATATACTCTAATTTGTGTACATAAATTTTCCGAACTCAGGGATATTTAAATCTTATTTATTTACTAGTTGATAATTTAGGGTCTCTAGAGATAAATATCGTATTATAATTATAAATTACTTTTCGTTTCTCCTATGGTTTCACAAGCTAGCTTAGTTATATGGCTAGACAAAACCGCGTATCACTAGCAGACATGCGAAAGCACTGAAGAGACTATCAAACTACATAATATTCGGCCAATATGGAGAAGATACTGTATTGGGAGATTAGTGTGACCGTGAAGCAACTGTCTCATCCTCGACATTAAAAAACAATATAACACATGGAAATTTTAACATCCTGCCACCCGATATGTTTAACTTTTATTTTATAAACTTATGACCTATTGGGAAATACTTATAAACATAGTATTCGGTCAAGATTTAAACATTTTTAGAAATATCTAGTAAATCTCTATGTCCTTACATGTTTCTTTCTAATAACTCATAGCATCTATCACGGAAGACCATTTGATGACCAACCAAAATTTACGTCCTAATAACCTGGTCAAGTAGAGATTACTTTTTATATTCCGCTTATAGCCCTTTGAAACGCAGTCCTTTAGCAGGAATATTAAAGCGTAAAGTAAACATAGCCTTTTAAAAGAAGTCAATAAGCATTGGAACGCAATAACACCGAAAACGTCTACAGAACATTTCACATGGTACATTCGATTTAAGCAGTATTAAAAGTAACATCAGAAGGATTTTATTTGTATTTATCCAGAAATACAAAAACCATGTACTTAAGGTATTCCTAGATCTTGGAAAAAATAATCATGATCATAAATAATAGTAGATATGTGGGTGTAAATAGTAATGTTTAAATTTCAATGTGGAAATATTTAATTTTATGATTTAAGTTGGTTTGTTGCTACAGTATTAAATCCTAAATGAAATGGGAACTTTTTGTTCAAAACTGACAAAAAACTATAACTAATGAATGAGAGCATTAGAAAAATAATTTTAACATGGAAAATGAAATTTTACTTTGCAACGTTTTTACGTAAGTTATTTTCTTCAGCAATTGAGGAGGGTGATGTAACTAATTACAATAAATAAAAACCAAATAACCTCATTAAATAAATCTATTTTCTATAGGTTTACTTCATGTATATTTCGGTTGCAAGGGAACCATCCTTAAAGCTACTGGTAACTTCTGAAGATGGTTATATTGAACCGAAAGACATATCAAATGTCATTTACAAGGAATAAGTTAATTTTATTCTGCTGTTTGGGTTTATATTAATTACGTTCTGTTAAAATATAACTGTCCAAATAACCATCTATTACAAACCTGATCAAATATATTTACACTTTGATTTCACGAATAGTTTAAAACATTATTTCTTCCGTGTATTTATGTTCCAATAATATTTTACTCATTCAAATTCTTCCAGTGAACAAATAAAAAATGTTGATCGTATTCATGACCTAGTTATTTTTTTATTGTGTCGAATTCTCATTTTTATTATTTTTTTTCTTTAATGGGTAGGTGAACATCTTCAAAAAGACGCGGCGCATTCCGTATTACGCAACAGTGTAAGATTCTTACTCACTAAAAACACCTCCCTTTGTCATGACCAGTTGAAGTAACTGACTAATGACTTTCATTTATAGAAAAAAAAATGGTGTTGGAAAATTCAAGTTTCTCTTTGTTCTAAAGTGGCCAAATCATGTGGAATAGTTCTTTGTAGATGGCGGACATGCCTAGTCGCATCAACGACTGGCTCAATCTATACATATATGCAGTCTGCGCAAATGCTTAGAGACATAAACCTTAACCTCATCTATAACAAAGCTTGTTCTTATGCCGAACTTAAGCTCTGTTACCTCTAACATAGTACGCAAGGAAAATGTATTTCCATTTGAATGTCTACATTTGACTGAGATCTAAAACAAAGAAATTAAGTTTTTGTTTTGTTCATTCAATGTCTTGTAATTCTGAGATCTACTTGTATAGTGCTACTAAATAATAGATCACCCTAGCTTTTTTTAATCAAAGTATTCACCGTTATATTCCTTGTTAAATATGTTGTTATGTTGGTTACAAAATATTTCTTTTATTTTCACAAACGTTTTACTGAGGAATTGTAACTCATCAGTTGTTCCACCCAGAAATACTGATTGTTGTAACAACAGTTGTTAAGCCCTTAGAAAATACGAGCAAACGGGTGATTAGCTCACTCACTCAGCTCTCACTTAGCTTATGTATTACTCACATAGCTTAAATTACTATTGTTTTCTTTACTATGAATATCGTTACCCGAATTTTATTCTTAAATTTGACTCATTTGTTTAAATCGGAGTTTATAAGGGAGACATTATGGCTCACAAATAGCCTTTGCTAAAATATTCGTTACTGTACAGTATGGATTTTGTAGAAGATATATAGACCATATATATTAAGTATGTAAAACTATTTATTGCCACAAAATCATATTTTCAAATACGTTTAGTCAAACATAGTTTTGAGTTCTAATTTCATCACTAATATTCTCTTCGTGTCGAATGTCTTGTCAGTTGAATAAATTATTTAAAAGTAAATTTTTAAATCGTTGGGTATTATATCTTTTTTTGTAGCGGCTGACTAGTACACTATAAAGAGGGCATTACTTAAATCCTAAACACTTTCGATTCGCATCCTTTAGTTTTGAGTAATTTATATGTGGTTTGTAAGTCTTTTGTAGACTCAGGCTGTGAAACTGTGTGTGTGGTGTAATGATGAGTGACTGAAGTGTAGTATTGATCTCATGATTATTTTATTAAACACCCTTCGACCTGAGAACTGGGAAGGCAAGTGAACCAATCTAGAACGAGCATGAATAAAAATAGTTTCAAACTATTACTCCACCCACCTTATATCCGTCCCAACAATATAAAAACGGGTAAAATGTAAAAGACCTGACTTAATGTTTTAAATGTGTTGACGAGGGCAGACGCTGCAAAAACCGCGAGCCTACCAACCACTCTTTCTGTGACAGAATGACAATTCTACCCTTTCTCACTTGAGCTGTCCAAATAATACAAATATAATAATAATATAAATATATCTTTTATACCTATTATATCCTTATTAATCTAAAATATCTACTAGAATATTTTATGTTTTCAGGAAAGTTTGTCGCTGAATGTGCTTTTGCTATAACAAAGTATGCAGGAGCCAAAAGTGTAAAGGTAAACAAAATATAATAATATTAACACATTTGTGAATAATATATATATAAAATATTCTAAGATATAAAACACATAGATTTATTTTAAACCATTATAGAATTTTTAACTCACCTTGTAGAAAATATATTTCTACTAAACAAAGTTAAGTTTTACACCAAGAATATAAAATATTTATAACAAAATATCTATTATAATTACTTATTACTTATGTTGGAATGTTTAACTTGGAATCTTTTGCGGAACTTGATTAATTATTACTTAATATATTAGTTCCAAATTTCATAAAATAAGAATAATATGCAACGAAAATAATAAATTAAAAGTCACATTTTTAGTTAAAGAATGACAATTGCCAAATAGTAATATCAATATATTTTAATATAATTTATTATATTAATTATTAAGGTTACTATAACAATTTAGTTGTGATGAAACAAAAACAAAAACAATTTGACAATTAAAGTAAAACAAATCTTACAGTAGAAAATAAAAGTTTTAAATGGTATTAAAAAACTAATTTCCCAACAAATCAGGAAACCTTATTTATTACAACATAGCAAATGCTGCCTGAGCCCCTGAGCTAGGGAATCAAAGTTTCCCACTTCCCATTTGATGGATGACTTAGTTTTCTTGAATCGTCTTGACTTTGCCTTCAAGAAAGACAAACACCTCTTATTTTAATATAGTTTAATATACACTCATCTTTAAAACTTTACAAAGCCGAACCTGTAATGAGCAGGAATATATAAAATATATTTGGACTAATTTACTTGAAAAGTATTAACCATCCATTTGTGGTACAAAGTACAACTACTGTGTGTTTATGTTTGAGTTAGACCAATACCGTTACAAATTACAAAATTTGCAATCTACAATTTACTGTTTTTCATAGTGTCTTTTGTCAGTTGGAAAATAATGGTAATTTATTTATTCAAATGTAGTAGTTCAAATTTTGTCAAATAATAAACTTTCATACATAAAATTAATAACATGCTGGAAAACATTGAGATATTTTAGTTGTGTTTTACTGTGACTATTTTACAACTTTTTTCCACACATGCTACAAATGAACCTAACGTAAAGTCATCTCCTCTAAATATAAGAAAAGTTTAATAAACGGTGAGAAAGTTGATACTTAGCCTACTTTATGGGGTTTTATTTTTATTGTAAGTTTCTAATTTGGTTCTAACTTGAAATTTTGAATGTTTTTTTATCAGTCTCCTTTTACTTCAAACATGAAATATAAAAATTACTTTAACCATGAAAGGTCAAAATAGATTTAGTAGATAAAAGATGCAAATTTTATTTACACTTTCAAATTAAAATCATATTAGGCTACTAATTGTAAAATAATTAAAAAACTATTTTCAAGTTGTAATCAAAACGTTTGTTTTTGTTTTCAGGTATCAGAACTCTGTTTCTAATAAGCATTGACAGCTGGTAGCTCCAACTAAATATTACTGTGTTAAAGGTAATGCATCATTAATAACTTAACGGCAATTCACTTTATTTAAAGTTCATAAATTATGTGAATTATAAGAAAGTAAATAGTCGTAATTAATGTTTATTAAAAGCAATTACCGTTAGTAAATATGCAACAGAATTAAATACTACGAAACAATAAAAGTTTATTATTATCTGGTGGTATTATACTATATTATTTTAACACAACCGGGGGCAATGAACTTTGTGAGAGTGTGTGGAGAGGTAAATGGTGTGTTTATTTCTTTCAATCAATGTTCCTCTGTTATTACATTAGTTTTAAAGAAATCTTTAAACGAAGCCGTCCTCAACCAAGCAATCATTACATTCTACAATCGTTCACTAAGGTACCGAGCTCAATCACAGGTGTTCATAAGCTTTAAAATTTTGCTGGTCGTATTGTTTTCTCTGGAGAACTGATACGCTAATATATATATATATATATATATATATATATATATATATATATATATATATATATATATATATATTATATATATGTATATATATATATACATATATATATATATATATATATATATATATATATATAATAAATAAATATTGTGTTATTGATCAGATTTACTCTATTCTGTACTCGAATGATGGATATAACTGTATGAATCAACTGTGGCGTAATGTTTATACAACTCCAGTTGTATTTTTTAAATACCTCTGAAGATTATTGCTGGGCAATCGAAATGTACATAAGGTTTAAATAAAATGTTATTTGTGGTTTAGAGGTTTTATTTATTTAAAAAAAAAAAAAAATAAATAAAAAAAAAAAAATAAAAAATTGAATGATAGAGTTGGATTTATTTGTTGAACCAACAAAAATAATGCCATACTTTATATTTATTAATAACGAGTAATCTATTAAGCTTATATAAATTAAAGTTTTATTATGAATTCAGCATGGGTGATTAATAAATTTTTTAAATAATATTAGTCAAATTGTATTTTGATATTGCATAGGTATAAAGTTGCCAAATATTATTAAAATAATTTCTTAACTAGACGTTTTTGCGTTTTAATTTTAAAACAATATTTCGCCACAGCCACTACCGTTGACTGGCGATGATCAACAACATTGGTTTTTTGCCAGGAAAAAAGAAAATATAAAACAATTAGCTTTATTCGATTACAATACGCTACACTATATTAAAGAATAAAATTTAATACAATACCATGACTTCCATTAAGTAATATAACGTAGCACCATTATGAAATATGATATATTAATGTGATAATGACATAATAAATTATTGTATGTTTCAGTGCCTTATAGAAAACTAAATACGGAAGCAAACAGGTTCATCTTCAGCTAGCCAACAATAATGTCTTCCTATTCTATCATTACGGTTGGAAATTGTTCTTGAAATTTGTAAAGTAAAATTGTTCAAGAAAATATGGTAAAAGATATTTCGTTACTCGCTAAAATATCATTTAAATTTTGTTACTAAAATTACTTGTGGTGATTTTTAATTGTTAACTTTAGTATAATGATTAATCTGTGAGCTTCGATTACAAATAGAGTTTTAATTTAAAACTAAATGTATTTGGCTTTTAGTTTAACCAAACAAGAGGAATTAGCGTTACTTGAAAAAGGTCAGAAATAAATGATAGTGATAGAGGTAATAAATATTCATCGTTATTACTCCAATAAAGAAAATAATAAATTACTACATAACAACCACTTACTAAACATTTTACAAACTTATTACATCAATAATATTTATCAGAGACAGTGTGTAAATCTAACGTATATTAGGTGGTTGCCTTTAAAAGATCCGTTTAAAAATTATATTCTCTAAAAGTAGAATTTAATTTAATTTTTTGTTTATAACGCCCATTTAAAGAATCACGATAATAGTTTCCTATTCTTTTTCTTTATAAAATCATAAACTCTATAATTTTGCTTTCTATATTCTTAATATATTTTGATGATCTTTTAGCATCTTCTGTGACAATTAATGATTAAGTAATATATTTTATTATTTACATCTTTCTTTTTTCAATTCCTTTCATTAGTTTACTCTACACCTATATATATAAATATATATATATATATATATATATATATATATATATATATATATATATATATATATGTTTATTTATATATATATATATATATATATATATATATATATATATATATGTTTATTTATATATTTATATATATATATATATATATATATATATATAAATATAAAATACGTTTTCTTGTTTAATAATTTAAAAACAACACAGGTTATTCAAATACAAGAATATTTATTATTTTATATCCAAAGCTTTTCGTTGGCAAACAGTACCAACATCATCAGGAATAGCTTTGGATATAAAATAATAAATATTCTTGTATTTGAATAACCTGTGTTGTTTTTAAAATATATATATATATATATATATATATCTGGTTCAAATTTTTAATTGGTAATAACATACATTTTATGCATCCACTCAAGTTTAATATTTTATCAAACGTGTAGGGGATGACCCTTTGTTGATAGAGTGCTTTTAAATAATAATTCATAAATTAAATTTAAATAAATATTGTTAGTTTTGTATGGGAGAAGAACGTTTCACAAAAGGGGGAAGGTTTCGAATATAGTTATTTCTTCCCTGTTAGCCTAAATTAACTCGTAACATATGATTCCATTAAACAGCTGATTTATAGGTTAAATGGTGAAACAAATATCTCAACGCATACCTTATGCTAAGTTATTCATATCAATTGTAATTTAATAAAAGTTGACTCAAATTAAATATTTCTTTGTTGAGACAAGTAGGAATTGAATTAAATTGTTTTTTTTTATTCTACTTGTTCTCTTAAAAACTGTCAGTGGATATATCTCTGATCCAGATCATGTATGTGTTTTTTTTCTTAGATATATGGCTTTTTACCTTATATGTTAGTGATTTATATATTCGGAATCTTTCATCAACTAGGCCGTAACATATTTAAACGATAATGTTTTCAATTGACTATAGGATTTCCTAATAGAAATAGTTTTATTTAATAATATACCCAGATCCCAACAATTGCACCTTTTATACAAACCTTCTGTTCCAATGTGTCTAGCTTCGTTGCTACATATACATTTAGACACTTGAAATATTTATCTTAGGTGAAGAAGCCGGCATTAAATGATCCACAATGTCAAATAATAAGGCCGACGTTATGCACGTGATCCAATTTACAATATTCTGTATTTTCGACTTTCTTCGTCCATATATACGCCAGAACATAAGTTTATAGAAAAGTAATTTATAAATAAGGTCTAGGAAATATAGTTTTTCTTAACCGTGTCTTGCCTAAGAATAAAGTTTTGTTTTCTTACTTACAATATAGAATAATCATAAAAGAGAGAACAATTTTCTACAAGAAGAAAAATACTAATGAAAATTATTTTAAAAAATTCAAGCGATAAATGGATTCATATATTATTGTAATTTTTGGGTATGTGACAAAAAGTATCCCCTAATCGAATAATGTTTTATACTACAAAATTTAGAATGTTTTTACTACAAAATTCAAGAATGTTTCATACCTCTATAAAATTGTTGATTACAAAGCAACCATAAACGAGGTGATTATTTTTTTATTAAATAACAAATTATTTAGTTAGTGTTTTTCCTTATAAAACCCCTACTGTTTGTTAACAAATATCGATTATTCCTAATATATAAAAAAAAAAAAATTAAAATTAAATATTCTGTTACTAAAAAGTGTTTTGTGAAATGTAAATGAATTGTGTCTACTTTCGTTATACTGTTTCATGTAATATTTAAATAATTATCTGCAGTTAAATGTGTTGTTGTATATTTATTGAATAAAATGTAGAAGAAATTGTAATTTTTTATTGATACTTTCCATTGTTCTTTCTGTTTTGTTTTGTTTCCATTAATAGTAGAGAACGAAAACCAACATCTCTTACGTGCCAGTAATATCATCGAGGATTAGGGAACGAAAATAAACGAGCATTATGAAAATAAAGGCATTGCATGAAATTAGGAATATGAACAAGTTCGATGAGATATCAGTAGAAATACCGAACATCAATGCAAAGTGAGACATTAATAACCTTAATAATGAACTCATTGAGCATTATGTTCATATATTATAGAAAATAAATACTAAACCATTTGCAGATAATAACGTTTAGGGGACTACCGGTTGTGCATTCATGATGAAAAATGGTTGTAATAAAACTTACTGCAGATTAAAACTGTGCAGGAGAGAATTACATGGAATATTAAAATATAAGAGAATTGTTTTAACGAAAGTACTATGTTGTAGAACACAAGTATTATCAATTAATAGAAATAAGGCAATTCTTACTTTCGCCTAATAAATCTGAAATATTGTTTTAAATAGAAGATACTGCTGAACGGAGAACTGGCTATAATGGAATATTGAAATTGGTATTTATTAGATATTTAGTAACAAGAAATAAATTTGTTCTATGGAGGACAACTAATTATTAATAATATATTTATTCTATGCAACGAAAAATTTAAGTGTTATGTATAGGATCTCAGATGCAGTCATAGAACTAACCGTTTACATTTTATATAACCTAGCCTAATTCAAATTTGCTTTAAAATATACAAAAACAAACACAAAGCAGAGTAATTTGCTTTAAAGAACCTTTTAAAAATGAAATATTTTTTTTCAATGTAATCATAGTGAAATAAAATCGTTTAATTTTAAACCAGTGTTGAGAGCTATAGTTGGAGCTCCATGGTACGTACGTAGCTATTATATACTTAGGGACCTCAAGCTGAAGAGCGTGAGAGAGGAGGCCGCCACTGAAGCAGTGAATCACTTCGGGCGGCTCCAGGAACATACGAACCCTGCAGCTATGCGACTAGCTCACAGGATACTAGTGCGTAGACTCAAGCGCACTAAACCTTTGGACTTGATTCCAGAGCAACATTAAGTCAGTCTCGTTCACTGGAACAAGGCGAACATTGTAATCTCCATCAGAAAGCAAGCTGCTAGATAGGATTTATCTTAGTTGCAGTTTATAATAGATAATTTTTTTTTAAAAAAATTAAACTATAAGTAGTTTTAGGCGTATGTGATTTCTTTTCTTTTTTGATTATTTACTTAGCAGTAACAATGGTCTCGTTTTAAAAAAAACTGTCATCTCTAATATTTTGTAAATGATAAACGTTAAGGTAAAGTATTCCATTGTGATTGACAATGTAAAGACCAAATCAATTAAAAAAACATTCTACCGCAACAAACGTTCGAACCCGGGCTGGTAGTTTAGGGTATGCCTTCTGAAAGATGAATTTTCTTTTTTCCATTTTTTTGGCTTATAAATAAATACATTTGATTGACCACTTATGTAAGAAACTATTTAACTAAATTAACAGTTAGATATTGTTTTCCTTTAACACCAGTTGACAGTACATGTGTGCTGGAAAAAAGTACTTGCGTAAATGTAGGCCTGTACAGTGTCTGTAAAATACCCATTCGCAACTTGTTTTTTAGCGACTGAAGAATATTTAAGTAGAACTTACAAGAGCACCTAAATGGTCTAGATATGGTCTATTTCCATTAAAGATTTAGTGTAACAGAGGACGAAGGTTCTACCAAACTTTTAAAGGAGTGGCATTGAAAAGCATTTCGTTGTAAAATATAAGCTAGTAAAATTGAACCTTTTAAGTTTTACTTTTAAGACGTTGTTATGTTTTGGAAGCCTTTAGTCTGACCGTCTACTTAAACAACTCAATGTACCCAGATTAAATTTTAAAAGAGTAATTTCAAAGTTTGAATTTTTCGCATATTTAGTTTACTAATTATTTCAACTTGCCTGGCGAATTTTAAAACTTTGCCTTGGAATAAAAGTAACTCCTAGTCCCTCGGGAATATCATATTTCCCTCTTCAGGTGGAATTTCTAATAGAAACTTCTTTTTAAATCATAGGCACCTTAGCTCCTATAATTTATAGCTGTAATATATTAATTAAATTTAACGCATTTTAGTATTTTGTCATCTTTGAAAGCGTTTAATAGAGTAAAGTACGTCAGTAATTACGAATGACAAGAATTGAGCCATGCATAAATGTGAAAGTTTTAAAATTAACGGTTGTTATAGGGTAAATAAAATAATCGGAGTTGGCATAAACGCAAATATTAACAGAAACGTAGTATTTCAATAAAACGGTTATAAATAAAAGCTTATGTAAATAAAAAGTTAAACTTAAACATTTATATTTACCTGAAAAGCCAGAAACGTATGAAAAATATATTATTTTGTAAGTTACGTTTGTTTATACTAGACATTACAAGGTTTTACCAATAATTCAGATATAATAACTCTGTTTTTATGGCACGTAAGAGATAAACACAGTCAAACATAATTGTTTTGTGCTTAAATTATATCTTCTCTCTAATAGAGAATATTCTCTGCATGATATTATTATTTATCTGTATATTATTATTATAAAACTGTATATTCTATTTATTTTTGATATTTTACTTTCATATTTATAACGAAAAAACAATAAACCTTCACCGCATGGTCGGACATTCCGTAGCTGCACGTCACTATGCATAATATATGGCCGCTTGGCCTGTAGGCGCGTTCTGGCAAACTGCACGCAATATGGACATAACTTATTTCCACTAAACTTAATTCCCTCGTACATGAAATGTTATTTGGAAGTTATGAAGCTTAGAAGTTTTAAAGTATTTAGTAAAATTTAATGCCGTCAGTTATACACAGAGTTATCCTAAACGCAAGGTTTTTTCATTTCCTGAAAAAATTCCTGAAATTTTAAAATCGAATAGAATATTCGTCGGAAAGTGTAGGCATTATTATCAATATGAATAATTTAAGTCATAGAATTCCAGCTTGATTTACTTCTTTAATTTAAGATCATTATTAGGTATGTAATTATGGTATTCTCAAAGTCATATTATAGTGTAGCCGGCAATACATACCTACTTACTTGGAAGAAATATCATTGACTACATACGAGTTCGAAGGAGAATAGACTAGAACGAATATTTAGCCTTGAAAAGAAGCAAGGCAGATTACGTTACGAGTACAATTAGCCTATATGATTTGCACAGGGTTTCTTAATGTTGCTAATATAAAGCATGTGGCATCGAGGAATTGGAAAACTCCCAAAGAAGATATGAAGAATGACGTTTAAATGTGTGATGCACAGGAATATATAGTAGATAGTTCATTTAAAACGAATAAATAAATGATGTTCATATTATTTATATAGCACAAAGCTATTTTGTAACAAGAAGAAAATTATATTTTACAAAATAATTCAAATCTAGAGGTAGATGAGGAATACATAGGGTAACGCACAAGGTATACGCAAGCATTATGAGAAACTAGTTGTAATAACGCTAACCAATAGGTAGAACAGCAACATTTAGTGAAAAAGTAGGCAAAAAGAAAATATAATTATTACAAAAGCTGGGAAGAGGTGAAAAATACTGGGTAAATCATTATACATATATAAAGATAACCAACACCTAAACACAGTAATTACAACATAGGGTATACAATAATAAGAACTAGGAAATACAAGTAAATGTACGTAAAATACACAATTATTAAATACAGAAACAAGATATGTCCAAAAGGAAGACGGATCTTAAGAACAGCAAGATATAGTCTATCAAGACGCCATGTAATTCTAAGTAAAATAAATAGAATATGAGGAAGGTTACAACAAAATTTGGTTATTTTGGTAAATATAAATAATGTTGGTTACTTATTTACTAATGATAATGCTGATGACTGTTGTTGAAACGCGTTAGAGGCATGCACTATTGAAAAGTGTTGGTCTCCGTAAATTATTTATTTTCGGTACAAATAGGCTAAACTCTGATTTTTTAAAAAAAATTTAGCGGATAGAAAAACATGTTTGTTATTTTCATGAGTAATAACTATTACAGTATTATGAATAGTATTAATTTGCAATAAGAACTATTACCAACTATATTTATTTCATTTACTAATAAGGGAACGTTTTGTAAAGCGATGAGCCTGATGTAGCCTTGAACTAACTTCTTAACGTCAGGTAAACAAACATTCTCCCGCTCAGCTAGTCAACAATTGAAGGCGCAAACTTCCCTTTGCTCGTGTTTAACCCCTTTGTCTAGTTGGGAGTAATTCTTTGCCTTTCTGTTTATAATTTATTACCATTTCGCTCGGGGAAGTCGTAAGTTAGGGCTAATGGGTTTGTTAAGGCGATTAATCTAAGATTGTTGATCTGTGAATTAGGTAGACGAACGGATCCATGCGTTGAGGTAAACTGATAATTTTCAAAATAATACATATTTATATTACTTTTCAAGCAATTTTTATTTACTGAAACTTTACTTACGTTAGAACGGTAACAGTTTGTTCCCACTTACTTTGTACTTCTATAGATTTTATAAGCTTTTCAAAGGTTGCAATCAACAGTAAGTAATTAGTAAAAGTTGATAAATACTGTCTCAACCATGGTATGTTTGTATTTATTTGTGCCACTTATTTAACTAATTAACTGCATCTTATGAAACAAATCACTATAAATGAGGCAAACCAAATATACATATTGAAACTTGACATTAATAATCGTCATACATAACCTCTCTTTATAAACACAAACGAAAGATTATAGAAAGTTTTTTTTATAAATCAGATCACTATTGTATACCATAATTCAATTTAGCTGAAGTAGAAAATAGCCACAAATTGTACGTTTAAGCCATGTTTTCTTAAAAGAAATAGGTTTCCTAACGTATTCTAACCGATTGCTGAACAGAAGTGGCCTCCATTTCCTTCACCTTGAGCACCATTCGTAATGTCAAGATGTATGTGATTAGTTTACGTTAGTAAATGTCAAATACTTTATTCTTAGCAAACCGAATTTTTTTAAAGTATATTTCAATACACAACCCAAAGAAATATACTAAAATAAAGATAGTATACGATGCTTTGGTTTTGTAAATAAAACAGTAAGATATTGCAATTGTGGTTATGTTTGGAAAGTTATATAATGTTTTGATTGTTATAAGAATATACCAATATGAAATAAATGGGATTGTTAGCGTTTTTATCAATTATTGCCTTTATAATTGTATTCAAGACGTTTTAGCCTAAGATGAGTCTGGAGATCTACCAATATTGTATGATCCTTAACCTACATTTATTCGTCTTTAATCTAACTTCAGGAACATTTCCTAAGCTACAATTGTTCCGTACACAGTTATTCGGATCAGCAAGTAGCAGCGTGGCTTAAATACTGTATTAGTCATTATTTTATGTAAGATTCTTTATTATTATTATTTTTCATGTTCCTCTGAAGTGACTTCCTATCTTGCTTTATGAAAACCTTGCCTTCATGATATCTCAGACCTGATCCAACGACGCTACCCGGCTTGATATCCAGTGCTGTTGTGATGAATTGTCCAAAGTGCTGCGAAACACTAGACAGATCCATAATCTTAGTGCTCCTGGGTTTGTGCACTTTCACTCAAAGCATGTCCCAACCGTTATGTTGTAGGGTTCTTCGGTTGCTGGAACTGCTCAGCGTTTTGTCCTCTTTCAGCCTCTTTCAGTCCTATTTCAAGACTTTATCGTAAGACCCCTAAGCATGGCAGTGTTTCGGTCGTACTAAGGGGCACTCACTATCAGTCTAAGTTTTTTTTTTTTGTAAATGTACAATAAAATACAAGTAACCACTCTTGGAACATCCCCACAGTGGCGACCTATAGCTCATACAGACTTGAACACTTGCTTGTAAAACAGTATATTATTATACGGACTCATCTCGGTACCGACTCGTGAGCCCTCTACCCGCTATATAATAAGAAACTTTTGAAAATATTTGTTTTTCTTGGGTCTTAATTTCAGTTTATCGTCTAAATGTATCAGCCCCTTGGAGGTTTTTCGATTCTGCCATACGGGACAAGTATCCCGTTACTAGGTAATTCTGTTTTCCTTTTACCATATTTACAAACATAACATGAACTGACTTGCATTCGTTAAACTTTTTGCCTGGTTCAGTCATTTACACTGTCCAGAGTGCACTGTAATTTTGCTGTTATGTCTGTCTTATGTAGGTCTTCGTTTAAGGTAGCAAGTGTGTAATTATATTTGTGCGTTCTTCTGTATTGTTCAGTATTTATTCAATATCGTTAGCAATCAGCAATACATTTATAGTACACAAGTTGTGATGCTAAAGTATGCTAAGGTTATTGGTATATTTCATAGTCCACAATTGCCAAACGAACTGAAAAAATTGGTTTTTATTTTTTCTATTATCTTGTTTTAGTGACCGTAATTCGAAGAATCGTAATAACTTGTAAGATAAAATTACTTGAACGTTTTTTGAAATGCATATGAGATTAAAGTAGAACACGTTTTGCATTGTAATTCGAAAGCGCAGTGGCTTTTTATAATGATTGTCGGACGTCCTAATTTAAAAACAATCTTGTCTTTATGCTTTTTTAATTTTCTATTAATACAAGTCTAGAATAAAAGACAAACTTTGTAGAATATTCACCCTACCAATGCCTTAAATATTCAAATTAAATATACGTAAAGACTTTTAACTGTCGAAACGAATTTCAGAGCATTTTTAAAAATTGCTGATTATGTAAGACGATTTACATTTGGATTTATTTATACATAAGGTACATATATAAAGTTAAATATTTTAAATTGTTTTTTATTATTTGTTTATTTAAAATTTAAACATATATTATTTACTAACAAAAACTAGAAGTGAATACATAGTACTAAATGTAACCGAAAAAGGATACACACACTACATATTCAGACAGACAAAAACAGCCGCTTTATTATCCTTTATATGTTTGCGGTTACTATGGAACCGTCAGCTCATTAACGAAAGTGAGTTGCAAGCGAAAGAAAAATATTTCCAGTTAGAGCTACGTAGCGTTGCCAAATTGCTCATTGTTCAACTCATACGATATGTCCTTAGATATGTTTAATATCTTTAGAGTTATGAAGGTAGTGCTCGTGTAGTACTATTGTTTTATTCCATATCTAACGTAATAAAAATGAGTCATTACTATTGGGGAACTGGAATGTTCCATTAAATCTAGTCTAGTAAAAATACTGGAATATATGTAAAACTCAATGTAAACTTATACCAGGTCAATAGGTCGCTATGGACTGATCCATTAGAGCTTCTAAGCAAACAGACTTTGAAATGGGTGTAACAACTTAAATAAGTTAAACTCTCTATCCTCAGGCAGCCTACATATTTCTTTAGGGTCGACAAAATACGGCCAACTGACATGTCAGCAGTTCTTTAGGCAATAGGTCATGGGTGTTCGTGACAGAAATTAAAATTAAAAAAATGAGAATATAATTGTTACGTTTAGATGTAATTTTTGTACGTGCACTTTTCATTTTCATTACGAAAATTATTTTTGAGTCAGTTGTATGTCTGTTTTGTAAAATGTTCTTTGAAGAAAAAACACTTTTTTATATATTTTATAATACAATCTAGTTTTAAATCCAAATAAGTTTTTCATTGTAGCATATATTATAGGAATATAACACTAAGAGGTCATCCAGTAATCGATATATTCAATGATAAATGTAATAGGTCTACATTAATACAATTACTTTCCTAAAGTTAATTCAAAAGATTATTTTAGTATTCGGTTTAAATTACCATTTAGCAAAAGCAGATGTGCAACGTCCTTGACATGTCAATAAAGTCGGTGGTTATGTCTCTAAACGAACTTCTTGACTACATTATTCACACACTTTTTTCACGCCTCTAAGCAGACTTATATAACGTATGTTATTTTAATATTACAACTGGGTTCATTGGATCAACCAATAATTTCTTCTCCATTTATTTTACCGTGAATACTTATACAAATAAAAGTGTCAATAACTCTTTAGTTCTTGTCCGAACATTGCCAATTACATGTATTTGAATAGCGTTACTAAAATACAACTCTACCTTTACTAACGCATTCATACATTAGAACAAGCTCAACGATCTAACCATCCGCTGGTCAACGAGGTGGATAAGCTGATACACTAGGATCAAGGTGATGTATCTTTTCTTGTTTTTGGTCTTTTATTTATTGCTCCTGTTATCGTCTGGGTATTTAGATATTTGTTTTCACATACCGAGGAGGATTAACCATTATTTGCAGCATCATATTTCAAAACCTCCTAAGCGCTCCTATATTAAATTCCTTTGCACATCCCCACAATTGAGGGAAGCTGGTTTTAGGGTCTGATTTTAGATTTCCATTTTATTACGCAATGGGAGGTTTAAGCTTCTACCCAGCAGCCAGTAGTGCTTACGGTATTTGATATTCAATTACCCCTTATTCCTATATGGTGTTTCCATCTTGGTTTAACATCTAGGTTCATTCTTATATATTTTGGGGTTAGTTCTGTTAAAATGCAATAGCAAAGGAGCCTTCAATAATGTATTTCATTGTTTCAACTGAATTCACTTCAATTAGTTTCATTTTCCATTTATCACTTCATTCTACGAGTGTGTTTGTTGCTATCTGGACTTTTGCCAGAAGTGTATATATGTCTCTGTCTGTTGCTAATGTTGTATTGTTATCTTTTAACATTGCGATGGTCATCTCTTAAGTCCTTGGAATTTCACAGGTGTAGATAATGGGACCCAGTACACTATCAGGTAGTACTGTACTTTTACATCCTTAAATAGATACCTAAAGGTAGTTTTTAGTTCTGATTCAAGTAAATCTTTTTTTATAGTAAGTTGTAAATAAGGAGATATTCTTTAGAAAGTGAACGGTTTCTAGAACTACTACGACCATTAAGGATAGCCTGCTGCAATACCCAATAGCATCAATGCTCCAATACACACTTTGCTTGGCTCCTGGTGCTTTTGGAAACTGTGTTATTTCTTTCCGTACAATTTTGAATCGCTTATTTATAGAGAAATACACTCATATTTGTAGAAAGAGTGTAGTATTTTAAAATTATTATTCCTTTTACTTATGTATCGTTTACCTTTAGTTTTAAATAAGTAGAATTCTTGTAAATATCACTAGTTCTCAAATGATTAAATAATTAATTTAATGTTCTATTCCACTCATTAGCAGACCAATATTATTAATCACTTTAACATTAGTTTATGACTATCCTATGACTAGTCGAAGACATTGATTAAGATCGCCACAGAGCTATCGAAAACCTTCGAGTTTTTACAAATTTATAAAATTATAAGTTCGGATAGCCAGACACTAATGGTAAAGTGACTAATTAAGATTCACCGAACATAATGGACTACAAAATTCAAGAGACCAACAATAGTCTACAATGTGGTAGTTATTATGACTAAAACCGATACCAAATTACAAACTAATAAAAGAGATAGTGTGTTTCTATTCTGTGATTACATTCAATAATAATTTACTTTACAAATATATGTAGTAATAAATCTGTTTTCACTATAGTTTTTTTACAAATTTTCAATACAATTTATATTTAATAAACCAGTAATGTAAGACCCTGATATAATAAAATAAATAATAAAAAGTTACAAATATGTTTCAGAATGGAACTAACATAGGTTGTTATTGGTTGAAAAGTAATGTTATATATTAAACTAACTAGTTTTTCAGTTATTGTATTTGCTATTATTTAAAGTTCTGATGTTATACTACGCAGTAATATTTTTAATACAATAATATTTTTTAAATTTATTTACATTCTAAACATACTGTACATGTGAAGAGTATAAATTTTAAAATCATTGTACCTTCTATTTATACAGTATTTTGTAATCAAGTTTATTTACCATAAAAAGCAGGTTCCTTTAACTTGGTAATTTAGATTCGGTTTCTAGGTAAGTTGATTATGTCGCTGCTACTGCTTTACAAATCTTCTCTCTGATTTATTGCTCCGTCGTGAAAGCGTAAGAACGTCTGCAGAAGTACACCCTTATTCAGTAGCGTGAATATTTTACCATTTAAAGGATTGGTGAACCTTTAAGGTATTTGTCTGAAGCTATGTGTACACATAGTGTAGGTAAAGAAACCATAAAAGTTCCAAAAAACATTAAAAACAATTTGTAATACGAGCGGGTCAACCAATTGAGAAAAATTTCAGGGGATGGACATCCTTATGTATAACGGTAAATGTCAATCCTACCATTTCAATTATATCATTGTTGTCGTTATTCGGAAACACATTGATAACAAAAGTAAAGATATTTGTGCATCTTAAAAAGTGTTTCATTATTGAACGAAAATAGAGAGAAAAACCAATTTACGATCACTGTAAAACTGTTTAAACTCAATGCTTGTTTATAAAATAAGAATAATAAATCTGTTAATAATAATAAAGTTAATAAATACAAAATAACGTTTACTAACTTACTCCTTAGCATCCCTTTAATTTCAAAAGACCAATGAAAATATAGACTATAGTTCAATTCAGCAATCGGTTATTTCACATTAGAATGATATTTATGTTTTTGAATAATTTTTTAACAAGTTAGCATAAACGGTTTCTTTGTAGTGAATTGCAATGTAATATAATGTAGTATAACATACCGTACATTTAGTATAGTTAATTTTAGAATAGAAGATTTTGAGTTCATTTTTAAAGTAAATTTATGCATCATCAATGAATATTAAATTAATTTTTAACCTATTTTTTTTTATTTACGACTTTAATGTTATACTACTTGTGTCTTCTTTATAGTATAAGAATCCTTAAAGGAAACTACGTCTCCTTTAACGTTGTTCGTATGTGTTAATGTAACTTAGTTATAAATAGAGTAATTCCCTTGAAGATTATTTGATAAACTTGTGATTCAAATTATTTTAGGTTTGTATGTTGATTATAACCGTAAGCATTATTCCAAATCACAGTTTCTTTCTTACATTACTTTATTTTTGCCAGAATGCATTTTTCAGTAATACATATGAAACGAAAAAACGAAGTTGATGGAATTAGAAACTTCTATTACAATGTTAAATACTGGATAGTTATTTGAGAGGGATTAGATGAAACATGTCCGTGAATATTTTAAGTTAGTGAGTGATGGGCGTTAGGATCTCGTCGTCCAATCAGAAAAAAACAGTCGTGCGGTATTAGCAATGCTGTCACAAGCTGTAACAGGAAACGAAAGTGAACATGGTACACAACAAGAGCGGAATATTGACTATTTGGCAACTTACAGATTCTCTTTTAATTTAAATTAATTTGCTGTCTTGTGTTCATTGGTGCAACGTAAAGTAATTCATTGAATTGAACAAAAACTAAGTTTACTTTTTTTACATTTAAATTACAGAAACGGCTGTTTATTCAAAAAAGAGTTATCACTAATGGTTTTCTTTGTGGGTATGGCAGTGTTATAGGACAAATTTCAGAGAAAATATAACAGTTGTTAAATATGTTGTTAAACAATGCCCTAGTTTTCAACCATCAAACTCCAAGCAATGTTAAGAGGTACTTGCCATTGTATGTCTCGTTTTAGCACCACTCTACAGAAAATTACATCTAGAATACAACGTTACTAAATATATTGATTTTATCTTCACACGCTGATAACAGAGTCTTGCATTTAGAGAATTAAAAAAATTAAGTTTTTTAATGCCGAGAGTTGTGAAGTTAATTTGAGAAATATTTCGCTTTTGCATTTTGGCTTAGATATTTCTTTCTTTTCAAACAGAAAATATTATAGTCAATATATAACTATTTTTTCTATCTCTCTATGCTGCCTGATGTCTGTAACTCTGATTTCACCCCTAGTTAGGACTTAAACTACCTTGCCTTCCAGACACTGGTGTATCTATGAGGCCACAAAGACAATCCCTTCTGGAGACTTCAGATAGACATTAGGATTTTACATTAGAAACAATAGAATTATTTCAAAATAAGTGCCATTTAGAAGTTTAGATACAGACAGCATGTTGTGAAGTTATTTTGAGAAATATTTCGTTTATGTATTTTGGTTCAGAAATTTCTTTCTTTACAAACAAAAAATAAAATAGTCAATACGTAGAGGAGATGGTGCAAATGTGTAAACATGAGGGTAATGTGGAAACATCAAGGATGTTGACTGCTAAGTGCTTCACTCTAGTGGCAAACGTCGTAAACTACCCATCTAGGTACTATTCCTGACGGTAAAGTGCTAGGAGTCGGTTGCTTATTGTGTCTAATGTCAGTGCGTCAATTCTTGTTCTGTGCTTTTTCAGAAGTTTTAAGGGGTAAGTTTTAGATGTAATTTAGTCCAACTTGTCATAGAGATAGCCTAAAGAGTATTAGATTATTTGGGTAGGGCGTTTATAGAGAAGATATTGTTGTTTTTCAAAGAATCAAAAGATCACATGTTGTTGACTTGTTTAATGAAATTCAGTATGGCTGATGTGTGGGTAACTTGGAAACATGTGAATGAGGGTAATGTGGAAACGTTTAACATTGCCCTCATCAAGTGCATTGTTTTCAAAGCGCCATATGATTCTGTTTCAGAAGCCACGGAAACACATCGGGCTGAAGCGACAGGCTCTTCTGAAGAGGTGGGATGCTGAAAATATGATTAAAGCCACAACAGCTTTCAGAGAAAATAAGATGGGATTGAGAAGATGTGTAAAACAGTTTAAAGTGACGCAGACGACACTTCAACGGTTTGTTAACAGCAGTTTATCCCCTGAAGAGTGTGTTAGTTTAAAAGTAGGCAGAAAACCAGTCCTACCTGCTGATATTGAACAGCAGTTAGTGGAATTTTTGGTAGATATGGATAACCGCTTTTATGGTCTTACAAGATTTGACGTAAAGAAAATAGCTTATCAACTAGCTCAAAAAAATAATATCAAGCATCCTTTTAGCTGGAATGCTGCTGGTAGGGCTTGGTTTGACCTTTTTATCAGACGGCATAAAGACAAAATTACAATCCACAAGCCTATAGGAACCTCATTTTTCGTGCAAATGGTTTCAGCAAGGAAGCTATAGACAAGTTCTTTGATATGCTTGAAGCTGAGTACGAAAAACAGAATTTTACAGCTGATCGTGTTAATACGTGGACGAAACTGGGCTCACTGTAGTCCAGAGTAAGATACCTCATGTGGTAGGACTTAAAGGTAAAAGACAAGTGGGGGCAATGACATCAGCTGAGCGAGGATCCTTGGTAACCGTAGTATGCTGCATGAGTGCCGGTGGAAACTTCGTTCCACCAATGATGATATTCCCTAGGAAGAATTGGACAGACACACTCATGAAAGGGGTGCCACCTGGGGCTGTTAGAAAATGTCATCCTTCTGGGTGGATTCAAACAGAGATATTTACTGAATGGTTTGAACCCTTCCTCAACAAGACAAACACCACTGCAGAATCACCCGTTTTGCTGATCTTAGACGGCCACAATAGCCACGCCAGAAATCTTGATGTCATCGAACGCGCAAGCATGAATAATGTTACAATAGTGAGCATCTCACCTCACACCTCACACAAGACTCAACCACTTGATAAGACATTCATGAGCACCCTCAAAACGTACTACAGCGAGTACGTCCGCCAATGGCTGCGGCATAGCAACCGACCATATGACATAGCCGAATTGTTCGGGAAGGCTTACTTACAATGCCAGACGGCCTCCATTGCTTCCAAGGGATTCTCAGAGACTGGAATATTTCCGTGCAACCGCACTGTTTTTAGTGATGTTGATTTCCTTCCCTCAGCAGCTGTAGTTAGAGAAGAGCTAGACGTAAATGTAGCTTTGCCTAATCCAGCCTTGCCTAATACCTCTACAAAAGGTGTCGCTAGACAGGGTACCTCTTTAGTAGTCTGCAGCTTGCCAAGCACTCCTTCAAAGGATCGTGCCATTCCTAGTACCTCTTCAAATGTTTATGTGTCGCCACAAGACCTAATGCCAGTACCCCCTCCGAAGAAGAAGACATCCAATAAAGGTCGTAAGCCAAGTTCAAGCGCTGCTTTCACATCTTCTCCATACAAAACTCACCTTGTAGGGTCCTTATCTAAGAGTAAAACTAAACAGAAACCGCTTGACTTGGGAAAGAAAACAAGAAAAAGGCCAAAGCTTCTCTTCTTGTAAAAAAATGCAAAAAGCGCTTGCAGATGGAAGAGGTATTGGATGCTGAAGAGACCACAGGATCTATATCTTCAGGAAAGTCAAATCTGGAACTTCCAATTGGTCAAGAATAACCCACCGAAAAGGACGCCCTATGTATATTTTGTGGGAATCCATTTTCGAAAGATGTGGGGGTGAACTATGGAATCAATGTCAGATATGTGATGAATGGAGCCACTCAGAGTGTGCTGGTGCAGAAACTGAAATCTATATTTGCGATTTTTGCAAGTAGAAAGTTTATTTATCTCTATTGTGGTGATGTTGCAGGGTACAGAGCAACATTTTTAATCTATTAAAGACATTTTCTTTTTTCAGTTTCTTTTACTTCGCTATCTTGTTTAGTTTTGTACCTTTCTGACTAATTAAACAATATTGTTGTACTTCATTTATTTGAAAAATAATTCTTCCCATTAATAATGACATACTGTAAAAAGAATAAAATACTTTGATGTCAATATTCCATCCCCTTTTTGAGTTTAAACATAGATTTACTGTATTTAAATGGTGTTTCCACTTTACCCACACCTTTTTTCAAGAACTGAAAATTGTAGTAAGCTTGCTACATATTTTTTTTCTTTTGAAATACTTGGTTTTCACACTTAAATTATGTGGTCCCTGGTTTCCAACATGCTAAAGTATTTTTAGGCAATTTCGTGAGTTTAAAGAACAAGTTACAGATTTTTTACAGATTAAAATAAAACAGGGTTTCCACATTTGCACCCTCTCCTATAACTATTTTCTCTATCTCTATATGCTGCCTGATGTCTGTAACTCTGATGTCACCCCTAGATACTACTTAAACTACCTTGCCTTCCAGACGACAATGGTGGATCTATGAGGCTACAAAGGGCAATCCCTTCGAGAGCCTTCAGATAGACATTCGAGAGTCTTCATTTGGATTTTACATTATAAACAATAGAATTACTTCAAAATAAGTACAAATTAGAAGTTTAGATATATCTCAAAATAGATGTTGCTTAGTTTTTTTATGGTATTATTCTTTAAAGGTTACAATATTGCAATACTCTTACATTATAGTTGTGAATCAACCACTACGCCTTTGTGAGAAGTCTAGAGCCCTTCATGGTTATTATTATATGTAGTACCCCCAAAAAGAAACTGTAGATCTGTCATTGTTTTCAGAGTAATTATCTTCGTATCTTCCGGGTTCAAAAGATATGATAATCAATAATCCCCCTGACCCTATCCTTACTCTTCCTTTTTTGTTCCTTTTAAGCCAATATGAGTATATTGTTAATTATAGCTTAGCTGGTGATAATTATTTACAAACGTGAGTACTAAAAACTACAGTCAAACGTTGGTTAGTCGCCGATTTACTAACTACATACTACAATACTTATACAATTCATAAACTTCTAATTCTTTGCACATGGCTTCGGTTAGAGTCAACGTCTCACAACACCTTCCAAGAGAATGCTAAATGGATAACATCGAAGTAAGTGTAAACGAAGCGACATATTCACTATCTTCCGGTCAGCCCCTTCTTCAGTTTTTCTGCCAACATAATTCAACCTACATACTTAGGTTTTGTTCCAATATTCGTTTTGGTAGTGATAAAGGGAGTTTTAATTTTGCCCCTGTCTTAATATTATGACTACATATTGAAAGGGGATAGAGTCGTAATGGTTTTTATCGCTAACCATAGATTTGGATTTCTTTATATTTAGGATATCCTTATATCCTTATGGAATATTTGATAGAAAAAATACTGGTTTCTAAAGGTGCCATTTCAATAGTAACCGCAGCGACTGTCTACAACTACCAACGAGAACATTGCTACAGATTGGTTATTGTTGATCAGAAATGTACGATGGTGTTATAGTCGCTTCGATGTGTTGGAAGAGGCTTTATCTTTTTGTCTACTAACAAAATAAAGTATTTCATGCACCTTTTATTTTATAATCTGTTATTACTAGACTTAAATGTCTCTGTGATTCTTTCTTTTTAGAGGTGACAAGATTTGTTGGGCTTTAAGAATTGGCGGATAAACAAATCTATATCGTCGTGGTCTTTTGGTATTGACTCTAATATTTTTTCCTGTTTTTTGTCTCTCACTTTTCAAGTCTTTATCAAATTATGTGCTTTGTTTGTTTTCAGAGCTTTTTTTTCTTACTAAAATAACCAAGCTGTCTGTATTTATCTTATTTGCAATTCCGCTGAGAACCACCCGTTAATCGAGTCATTCATAACGTCTCGGAAAATGAATTCCGTTTAATAGTGTCGGGGAACGTAGACAACCAAGATTAGTCTCCATGAATATCTGCACTTCTGCACATCTTCCAAAGTGGACTATATAATTTTAGTTATGTTGTAATAAAACAATATCTGATCTCTCTAAATAGTAACTGTTTTTCAAAAGCTGCAATGGACGGAGTCATGGCACGGTGAAAGATGACACTAAGGCCAATTATTCTCATGTGTTGGAACACAAAGAGAAAGCATAATCCAGAGAAGCAAGATGTTTCAGAAAGTTGGGCTTGCGTTAGGATTTGTAGTCAAGCCAACTCTGAATGCATATGAATCGCGTATGGAGTTTTTAAAATAACGCTTGTGGTACAAGTTAAGTATTACGTTATAGAAAGATATCTTTTAGGTATTACAGCATTGCGTCCTACGTTGATAAACCGTTTCGTTCAAATAGTTGTTTCTTTGATATATTTATGTCGATAGGGTCGAATTTAAGTTAGAGTTGTATAGAAACAATCATTTAATTTTTCAAAATAATTATTAAATAAACTAATGTGATTATCAAAAATTGCGCAGAAATTAAATGGTGTTATTTTCAGTTATAAATTAGATCAATGTATTTTATTAAAGTCTATATCTTATAGATAAGGTGTATTTTTTTCTATTTTGTACGACCGAGCAAGACATAAACCGATCTAATAGAAATTATTATTGATGAGTTCTGAATGGGCCGCCGTCTAGGCGCCGTACAGCCCATTCTAAAAGACACAATCCAGTAAACGTATTTTGAGATACAACTTTTAAAGCTTTCATTTAATTCATATTCGCGTCTCTTCGTCTCGCGCGCACGCGCGCGCGTGTGTGTATAACTGTAAGTGTATGTGTGTAAGTGTATGTGTGTGTGTGTGTGTGTGTGTGTATGTGATTGTGTGTGTGCGTGTGTGAGAGTATATTTATATGTAGTCATAATATTTGTTATATGAATAATTCTGCAACATGAGTTTTTTGCATTGAAAAACTTACACTTACTAGTTCCATTACCATAATACTTTTAAATTTGGGTTTGTCAGCTTTCTGAGACAAAGTCAGTGCATTGTTCACAGTGCTACTAGTACTGATATACTGGTATCTATTGAAAACGCTAAGTTTTCTAGAGTGATTTTTTAAACAGTAAAAATCACTACAAACAAAACCTGTAAGACAATGTACACAAAACTCACAAATTAATCATTTATTGACCTATTGAAACCTGCAATGGAAGGAATAATGTAATACGGTGAAAGATGGCACTAGGGTTAATTAATCTCGTGTGTTGGAACACACAGACAAAGCATAATCCAGAGATGCGAGAAGTTTCAGAAAGTTGTGCTTGTGTTGGGATTTGTAGTCAAGCAAACTCTGAATGCGTATGTCATATGTATGGCGTTTGGAAAATAACTCTTGTGGGACAAAAGAAGTATTACGTTATAGAAAGATATCGCTTAGGTATTACAGTATTGCATTCCCCTACTCTGATCAACCGTTCCATTCAACTTGTTTTTTTTTCATATCTTTATGTCGATAATGTCAAAGTTAGGTTACAGTTCTGTAGAAACAACCATTTAATTTTTCAAAATATATTCAATAAATAAGCGTGATCATTAAGTATTGACCAGAAATTTACTGGTATTATTTTCAGGTATAATATTCGTCAATTGATTTCAATAAAGTCTACATCTTATAAGACAAGTATATTTATTTCTATTTTGTACGTACGATATAATAGAAATTATTATTCATATGTTCTGAATAGGCCGCCGTACAGGCGCCGAACAGCCCATCCTATAAACACAATCCTATAAACGTACGTTGAGATAAAATACGAAATTTAAAGCTTTCATTTAATTCATACTCGTGTCTCTTTGACTCGTGTGCGTGTGCGTGCACGTGCGCGCGCGCGTGTGTGTGTGAATGTATTTATATGTAACTACAACATCTGTCATATAAATAATACTGCAACAAAGGGTTTCTAGTATTGAAATACTTACAATTACTAGTTCAATTACCAAAACACTCTCCAATTTGTGTTCGTCAGCATTCTGAGACATAGAGTTAGCCCATTGTCCATCGTTCTACTAGTACTGATATACTTGTACTTATTGAAAAAGCAACGTTTTCTAGTAAAATTTTTAAAACAGTAAACATCACTATCAACAAAACAAACAAGAGAACATACACCAAACTAACAAAATAATCATTTATTTACTCATACGCTGTTCAATATCCAAGTCCTCATCATCATTGAATGTTTGCTATTACAAAATCTAATTTACAACTAAGGGGAAAAAAAGGTTATACTTCTATATTTATGCTGTGGGCGTTGCCACTCTCACCTCTCAAAAAAATAGTTAACAACAATAATCAAACATGATAGATCAAGTAGATCTTTATATACTTAACCTAATAACTACAATAAAATTCCTAACAATACATATAATTACATATGATAAAATAGATTGGTAACATTTCAGTATTATTATTATTTCAAGATTTTAACCTAAAAGTTACAATAAAATTTTCTTGTATCACACTAGTTACATTAATATAGAATTTTGCATAGGGCCTGACTCATTATTTACGATATTATTTTTATTTCTAATAATATAAAACGTTTCCTACACATCCAATTCACTATACTTAACAACGTTATTTGACGAGTTTACATCGTCTACTTTAACTTCGTGCTATCCCTCCAGACAATGTTTCGCTATTGGAGATTTTTCTTGTCTTTTATATTTAACAAGAGAAAAATGTTCTCTAGCTATCGTTTTAATATTTCTTTTTGTTTGGCCTATATATTTCAGATGACACCTGCTACACTTCAGACAGTAGATGCCTGACTTTTCTTAATTAAGTATGGCTTCTTTATGATTCCTTAACAACTGCTATAGGTTATTCGCAGTGATAATTGTCATGTACAACTTATTCTATTAGACAGTGGTGGAAAGTGTGTTATTTTATTCCATTTTTCCCTTTCTATTTCTTATTAACGTACGTCTCTAGTTTCTTTTGTTTTTTTTCAACATTTTGTGGATACATCTATATCTTTTTTCACTTATTTTGTCTACTAATTACTATCGTTTGGAAGTAAAATAAAGCTGATGCACTACTGTATATGGCGAGATTTTACTAGGTTTTTTACACTTTAGTGACATCTTTCTTATGATACGCAAAAATAATAAAAACGCATACGCGGACATGAATAAAGGAACATCTCTATACACGGTTTCAGGTATTTCTAGTGTATAGAAGTGAAAAGGAATGGGTAAATACCTAACAAAAACAATTGTAGACGTTTGCAAATTAAATTTAGAATAATGTAAACGACAGTTCCTGCTTGAAACAAAAGTATATGTTTAAGTTATTATATTCTGGAAACAGTAGATGAAGGTCAAGTGTTATAAATAATATTCCACTGTCAGAAATAAAAGACAGTTACTGTTTAGTCCTGTGTAAACTGTTAGTTGCCATCATATTGGAAATAATCTAGCTTTATCCAGCCTGACTTTATCTATTTTCGTCACAAGTTTAATGGCTCACAAAGACATCCCATGTGAATTGCCACGTTTAGAAGACACATATTGAGTGGCTTTACAAGTTTCACACATGTTAAACGGCAGCACTAGTTGTAATATGTTGAATGAAGATATTGATAGTCACATGTTTATTGGGGAGAGGGCATAAACGAGTCCTCTCAGGTTTAATAGATTACATGGTCGTCGCACTTTTATATTTAATCGTTGGCACTAATAATTTTACACATGTTTAATGGTACACAAGTTGTCACATGTTCAATGACACTACTATTTGTCACATGTTTAATGACGCAACATGTCTTTATACGTTTAATAGCCTAATCAGTTTCCATATGTTGAATGATACTGTATTGTGTTTCCGTAAATGGAACGATGATGTATGAAAACATATGTGTTCTATAAATATTATTATTTTTTAACAATAATTATCACAGTATATAGGAACGACCGCGTTTCAATTAATCTCTTTGCATTGTGAGTCATTAATCAAGCTATCCAGGTAAATCTCGACAACTTTTAATTAAATGCTGAGAAACAAGTTTTTTTTTACAAAGTATCGTGCAAAAAGTTCGGTGGAACGAAACAATGAATGAAATATCAATGAAGTTCAGAAAACAAATTTAGAAGTTACTTAGTGTTAATGAAGTAACTTACCAAGTTAATGTAGTGGTCCTGCATGGTCAACTCACTTTGTAAAGCATTGCTCCCAGATTTCTGCTCAATACGATTATAGCAATATATTTGTATTCTGACAGGGGTTTATCAAACCTAACCGAAAGTGTTCACTATATCCAAATTTATTTCCTTTTCGTGTCTAATTCACACTATTTTACAACTATTAGTTGTCCTCTAATGCATTCATCGATAGCCATGTGTTTTATTATTGATTCGGCAGCATTTGTACTTCTTTATGACAAGTTATTAAGCTATGCATTTCTTGGCATTAGTCACCTTAACGATTGCTGACAGGTACTGAGCATGCGCACAGATATTGGTTCAATCGAGATAAAATGCGTTTTTATTCCCATATTTTAAAATTGTTTATCAATTTTTTTAAAATATGAATTTCTGTTTTGTCTATTACACCTAGGGGAAATATAATTAAATTAAAATTGAAATAAATAAAAATTTTGGTTAGGAATAACATGTTGCAATCCATATTAAAAATGCACTTAGTATTGTTGTACACATAGTTAAATTTAAAAGCACAATGAATAGATATTGTTATAAAGAGAAATTAACAAATTAAAAGTGAAATGAAAATAACAATTTAAGTTCTAAATAAAAATTGTATAGAGTAAACAAACCGAAAATTCAAAATATCGCATGGAGTATACATTTTTGAAATGTATTTAGCGTTATCGTAAAGAGAAAATTGCATTATGAATCTTTGGAACGATTTCGAATGCTTAAGGTAAGATTCAGAATAATAGTATATGGTATAGTTTCTCTATTACACACTCTTTAGTGAGTTCTCTTTTAATACATCACCTTATGAAATTTCTTTAAGGCAGTGAATCATTCCTTCCATATAATCTTCACTTCCACGGAATCTGACTTTCTTCTTTATTCTGTGTAACAGGACAGGCTTCCTTGTCGTGGAAACAACTAGACTTAAGATGTCATTCATTATATACGTTTACTGCGTCAAAACCTCAATTTTATAAACAGCGTTTTACGAGTACGTTGGATCTACGTCTAGATACCTTAGGGATCATCACGTTAGATATCTTTTTCCATAGAACATCTTCCCTCAAGACGACGAATCTAGACACTCATAAGCTTCAACTATTGGTAACATTATTAAAGACCTTATTTAATTGTTCCCATTATGAATATGTATTTATTGATGCTGTATTATTATTAATAAAAAATATTGTTTTTAAGTGTAAAGTTTGTGAGACTTAAATAATTTTAGTTTAAAACACATATTTTTAAAAGTGACTTGACGATTTGATTATTTCGTATTAGCCCAATCAAAATATATATACTTAATACAAACTCGATTCTTACTATTTAAAAAAACTTTAACCTCGTGTTGAATAAAACGTATTTCAATATTCAAATCAATACATTTAAACGACATTTTGTTTTATAAATAATCTAGGGAAAACATGTACACAAACAATCGCACATTTGTTCTATACCCATCAGAATCTCCAACCTAAATCAAATACACGGCAATAAATTAATCAAACTGTATCTCAACAACAGAGCAGTACTTGTGTACATATTTGCTACACCCTTCTCACTTAAAAATGCATCTGTGACACCATCACGAACGAGGACATGTTTGTTTATGATGTCGCGCTTAAAACAGTGACGGCATTCCTTATTTACTTCTTTTAGAGGATTACTCAAATTCAGAAAGCAATTATAATTAATTAGTTTAATTAGTATATAGCTTTTGTGTTGCATTTTTAATTACAATTATATATTTAGTTGGGTGGTTATACCATTGTAAATACTAGGTTAAAGTAATTTAAACTCTCAATAGGAATGTGCATATTTTAAAATATTAAAAATATAAATCCTAAAGGTTTATCTCTTAACTGTAATCATTGTCGACATTGTATAAGCAGTTGAATTATATATATAATTCGACACCGCAATTACAAAGATTTCTCTCGTCAAGGATTATCCACGTAGAGCAATATATCATATAAATTAAAAAGATATCACACAAAACTACCCATCAATATAATAACGTAGTTGTGCATAAGTTAGCAAGTCGAAGGCTGTGATATGAAGATTACCAAAAATTTAGAGTACTTAAAAATGATTATAAGTGTTTCCAAAAAATTACAATTCTCTCTAGTCAACACATATTTGCCATCCAAGGCACTGTCCTCACCAATAACGGAGAAAAGGGTAAAATTGGTACGTCGGCGAACATCTAGGAAGTGATCACTAACCAATATACTTAGAACTTTCTATCTCAAGAACTCTAGTTCAGAACCCATCTGTCCTAAGCAATGAATACTATATTTCAAAAGCTGACTGGAGTACTTTTGCAGAAGAAACTAGAGCAAGCGAGATAACACAATACACTCCATAACTTCTAGAAATAAAACTTTTTTAAGCACCAGACCATACCATCCGCAAGAAGAAACCAAGAAGAGAACACAATATTAAAAATAGCTGGGGATCAGAAAAAATCAACCAACTTAGACAAAATCGACAAAGGGATAGAAGAAGATGGAAGGTGCAGAGAACCAAAGAGTGCATACAAGAATACAACAGGTGCAACGCCATTCTCCAACGTACACTAATCTCAGAGAAAAGGAAATCTTGAAGAGAATTTGTGGGCTCAAAACTCCATCCAGCACAGTCTAGAAAAAGTTTAAATCAATCGGAGGTAATACTGGTCATAAGATCAGCCAAATACTAAGTGAAGCTGGACATGGTTAGAGGATGGCAAGACAAAAGCGGAAACTGTTAACTTGTTTTTTAAGAACAGCGCTGGAAAGAAAATCCCATGGTCCAAAAAGTTCACTACTGAAGAAAATCAGTTAATTTACCAAGTCAAAGAACTGTAACGCCTGGAAGACCCTGCGAAAGTGCCCTTCAGCATATGGGAACTGAGAAATTAAGTATCCAAATTGAGGGACCCGACTCCCGGACAAGATGGAATCCATAACAGAATGCTCAAACAAAGCTCAGAAGAGATACTTACTCATATACTAAATGTATTCAATGAAATTTGGCTCACGGGAAATATCCCAGAAAAATGGATAACAGCACTAATTGTACCAATCCTTAAATAGTTTAAAGGCAAGTCCCAAATGAAGGCATATCGCCCAATTGCTCCTACATCTTGTCTTGGCAAATTTCTCGAACGCATGGTGAACAATCGACTAACGTGGAGACTAAAACAATACAGCCTACTAGACCAATCACAATATGGTTACAGAAAACAGATATGCACTAACGATGCCATAATATACTTAACAAATAACATCTATGGTGGCTTTGACAAAAAAGAACTGACCACAGTTGCCCTCCTAGACTTTGAAGCTGCTTTAGACAGGACACCCCACACCACTATCTTGTTAAAATGCATGAAGCTTGGCATAATGGGAAAAGTGCTGAAGTATTTAACGAATTTCTAAAATTTAAAACATCGGTCAATGGTCAAGAATCACCAAGCCCTGAGATAGAAAACGGAACCCTTCAAGGAGCAGTTGCAAGTGCAACACTGTTTACTATTGCAATACATGAAATTGCATCCAACCTAACTCCGGGGGTCGAGTGCGTCTCCTATGCTGATGATGTAACGCTTTTCGTTTCACATAGAGATCCGGACAGAGCTAACCAGGCGATGCAGATGGCCCTGGACCGAGTCTTGAACTGGTGCAAAAAGTGGCCACTGAAAATCTCCGCAGAAAAGTCAAAATGTGTAATATTTACATGAAGGAATACTCTAGTTGACTACAAACCCAAACTTGAACTGAATAACATAAATCTTCAATATAACCACTGCCCTAAGCTGCTAGGCGTACTGCTAGATAAAAAGTTGAAAAATCAAATTAAAAAAAAAAATCTATTTAAGCTTGTAACAAACGTCTAAATTTAATCAAAGTAGTTGCCAGCCGACAATGGGGCGCTGACACCATATGCTTGAGAACATTTTACCTATCCTTTGTAAGAACAAAACTGACTTATTGCAGTGAGGTCTGGGGAGCGGCTGCAGCAACGCATATAAAAAACTTCAAGTAATTCAATCAGCTGTCTTAAGAATTTGCCTAGGCTGTCCCAAAACCACTCCCTATGCAGCATTGGAAATAGAATTATCAATAGAACGCATAGATTTACTGCTAGAAGAACAAACATTTAATAAACATCTATAAACCCTCTCACTACACACAACCCATTCACTACACTCTTTAAAAGAAACGACTACACGACAATCATACAACCACAGTATCAATTTGCTCGCTGCTGAAATGCCTTTCGAGACTCCAGAGGAAATCCCGGTCTGCAACCACGAACCCCCATGGAAGCAGAATGATATAATGGTGACTCTAAACTTACCTTCTTGCATAACTAAAGAATACCCCCAGGAGGAACTTCAGCGAGAGTCACTGGAAATCATTCAGACTCCGTTCAAATCTACACCGATGGGTCAGTAGATCTAGTCATAGATAAGTCAGGAGCAGGCTACTATTCCTACTTCACCGAAGAAGAATATTACAAACTAGCAAATGAAGGCTCCAGTGTCGATGCAGAGTTGCTGGCAATAAATGCAGCCTTGGTAAACTACCTTCAACTACGAGCAGAGTTCTGTATACTCACTGACTCCAAGAGCGCCTTGCACATGATAGAGAAACGGAAACCAGGAAGCTAATCATTCAGATTAGAGCAAATAACAAGTTCACTCAAAATTCTCAGCAAAGATGAGAAACAAATACAGCTCCAGTGGATCCCCTCACACTGCGGTATCAACGGCAATGAAAAAGCAGATAAAATCGCTAAACAAGCAGCGGATATGGGCCCAGTCTTCTTACCACAGTACTCTCTAAAGAAATGCCTGAGTGCTGTGAAAAGATCAGTCAGAAGGAAATGGATCCACCATTGGAGAGAAGAAACCAAAGGTAGAAACCTCTATGACATTCAAAAAGAACCAAATGATTTGGAAATATATCAAGGGGTTCCCAGATATACAGCCGTCTTTGCAGCACGAGCAATAATCGGACACATTGTAACTGAGATCTATCTCTTCAGATTTAATCTGAATGAATCACCACTCTACCCTAACTGTATAAAAGAGGAGGAGACTTTAGACCATATCCTCCATCGATACTCCTCACCAATTCCATCAAGAGGAGCTCTGCTGTCTGCGCCTGCAAGCCAGGGAAACATCAAAACAATATTGATCGATAAACAGTTTTGGACCTTGGCTGCAGCAACTTATTATGGACATCGGACCATTGGAGTCACATGACCCTGGACGTCCGTATCAAGAAGCAAGCAAGTTAGCAATACGTACTAATCCAGTCAATGTTTGACGAAAGATATTGGATTTTATTCTACATAATAATGGCACAATGTAAAGAGAATCAGAGTCAGCACTATGCGTTTCCGTTTGACTCAGTTACAGTAAGTTTCATTAGGCCAGATGCAGACATATAACTAACCGTTTATATTTTATATAAAATGGTTTACTTCAAATTTGCTTTAAAATGTACAAAAACATAGACACCACAGAGGAAATTGCTCAAAAGAGTGTTTTGATAAAAATATTTTCTCGGTGTAATTATACTGACAAATAAATCATTTAATTTTAAACCGAAGTAGTTTTAGGCGTATGTGATTTCTTTTCTTATTTGATTATATTCTTAGCAGTAACAACGGTAACAATTAAAGAAAAAACTGTTTCTCATATTCTCTAATATTATGTAAATTATAAATGTAATGGTGAAGTACTCGATCGGGATTGACAACTGAAACAGCAAATCAATAGAACGCAAAACTTCCTACCGTAAAAAACCTTTCGAGTCCGGGTTAGGGGCTTAGGGCTATGACTCCTAAAGATGAATTTTATTTTTAACATTTTCCGGCCTATAAATATATACATTTAATTGGAAATTTATGTAAGAAACTATTTGCAGTTAGAGATTGTTTTCCTTTAACACCAGTTGACAGTACCTGATGCGCTTGCATTAAATACGTTTGTAAATTTAGGCTTATGTACAGTGTCTGTAAAATACATCATGTGCAACTTGTTTTAGAAGGGGAAGAATATTTAAGTAAAACTTTCAAGAGTGCCTAAATGGACTAGCTATGGTGAATTTCCATTACAGATTTAGTGTAACAGAGAATGAAGGTTTTAAAAAACTTTTAAAGGAGTGACATTGAAAAGCATTTCGTTGTAAAATATAAGCTAGTAAAATTGAACCTTTTAAGTTAGCTTTTAAGGCATTGTTATTTTTAGAAGTCTTTATTCTGACGGTGTACTTAAACCTCTCCATGAACCCAGATTAAATTTAAAAGTTAAAAAAAAGAATTTCTTACGCATATTTAGTTTACTAGTTTTGTCAACTTGCCTGGCGATTTTTAAAACTTTGCCTTGGAGTAAAACTAACTGTCAGTACCCCGGAAATATCACAGTTCCCTCTTCAGATGAAATTTCTGGCTGAATTATTATTCCAATCCTTGAATCCAGAAAATGCAAAACGAAACTGTAACTCTTACCTCCATGATCTTCTTTGGCTATTTTTATACAGAGCCTCAGAGTTTGCCATTCACCACGAGGCTAAGAGCTAATTACTGCTTGAACATAATATAATAAATTCTTCCCTTAGTCTCCATAAAACATCCAATAACAACCTTTTCCAGCAGAAAAACAAACAAAAAATAATGATGGTGTTTAAGATAAAGAATTTTTTTCATACCTAAAAGAAAATTCTTTTCAAATCATAGACACGTTAACTGCTAGGATTTATAGCTCTCATATATTATTTACAATTAACGTATTTTAGTATGTCGTTATCTTTGGAAGCGTTTAATAATTGAAAGTATTTCAGTAAATGCGATTGAAATGAATAAGGCCGTGCAAAAATGTGCAAATTTTAAAATAAACTAAAATGATAATTGATGTAGGCTATATAAAATAACTGGATTTGGGATAAACGCAAATAATAACAGACATGTAGTCTTTCAATAAAACTGTTATGAATTAAATGATATGTAAATACAAAGTTAAACTTACACATTTATATTTACCTGGAAGGTATACAGAAATAAATACAATTTATTTTTTTTTAATAATGTTTGTTTTTACTTGATAGTACAAGGTTTTACCAATAATTTAGATACATTAACTCTGTTTTTATAGCTCGTAAGAGATAATCATAGTCAAACAAATGTTGTGTGCTTAAAGTATATCTTCTCTCTGTTAGAGAATATCCTCTGAATGATAATATTATTTATTTTAAACTGTATATTTCATGGATTTTTGCTATTTTATTTTCATATTTATAGGGAAAAAACAATAAACCTTCGCCGCATGGTCGGACATTCCGTAGCCGCACGTCACTATGCATAATATATATCCGCCTGGCCTGTAGGCGCGTTCTGGCAAACTGCACGCAATATGGACATAACTTATTTCCGCTAAACTTAATTCCCTCGTACATGGAACGTAATTTAGAAGTTATAAGGCTTAGAAGTATTAAAGGATTTAGTCAAATATAATGGCGCCATTTATACACTTCAGAGTAATGATAAACGCAAGATTTTTAATTTCCTAAAAAATATTCTTACAATTTGAAAATTACGACTACAATTACCCTACATGATTTGCCCATGGTTATGTATTGTTGCTAATTTAGAGGATGTGGTAGGCATGCAGGGATTGGAAAGTTCCACAAACAATATTTGACGAATAACCTTTAAATATGTGATACACAATAATATATAATAGACAGTTCATTAAAAACGAATAAATAAAAGATATTCATAGTATTTATATAGCATCAAGCTATTTTCTATCATGTTGCAAACTACATTATGAATATTTTAAAATATATATTAGTTGAGAAATACATAGGATAAGTCACAAGGTATTTGCAAGTATAGCGAGAAACTATTTTTAATAAGGCTAACCAATACCTATAACAGCTACGTTTAGTGAAAATGTATGCTAAATGAAATTATAAATATTACAAAGAGCAAGAAAGCGGTTATAAATAATTGGTAAATCTTTATACATATATAAAAGTAAGCAGAACTTAAGCACACATATCACAACATTCAGGTAAACAGTAATATGAACTAGGAAGGACATGAACAAGTAAATGTACAAAAAACAGGCAGATATTAAGAAACACAACAAGATATGGACTGTCAAGACGTCATGTAATTTGAAATGATATAAAAAGAATATGAAGAAGATTAGAATTTGACACAGACGTTATGGCAGCGACAGCAGGGTCTAATTCCAATCAATTTCTACCTCATCCGGTTGTATTTCTTGTAAACTACGAATCATTTAATTGAACAGTTTGTTTATCTAACTCATTAGAACCTGACTACGTCGTATACAGGAAAAATGTAAATTTTTCGTTAATTATTGAACGTAGTAGAGTCCAAACAACGTTGATCCATCAAGTGAAGAATAAACTACAAGTATGTTTGCTTCTGCTGTAGCCACAAACGCCAAAGACAAGATAGGCCTGAAAAAAATTCAGAAAACACGATGGAAGGAAAGATATGGCGAGCCACTTTGTATTGGTGTCATTTCGGAAACACTAACAAGCTTAGATGTCGCTCTTATCCAACTTCAAACGAGGCAAGACTATCTTGCCGCTAGCAATCTTCAAATAGGTCTGGAAAATTCACACCACCGACCTATTTATTCTTTAGCGAGACGGATTGGAGATATCTTTCAAGCCTTCACAATTATCCAGGTACAAAACCTCAACTGATATAACGTTTCCATAGCCAGCAATTAAATGTAGATTTCATAGATGGTTAGATGAAACCTCATGTAAAATAAGGTTTTCATTTGTTTTATATACAGATATTTATTATATGAATTACATTTTCCTGTGCATCACTGACAATCACATATTCATGCGTGCGCTTACACACGTAACTATAGGGCGAATAACTGTACTACATTCTGAACTCAAGCAATTATGTGGCTACACAACTGGTATCAATCTAACATAGTATCAGTGAGAAACAAAAGTATTATTTTACCTGTTTCTACAATGTTGTATTTATTCAATTGTTGACCTAATAAAATAATTTCAGTAGTTAACAATTTTTCACACTTTTCTCTCTGATATTTACACTCCTACATTTATTTTATATAATTTCTTGCAAACGATCGCATTCAAGGACTTACTAATGTCTGCCTCGTAAGCATTACTTGAATTATGTTATTTTACTATAGCAACGTAAGACGGCCATTACAAATAAGCTGCTACAGGGCGTAGAAAGGTCGTATAATTCATACATTCGTCTATTTTACGAAATCACAAACCGTGGTGTTTAAGGGACATTTTAAAATAAACTTTCCGTAGTAAGTAGTCTTTTTAGTTTTCGCCGAAGTTGAAAGCATTTCTACTCTAATACAGACTAAGATGGTTGACTACTATCAGCCGTGTTTGATTAGAATATATGTATAAGGTAATTAGTAAAACAGTGACAACCAGAATATCAAAATTCCAGTAAACGTCTTTATTTATTAAAATGTTTAAACGGTTTAGAGATATTTATTATTAGCGAGAATAATAGTAAATCTAAAGTTCATTAATATTCTACCTTCGGTTGTATGTATGCCATGTTTTAACAGAAAAACGAACTATTTCCAGAGGAAGAATGTTGTGAAAGTTATTAATTAAATTATCTTTTTGAAAAACCACAATAGACGAAATTGCTTGTGAAATGTAAGTGGCCTAACGTACCTGACAATCAGTTTTAGAAGGTCTTATATGGTTTTATTTTAACAGCTCTTACACAACTCATCTATTCAAAAATCTATTAGGAAAGCCTAGCCATACAAACCCATCTGGAAGTAGAATACTAACCACTATTTCTTACAGTGTTAACCAGCACACATCATGCCAAGATGTGTATGTTTGCCTTGTGGAAGTTTAATTTTGTTTGTATTCTAACCACATTAAAAAAAAAATATTTAAGTGAAAGAGGCCTTATAAATATTTGAGTGAATGAATAAACCCGAAGTATCATGTAAAGACATACAACTTTTTACCAGAGCATTAATAATGTATAAAAACATTATAGGGTTAATAATTAAATAGTTACTCAAATGCATTTCAATTCAAATTAAACACAATCACTGAGAACAGCTAATACAAATGTTGGTTATTATAGTAAATAGAAATATAATTGGTTATTTACTTACTAACGATAATGATGGTGACTGTTGTTGAAACGCGTTAGAGGCATGCACTATTGAGATGTATGGTTCTTCATTACTTTACCATTTTCGGTACTAATAGGCGAAGCTCTGAATATCTTGTATTATTAGCGGATTGATAAAAATTTTCGTTATTTTCATGATTAGTAACTATGACTGTAATAAAAAGAGTGTACATTATTAATTAGAAATAGTAACAACTATATTCATTTCATTCACTTGTGAAGAAATGTTTTGTAAAGCGCTAAGCCTGACGTAGCCTTGAGCTAACGTCTTTACGTCGGGTAAACAAACTTTCTCCTGCTCTGCGAGTCAACAATTGAAGGCGCAAACTTCCCTTTGCTCGTGTTTAACCCCTTTGTCTCGTTGGCAGTAATTCTTTACCTTTCTGTTTATAATTTATTACCATTTCGCTCGGGGAGGTCGTAAGTTAGGGCTAATGGGTTTGTTAAAGGGATTAATCTAAAATTGTTGATCTGTGAATTAGGTAGACGAACGGATCCATGCGTTGAGGTAAACTGATAATTTTCAAAGCAGCACATATCTATTTTTCAGTTTATCCATTGCGATCTACTGAATCTTTACTTACCTGGGGACGGTAATAAATTTGTTCCAACTTACTCTGTTCTATAGCTTTTATATCCTTTTCAAAGGTTGCAAGCAACAGATAGAATTTTGTAAAAGTAAATAAATACTATCTCAACCATGGTTTGTTTGCATTTACTGTTGCCACTTATTTGACTAATTAACTGCAATTTATGAAACAAATCACTATATATGAGGCAAACCAGATATAGTTATTGAATCCTAACATTAATAACTGTCGTACATAACCTCTCTTTATAAACACAAACGAAAGATTATAGTCTGTTTTATTTTTAAATCACATGACTACTATATAGGGGCCATAATACATTTTAGCTGAAATAGATAATAGCCACAAATTGTACAAATAAGCCATGTTTGCTTAGGGGAAATATTTTTCCTAACGTCTAAACGATTGATGAACAGAAGTGGCCTCCATTTCTTTAGACCTTGAGCACCAGTCATGATCTCAAGATCTATAAGAATAGTTTACGTTAAAAAATGCCAAATTGTTTCTATCCTAAGCAAACTGAATATTTTTTTAGTAATATTTTAATTCACAACACAAAGAAACATATTATAATAAAGCTAGTATACGATGCTATTGTTTTGTAAATAAAACATAGAAATATTGCAACTGGGTTTTTGCTTGTAAAGTTATATAATGTTTTAAATCAAAATTGCATAAGTTCAAAATGTATAGCGTTTTTGTCAATTGTTGCCGCTATAACAGTTTTCAAGACCTTTTAGCAGAAGCTGATTCTGGAGATCTACCAATCTTGTATGATCCTTAACCTATATCTATTCGTATTTTAATCGAACCTGAGCAACATTTCTTAGGCTGCAATTGTTCCTTGCACAAATATTCGGATCACCTGGTATCAGCGTGACCTAAATACTGTATTACATATTTCTTTAATGTAAGATTTTAATGCTTCCTGTGAGATGACTTTCTATCTTGCCTTCTGAAGTCCTTGTCTTCATGAGTTCTCAGACCTGATCCAACGACGCAACCCGGCTTGATATCCAGTTCTGCTGTGATGAATTGCCCAAAGGTCCGCAAAGTCTAGTGCTCCTGGGTGTATGGACTTTCAATCTATGCATGTCCTAACGGTGATGTTGTACGGTTCTTCTGTTGCTGGAACTGCTCACCAATTTGTCCTCTTTCAGCACTGAATACCTTTTTTAAGCACTTTATCCTAAGACCACTTCATTTTAAGTATGGAAGCGTTTCGGTCATACTATGCAGCGCTCACTGTGCACAAACGCACAACGAAATACTGCAAGTAATTGCTGTTGGAAGTGGCGACCAGCAGCCCACACGGACTTAAACTCTTGCTTGTAAAGCAGCTTATTATTATACAGACTCAGCTCGGTACCGACTCATTAACCCTTTAGGCTCTATATATTACGAAATGTAAGATTACTTTTGTCTCCGTTTTTTTGGATTTTAAATTCAGTTTTAAAGTTATCCCATTTGTTTATTATTTGTTCCTGCATACGGGACAAGTTGACCGTTGCTAGTTAATTCAGTTTTCCTTTTACCATATTTGCAATTATAACATGAGGTGGCTTGCATTCGTTAAGCTTTTTCTGTGGTCCAGTTATTTACACTGTCCAGAGTGCACTGTAGTTTGGCTGTTATGTCTGTCTGTTGTCGGTCTTCGTTTAAGGTAGCATATTTGTAATTTGATTTGTGCGTTCTTCTGTTTTGTTCAATGTTTATTCAATATCGTTAGCAATCAGCAATACATTTATAATACATAGGTTGTGATGTTAAAGTATACCAAGGTTATAGCTGTATTTCACAGTGCACAATTGCCAAACGAACTGAAAAAATTGGTTTTTATTTTTTTATTATCTGGCTTCAGTGACCGTAATTGGCAGAGAATCGTAATGACTTGTAAGATAAAAGAATTCAAAAATAGTTCACCATTGAAATGCAGACGAGAAAAAATTAGAACACGTTTTACATATTAAAGCGAAATGGCTTTTTATATTGGTTCTGGGACACCTAAATTTAAAAACAATCTTGTCTTCGTGGTTTTTAAACTCCTACTAGTATTCGTCTGACATTAAAAAAAAATAGTAGAACATTCACCCTACCAATGTCCATGTATATTCAAATTAAACATATGTAAACACTTTAACTGACGACTCAAGTTTCAAAGCATTTTAAAAGCATGTTTGAACATGTAAGACGATTAGATTTCCATTTATTTATATATATGGTAAATATTCAAATTTAAATATTTTTGTTTGTTTTTATATTTGTTTATTTTAATTTAAACCTATATTATTTACTAACAGAAAACTAGTAGTGAATACATAGTACTAGATGTGATGGAACAGGGATACACACACTGCAATTTCAGACAGACAATAATCGACGCTCCATTGTCTTTTATAAATTTGTGGTTCTTATAGAACCCGTTAGCTCATTAACGAAAGTGAGTTGCGTGTGAAAGGAAGAGAGGGAGTTGCGTCTCTTCCTTAAGAGGGTTTTATCACAAGTAATTTGTTTTATTCGTATTTTTGATTATTGTTAGTGGTATTGGGGTTCTTTCAAATATTTATATTGTAATTGATTTTTAAAGTAAATTTATGCATCTTTATTGAATATCAAATTAATTTTCAACAACTATGTTTTATTTGCCGCAAAAATGGTAACTTGCGTCTTATTTATAAGGTAACCAAAAGTAACATATCTAAAAATAAAAACAACGTGGTTGGTAAAGAACCTGTATCCAGAAACGCACATCAAAATGCGTAAACGCAATTAAAAGGAAAATGCTATACGAATGGTTCCCTAAACATTAGGAAAATTTAAATATGCTATGCATGAAACTAGATATACATTATCGTTGTACGTATATTTTAATGTAACGTAGTTACATATAGAGTAATTTCTTCGCAGGTTACCTGAAAAACTTGCGATTCAAATTATTTTAAGTTTGTATAGTGATTATAACCGTAATTATAATCCCAATTCACAGTTTGTAACTTACATTACTTTATTTTTGCCATAATGAATTTTTGAGTAACATATATAAAACGAAAAAACGAAGGTGACGGAATTACAAACTTCTATTACCATATAACATAATGGACAGTTATTTGAGAGTGAGTAGATGAAACATGTTCGTGAAGATTTTAAGTTAGTGAGTGATGGGCGTTCTGTTCTCGCCACCCAATCAAACAAAAAAACCAGTTGGGTGGGATTAGCAATGCTGTCAGCCAGCTGTAACAGGTGACGGAAGAGAACATAGTACACAACAAGGGCGGCGTATTGACTATTTGGCAACTTACAGATACTATTTAATTTAATTAATTTGCTGATTTGTGTTGATTGATGCAAAGGAAAGTGATTAATTAAAAAAAAAAAAACAATAAGTAAGTTTGCTATTTTACATTTCAATCGCAGAAATGACTTTTTTAATCAAAAAAGAGTTATCACGAATGGTTTTCTTCTTGGGTATGGTAATGTTACAGGACAAATTTCCGAGAAAATATACCAGTTGTTAAATGGGTAATAATTTTGTATGTACAATGGCTAAACATTGTAATAATTTTTTGCTAAGTTTCTCACTTGAGTCTTATATTGAATAAACTAACAACAACAAAAATTCAACGGCTATGATATGTACATCTCTATGACATTAGACAATCTAGGTATATCAGAAACTTAGCTCATCACAAATTGCCACGATTTTGTTTCAGAACTAATAACAGGGCAGTTTATTATCATTTCGTTAATCATAGCTATAAACACATTTTAAAGCTTTTCTCCTGCAATTAGTTTTTAGGTTACGTATAGTAAGTTTACGTGACATTTTGTAACATACTGGAATTAGAATGTTCAAGCAGCTAACAATGTCCACGTTGAGGTAAGTTAAGCTAGGTTGGGTTAAGTCAGGATAGATTAGGCTTGGGTAAGTAAGGTTAGATTAGGTAGAATTTTGTGATCTACTGACGTCACAAACTACAAGAACTAGAAATGCTAACGTTGAGGTAAGTTAAGCTAGGTTGGGTTAAGTTAGGATAGATTAGGCTTGGGTAAGTAAGGTTAGATTAGGTAGAATTTTGTGATCTACTGACGTCACAAACTGCTTGCAACTAGCAATCCCCACAGTGAGGTATATATTAGGAAAATTTAAGTTAGTTTACCTTAGTATAGGGTGCATAAGGTTAGATTAGATGGTATTTTGTGACCTACTGACATTATAATTTGTGAACAACTAGCAATGCCCAATTAAGGGTATGTTGGGTAAGGGTGCGTATATTTAGACAAGTTGGCATTTTGTGACCTACTGATGTTACAAACTGCGAAGAACTATACGCCCGCCTAGAAAGTTACTCTAAGCTAGATTGGGTTAGGTTAGGCCAGAAAAGATTACGTTTCGCTACAAAATGTGTACCCCCTCTTAAATTGTTCTTTATTGGTAACCGTTACGGTGGATAAAGATGGAGTTTCATTTAAGTAATAAATATTTTACTTAGTCGGGCTTAAATTGCTATACATTATATTTGAATTTTTAGCATAAGTCTACATAAAACCTAACTTAAGCAAACCAAACATATGAATATCTCATTCTTCCAGGAATACACTTCATTATCATTTAGCTAAACATTCCTGCAGAAAGTTAAAAAACTAAACGAACTAAAACTCACAGTAAACGATTGGGTATTTGCCAACAATGATCTCTATCGATTCGACGTAACAACAAGCAATGCCCTAGTTTTCAACCATCCTACTCCAAGGAATGCCACGAGGTACTTGCTGTTGTATGTCTCGTTAGTAGAAGTAAAGCCACTTTTGGCACAAAACAAGATGGCGTCGCCCAGTGTAAGAAATTGTTAGTTGCGTGTATGGGGTATGTTGGGGTAGATGTTGGGTATGTGGGTGCAAGATGTGGGGTATGTCGGGGTGAAGATGTGGGTTGTGGAGGGATGTTAATCGCTCCGTGAATGTTTGGTAAACAAGATGTCATCGCCCCGGTGTAAGAAATTGTCGGGAGCGTGTGTAGGGGGTGGTGGGGTTAGATGTTGGGTATGTCGATGGAAGATGTCGGTTATGTCGGGTCAAGATGTCGGGTGTGGGGGTTGTTGAAAGTTGGGATTCAAGAGGTACTTGCCATTGTCGGTGTTGTTTTTGCACCACTCTACAGGAGATTGCATCTAGAATACAGCGATACTCGCACGTTGGTTTTATCTTTACTCTCTGATAACTGAGTCTTGTATTTACAGAATTTAAAAAATTAAGTTTTGCTTTGAAAGCATGTTGTGAAGTTAATTTGACAAACAATTTGTTTTTGCATTTAGGTATAGAAATATCTGGCTTTCTAAAAATAAAATAAAATAGTTTATATAAAATTATTTCCTCTATCTCTCTATTCAGTTGCCTGCCTCATGTCTGTAACTCTGATGTCACAGCTAAATAATCCTTAAACTACGTTGCCTTCCAGACACTGGTGTATCTATGAGGCCACAAAGGGATAGGGGCCTTTCCATAGCCATTAGGAATTTACACTAGAAACAATAGAATATTTTCAAAATAAGTGCATATTAGAAGTTTAGATCTATCTTAAAATAGAAGTTGCTTAGTTAATTATGGTTTTGTTACGTGAAGGTAACAATATTTCAATACTCTTACATTATTGGTGTGAACCAACCATCACGCCTTTGTGTGAAGGCTAGAGCCCCCCATGAATATTATTACTTATTGTTTTCCAAAGATGAAACTGTGGATCCGCCATTGTCACCAGAGTAATTATCTTCGTATCTCCCAGGTTCAAAACATATAATAATCTATAATTGCCCTCACCCTATATGTACTCGATCCTTTTCCTTCCTATTAAGCCATTATAAGTCTATTCATAATTATAGCTTAGCTAGTGATAATAATTTACAAATGTAAGTACTACAAATTAGAGTAAAACGTTGGTTAGTCGCCAATTTATTATTTACATACAAATATATATCTACAATTTAAAATATTCTAATTCTTTGCACTTAGAAGAAGTGTCAACGTCTCGACACCTTGCAAGCGAATGATAAATGCATAACATTGAAGTAAGAGTACAGGAAGCGACATCTTGACATCCCTTCCAGTCAGCACCCTCTTCAACTTTACTGCCTGCAAAATTCAACCTACATACTTAGGTACTGTACCAATTTTCATTTAGTTAGTGCTAAAGGGAGTTTTTAATTTTGCCCCTGTCTTAATATTATGACTACATATTGAAAGGGGATAGTGTCGTAATGGTTTTTATCGCTATCTATACATTTGGATGTCTTTATATTTAGGATATATCCTAAATGGAATATTTTATAAAGACAATACTGGCTTTTGAAGGTGTCATTTCAATGGTTACCGACGTGACTGTCTACAACTACCAACGAAAACGTTGCTACACATAGGTTAGTGTTGATCACAGATGCACGTTGGTCTTGCAGTCGCTTCAAAGCGTTGGAAGAGGCAATATCGTATTTTCCACAAATAAATTGGATTATTTAGCGCTGCTTTTATTTTATAGTCGGATATTACTAGATTTAAACGTCTCTGTGAATCTGTCTTTTTAGAGGTGGCAAGACTTGTAGGGCTTCAAGAAGTGGCGGTTTTCGTAGTCGTCCTTTTGAAATAACTATAATAATATTTTCCTGTTTTTGTCTCTTTCTTTCTAAGTCTTTATGAAATCAACTTCTTTGTTATGTTTTCAGAGTTTTTTTTTCTTTCTAATAAAACAGTGCTGTTTGTATTTATCCTATTTGCAATTCCGCTGAGAATAACACGTTGCTCGAATCATCCATAACGTCTCGGAAAAAGAATTCCGTTTAATAGTAACGGGCAACGGACAACCAAAACTCGCTTCCATCAATATCTGCACTTTTTCACATCTTCAAACGCGCGATATAAAATTGTGGTTTTGTTGTAACGAAACAGTTACTAAACACTCTAAAAAGCAACTGTTTTTCGAAGGCTGCAATGGGCGGAAACATGTAATGCGGTGAAAGATAGGGTTAATTAATCTGATGTGTTTGATCACAAAGACAAAGCCTAATACAGAGACGTGAGAAGTTTCAGAAAGTTGGACTTGCGTTGGGATATTTGAATGCATATGTAATGTGTATGGAGTTGGGAAACTACCTCTTGTGGGATGACAGAAGTATTAAGTTATAGAAAGATATCGTTTAGGTATTACAGTATTGCATTGTGTTACGATGACCAAACGTTTCATTCAAATTGTTTTTTTTTAAAATCTTTATGTGGATAAAGTCGAAGTTAAGTTAGAGTTCTATAGAAACAACGATTTACTTTTTCAATATATATTAAATAAATAAATGTGATTATCAATTATTGATCAGAAATTAACTGGTATTATGTTCAGTTAAATTATTGGTCATTATGTTTTATTAAGATTCATATCTTTTAACAAATTGTATTTAATTCTATTTTGTATGTACGACTAAGACACACCGATCTAACAGAAATTATTATTGATGGGTCTGTATAGGCCGTCGTCCAGGCGCCGTACAGCTCATTCTATAAAACACAATCCTGTAAAATATTTTGAGATGAAATGAATAAAGCTTTCATTTAATTCATATTCGTGTCTCTCTGTCTCGCGTGTGTGTGTATGTGTGTGTATTTATATGTAATTATAATATCAGTAATTTAAATGAAACTGCAACATGAGATTCTTGCATAGAAACAATTACACTTTACTAGATCAATTACCCAAATACTTCTCAATTTTGGTTCGTCAGCTTTCTGAGAACCTAGAAAACATAGTCAGTCCATGGTGCACCGTTCTATTAGTACTGGTATCCTGTTACTTATTAAGAAAGCCAAAATATAGACCTTTGTTAAACAGTAAACATCACTATAAACAACACAAATAAAAAATAACAAACACAAAACTCACAGGTTATTCATTGTTTATCCCATACGCGTTCCAATGATCAATACATCATCATCAGTGAGTGTTGCTACTACGAACTCTAATATACAACTGAGGTGAAAGTGAGGTTAAACTTCTATATTTATACTGTGGGCGTTGCCACGCCCACCTCTCAAAACAACACAACAACAATACTTAAAACATGATAGATACTTGAATGATACGTTTAGTAGAAACATATTCAGTGGCTTTTCAAGTGTCACACATGTTAAACGGCACAACTGGTTGTCACATGTTAAACGCCACAACTGGTTGTCACATGTTAAATGACGCTATTGGTTGTCATATGTTCAATGGCTCAACTATGTTTACGCATGTTTATTGGCTTACATAATCTCATGTTCATAATAATCGTTAACACTAATAATTTTACCCATGTTTAATGATACAACAAGTAGTCACATGTTCGATGACGCTACTATTTGTCACATGTTTAATGACGCAACAGATCTTTATATGTCTAATAGCCTAATTAGTTTTCATGTGTCTAATGATGTGTTCTTTGTGTCGCAGAGAATGTGACGATGATGAATGAAACCAGATGCATTTTATAAATATCATCGTTTTCAACAATAAGAACCTCCGTATGTATGAATGGCCGCGTTTCTATTAATCTCTTTGCGTTGTGCGCCATTAATCAAGCTACCCAGGTAAATCTCGACAAGTTTTAATTAAACGCCGATCTTCACTGAGAAACAAGTTTTTTTCACAAAGTTTCGTGCAAAAAGTTTCTTGGAACGAAACAATTAATGAAATATAATTGAAGTTCAGAAAACAAAGTAGAAGTTACTTAATAACCACGTTAATGTAGTGGTCCAGTCCGGGCAACTCATTTCGTAAAGCATTGCTCCCAGATTTCTGTTCTATACTACTTTAGCTATATATTTGTGTTCTGACAGGTGTTAATCAACAGCAACCAAATTTATTCACTGTAAAACAAATTTCTTTTTTGTTGCGTCTCTAATTCACACTCTTTCGCACTTTAAATTTTTCTCCATTGCGTTCATCGGTAGCCATGTGTTTTGCTATTGATACGTCAGCCAGTATACTACTTCATGACAAGTTATCAGGTTATGTATTTCTTCGTATTAGTCACCTTGACAGGTATTGAGCATGCGCACAGATTTTGGTTCAATCGAGATAAAATACGTTTTAATTCCTATATTTTTAAATTTGTTTATCTGATATAATTGTCTTTGTTTTAATTAATGTCTGGTATGTGTGGTAAGAGTGAAATAAATAAAAACCTTTAGTTAGGAATATAACATGTAATCCATACTAGGGGTGCACTTAGTATAGTTGTATACAAAGTTAAATGTAAATGCTCAATGCATATATATTGCTATTAGAAGGAAGTACCAAATTAAAAGTAAATTGAAAATAATAATTAAAGTTCTAAATCATAATTTTATAAGATAAATCAAGAGACGATTCCAAATATTGCCAAGAGTATATATTTTTAAAACATATTTAGCGTTTTCGTATAGAAAAACCTGCATTGTGAAAACACAACTCTATTTCGACTGCTTATGGTAGGCTTCAGAATAATAGTATCTTATGTAATTTTTCTAATACGCTTTTAATGCATCATCTTATTTTTATCCAAACAATTTATGTCATACAAAGTTAAATTAATAAGTGAATATTTGTATTAGTACTTATTACTTAATAAACTTTTAAACAGGTAAATTATTATAGAAAATATATAATCGTAGTAATATAATATAATACCAAATACTTAATGTAAGTGTCCATTCACTATTGCTAACTTTAACTTTTTCCTCAATTCCTTCCGTATAATCTTTACTTCCACGTAATCTAACTTTCTTCTTTATTCCACGTAATCAGACAGGCTTCTTGTAGTGGACTACTAACTTCAGATGCTATTCATTATATACGTTTACTGCGTCAAACACCTCAATCTTACAATCAGCGTTTTACTAGTACAACTTTGGATCACTTTGCCCATAGAATATTACCATCATCACTACGTACCCAGACACTATTAAAATTCAACTTTTGGTAACCCTATTATAGACCTTATTTAATTGTCTCCATTAAGTTATACGTATTTTTATTTGTGCTGTAATTTTATTATTAGAAAAGTCAGTTTTTATGTATAAAGTGTGTGAGACCTAAAAAATCTTAATCTTATAAACTCATAATTTTTAAAGTGACTTGACGATTTGATTATGTCGTATTAGCTTAATCTAAATATACATACATATTAGAAATTCGATTCATATTATTTTCAAACCTTGAAACCTCACGTTAAAAAGTATTTCAATATTTAAATCAATACATTTAAACGACATTTAGTTTCATAAATATTTTAGCGAAAACATGTGCACACAAACAAGCGCACATTTGTTCTATACCCATTACAGACTCCAACCTAAATCAAATACACGGCAATAAATTAATCAATCTGTATTTAAACAGCAGAGCAGTACTTATGTACATATTTGCTACACCCTTCTCACTTGAAAATGCATTTGTGATACCATCACGAACGAGGGCAAATTTGTTTATGATCGCGCGTTTAAAACACTGACCTCATTCATTATTTAATCGTTTTAGAGGATCACTCAAATTCAGAAACCAATTTTTAACTTTTTGTTGCATTTTTCGTTACAACTATATGATTAGTTTGGTAGTTTTACTACTGTAAAGATACCGTTAAAGTAAATTAAACTCTCAATAGGAATGTGTATTTTTTATATTTAAAATAAAAATAATAAAGGTTTACCTCGTCACTGTAATTATTGTCTATAACGTATAAACAGTTGAATTAGATATATAATTTGAAATCGCAGTTACAAAAAGATTTCCCTCGTCAAGAAGTATCCACGAAAAATAATGTATCATTTAAATAAAAAATATATAACACCAAACTAATCCACAATATAATAACGCCGTAGTTAGTGAGTGTTTACAGTCATGATATTAGTCTTGTGAGATTTATGCAATAATGTTGTTCTAGTTCCCCATCTCCTGATTATGTCTTTAATATATTATAAAATATTATTAATAATTATATTGGTACAATCTTTTCATGTTCTTTTTTATTTTAATAATCACTTTAAAAACAACAATGTACTTAACTAAGACACATTAGCCTCTACACAGCTACATTGCTAGCATTACAAAATCTTGAGCTTTTTAATACATCGTCTTATATGCTATCACACTGAAATGATGTATTAACATCCTGAAACTTTTTATAATGGTAACAATGTTGCTGGTGAAAAGCTCGATACAACTTGAGCAAGTACATTGCTGTTTGTATAAACATTAATAAAAAAAACACACGAATGCATACACTATATCAATCGAATTGAAAGTATTAGACGCAAAGTAGTTACTGGTAACATTCTTGTTAGTAAAGTGTTTAACAATATAAAACATAATATATTGTTAATTAATTATAATAATATAATACATATGTGTATAATATAAACAATAAATTAAAAATATTTCAAAAACAAGAATACTTTTATTGAATATATTAATTCAAACCTTTTCGCCGATAAAATCGTACCAGTATCTTCAGGAAAGTAATGAAGATTTTTCTTCATTATTTTCCACAAGATGCTGGTACTATTTTATCGGCGAAAAGCTTTGAATAAATATATTCATTAAATGTATTCTTGTTTTTGAAATATTTTTAATTTATTAACTATAATACAAGAAAAAATATCACCATATTTAATATAATAATATAATTATATATGATATATATTAATTGTACTATATTTTATTACATTGCAATATTTTACATAACATTATTTTACATTAGAATAATATATAATATATCAAAATATATTATAATACAATATATTGTTATACATCTGTTTAGGTTGGTTTGAGGTAGTGAGATTAGCATTTAGGTATATATAGAGGCAAAATAGTATTTCATTACATAAAAAGAGACTAGAAATATATACATTACTAAAGTTAAATAAGTAAAACGAAAGCTTTTTTTGTAAAGACTTTTAATATTATTTTAGTATAAACAAACTAAACTTCTACATCCAAAATCTACGGTAATATAAATCATTCAATATCGATATCATAATTTATAAAATCATTGTATTTCCTACAATTTGATGCGTTGACGGTTGACAATTATTGGACAGCCATATTCTCGTTTATCTGAAAATAACTTTTTAACAAATATACATAGCCTACATTGGTTCCAAATCAGTTTGTAATTTAACAGTAATTGTACAAATAATTTACATTGACATAGTCCAGTTATTTGATAACCTGATGTTTAACCAGAGCATCAATGCGTGATCTATAAAAAGCAGAGCCTGGCTGAACGGTAAATAGAGAGATTGTGTTTGTTTAATCGCTTTAATTGCGGAATGAAACGTGATCGATGGGTTGGAAGAAGGATTTGCTTATTACAAACTGTATAATTGTAATCGGTGATTGTGAAAACATAGGTCTTTATACGTTCCTGTTGTTATGCAATCTTAAAAACTATTCTGTTTAATATCAACATTTTCACTTCTCTTATATATACATGCATATTTACCCCAAACCTAACGGTTATAACATCCACTTGAAACGGCTACAGTACTGTGTAATATATATTTAATAGTTAAATAGTTTATATTATTAAAATATTATTATAAGATACACTAATAATTATTGTTATTATTATACATAAGATATACTTGAAACAGCTACAGTACTTTGTAATAGATAATTACGTAACTAAATATTATGTATTAGGGATTTGCTAACACAACATAATTATAACAGTTGAGTTTTCCAGAATAATAATAACATTTATAAACACGTTTAAGTAAAAACATGTACTTTATATATATATATATATATATATATATATATATATATATATATATATATATATATATATATATATATATACTTATAGTGATACCTCATTCCGATCTCTTCTTATATGTGGAGATTTTATTTATATCACCTTAAATTGTCTATATAAATGTTTGTATATATATATATATATATATATATATATATATATATATATATATATATATATATATATATGTAAGTTTAATTTATATAAAATATGCAAATTAACAAAAGACAAATATGTTACACAGATGAAGTTGCAGTTGGATATTGATTGAGAAAACATCACTCATATTATTATTATGTAGTTTAGGCGTTATCCTAATGGTTAATTTACATCTTCAAGCTAATTTGAGCCTTTATCACTTTGTAAGAAAGTTTGATGGCTGGCCGCTAGCCTAATATCTAAACTTTGTATTGTTTATTAGGCTTAAGTGGGTTGACAACATTACCATTTAAATGTCAAATTTATTCCTTTATTTAATGCCAAAATTAACGGATTAACTGTTTTAAATTTTCTAAACGTTACTACCTTACCATTAAAGTTGCATTTTATTTAATTAAAACAATTATAAATTATGTGCTTGTTATCTTAGTCGAAATAACTTGAGATAAAAACCTAATAATCTATTAAAAAACACAACATTCATCTTTTTAAATTCAGACCTGATCGATTTCCCTTCGTATTTCCATTTTGGCAATGACATGATGGATCTAGTAAATAATGAGTTCCCATTAGACGGTTCTTAGTCTGCTTATGGATAAAGTCGCCATAAGAATCTCACTACACGAACGTGCTACGGTTTGTTGAAGCGCAGATGTACACTGCACACTGTAGTAGTGAGAATTGTTATTAATTAGAATTAGAATTAAGAAACAACACAGAATGTTTCGAAGCTTTTCCATTAGTTTTAAGACTTGAACTGTTGAGTGGATATACAAATTTAGAAGGACTGACGTAGAAAGTTTGTTTTACAATATGAAATTAATCTACAGTAAAAACCTTCTTTACTCAATACTCTACAAAAACAGAAAGTCTTTTACGCATCCATAAAGCAGATGTTTGTAAATACATTTTACCATTGATCCAGTTCGACATTAATTTCAAGTAGTTTTCCATTATGCAAGTTTATATTTCCGACTTTACTTGATCTCACCACTGTAACTACACTAAATGGGAGTATTTAGTTGTTACTTGTGTCGGTTACTTTCTTTGTCCTTTTTCTGTTATCGTTGGTAGAGGCACAACATATTTTCGGACTGTCACGTCTCTCATAGTAGTAGTTGACAATCTCATACTTCGACCATATATATAAGATTTGACTGGTTATCCATGTGGTATTTTCCGATAGACATAGCAACAGCTCTTTGCATTAGGGCTATTGGCCTCAAACAAACCTATTCTATCTATACAAGATAATACTTATACAAATAATTCTAACATGACGGGATGCCATTTTTAAAGTTTTCGTAGACCAATATACAAGATTTATACTTCTAATTACCTACTCATCGTCTTTTATAAATCATTATCTGTCCAATTTGATTTTATTAACCATATTTAAACTATTTGTTATCCAACCACTCCATGTTCGCTTCTTAGGTCTTCTTGTGTTCCATCACACAGTGTTTAACTTGTTGACGTATGTATTTATTAACTGTTTAATTTCTCGTTTATATTTCTAATTAAATGGTACAATGGTTTAATTATTTTTCATTATATATGTTTGATTAAAAAACCTTTATTTATGTTTTCTTTTAATAAAAGTCTTGTAGACCTTAAAACCCAGTAATATTTCAAGTAATATAGTAGAAGTGAACCGAATAACAGTTGGCAACGAACTATAGCTATATATATATGTGTGTGTGTGTGTGTGTGTGTGTGTGTGTGTGTGTGTGTGTGTGTGTGTGTGTGTGTGTGTGTGTATTGCAACTCCCCCCTCTTCGATAGCACATTTACTTATTTATTATATATTTATATATCTGCTGCTCACACCGTTTTGTGTACTGTGTTAAGATCCCTAAATTTTGTCTTGTGTTCCCGCGTAATGGACCACGCCTAAATGCAAGCCTATTCCCGCTGAATTCTATCTTAACGTTTGTATGACCTCCTCTAAGATGGTTGGCAAGTTTATTGGGTCTGTATTTAGTCACACAAGTCAGTAAAATAGCTGGAAAGAAACAACATTTATATGAACACACAAAATTTTCAAAGACTCTTACCACTTTATGAGATCTCCAGGCACAGCAAGGGGACATGCAACATATGATCATGTTTAAGATCCCTTTTTTAAAAGGCTCCTGTGTTCCTTAAACGTGATCTGCCAGTAGACATCATTTCTGGGCTTCAATACAAAAAACCAACTAATTTTTAGAATGGCTCAATAAATTGGTTCTCAGAAGAGAACTCGTTTGAAGAAACATTAGTTTCTGAATTTTATATGTTTATTAATTAATGAAATTTAATTAAAAGTGTACTTTGAATTTATAATCATTATTTATCATTTGGAAAAAAAACTAAAAGTTTTTATTGGTTGTTCAACACAGGATAAATTCAAATACTGTAAGCTTTTATAATGCATTTAATTACTGATTTTAAATATAAATAATTATTTTTTCAAATAAAACATATTTAGATCTCTCTTTATCTTCACAAATAAATTAATAAAATTTCGTTAATTTTCACATATTTAAATCCTACATTTCATATACAATTCATTAATTACATTTACACATTTTCAAACAAAATTATTTCCAAATTTAACATAATAAAAAATTGTATCCTCTCATTTCAAGATTGAATTGGTAAATTCACATTTTATTATACATATTTTGAAAATATATATGATTCAATAAATCTGGCCTTCTTGAAAATGATTGGCTTATGACCAAAACCACTTTGTAAATTTTTATATATATTATTCATTATTTTAACATTTTTTTATACTAATTAATTTTACTACTTTTAAGATTTATTTAATTTTTCAACATAGAGTGAAGGCATTGTTAAGTTTAATTGGTAATTTGAATTTATTAAATTTAACTGACTAAATTTACCGATAATTTGTATATAATAGAGAAAATGACTTGCCAAGGATTTCCCTGCCGGTCCTAGAGTCCTCTCGTCTGAATTCCCTGGTCTCTGAACATCGGAAGTTGCCATCCCTGGTCAGTCGATGGAAGTCTTTCTCCGTTTCCGCGTCCTGGAGGCTGAGTCTGGAGTCCTTGTTCATGGATGGTCTTAAACGGCGGAAGCGTGATAGTTTGGTCCCATCTGGCCTTATGGTGGTTCTAGGGGCAATCCGACATTACGGCAGTAGAGAAGGCTATCGTTGAGACGGGGCGCTTGGGAGGGAACCAATAGGAAAGCCGGATTTGCTAACGCCACCCCTTTCCAAGATGGCGGCGCCCATAAGCGCGGGAACAAGATGGCGGCGCCCATAAGCGCGAGAACAAGATTGCAGCGCCCATATGCGCGGGAACAATATGGCGTCTCGCTCTAGTATCCTAACCTAAGAAAAAGTTGTGTATGGGGTGTATGATGTTTCGATGAGGGGCGAGGTCGCCCTAGGGGTTGTTTTAAATAATATATAAAATTGCCAAAAAACGATCGGTTAGATCAACGACCTATCACATTGCAGGCGCTCGGTAGGCTTTAAATTGCATCTAACCTAACCGAACCTAGGTGCGGGAATGATCTCAGCTACGTTCAGGACCATCCCCGGGGGTAGCTCCGGGGGTAGATTCGGGGTGGGGGTAGTTTTAAGCCCGGTAGGCTTACGCAATACAACGCAGACAGTCGCTGTAAGACGTGAAGGTTTATATACCGTGTTAAACCAATATATATGATAGCCCATATAATGTGTTAAACAAATATGCGTGTAAGCCTACATACATACTATGCTAGGCCAACAAACATGGGCCTACTATGTCTGTAAACCACCGGCCAAACCCCTTATGATCTGAGCTATTTCCCCTCCACTATCAGGTAGAGCCTCAGGCAGGCAACCGTATAATATGGGAGGTACTATAGGGTACATCCACCAACGCATAACCTATCAAGCCCACGTAAAGATTTAATATATTTGATGACGTATCCGCGTTCGAGCGACTCTATGCAGGTATTAGGCCTACCCTAACTAGAGTGTTCTACCCCTAAATGCATTGGGTTATGATTGCTAAACTCAAAATTTGTCTATGCTACTAAATTAATAAACTGCAACAAAGCCTTATCGTGTGAGGGAATACGTTTGACCGTGTAAAGCTAGACATCTACAGACTTGCAGCGATAACGCATTATCTAAAAACCACAACGGCAGTCGGTGACCTCTATAGCAGGCATAAAAACCCGCACGGCTGTGTCGATGTGAATCTAGGCGCGTGTTTATGTTTTGATTACTGTATCAACTTACTGTGTACTGTCGGCATACCAAGACCTACATATATAATCAGAAATCAGTGTAAATAATCAAATAGCCTCAATGGATATATCCTATAGCTGTAAATGTATCTAGATATAAAGGTATATATGGAGAAACATTAATAACGAGGCCTATCACAAAACGTGAATAAATATATGATATAAAACGATCTTAAAACGATGCTAAGCCAGCATGCAAGCTATCATACATAGGAGTATATACCACGTTAAGCCAACATACGTGATAGCACACATAATGTGTTAAACAAATATGCCTGTAAACCCGCACACATACCATGCTAAGCCGACTTACATGAATCCCTAAATGTGCCTACTATGTCGGTAAACCACTGGCCAAAGCCTATATGATCTGAGCCTGACAAACATTTACACCTCGTCTATCAGGTAGAACCAGGCAACTGTATAATACGGGAAGTACTTTATGGTATAGCTAACAATGCATAACCTATCACGCCCATGTGCCTACTATGACGGTAAACCACTGGCCAAAGCCTATATGATCTGAGCCTGACACACATTTACACCTCGTCTATCAGGTAGAACCAGGCAACTGTATAATACGGGAAGTACTATATGGTATAGCTAACAATGCATAACCTATCACGCCCATGTGCCTACTATGACGGTAAACCACTGGCCAAAGCCTATATGATCTGAGCCTGACACACATTTACACCTCGTCTATCAGGTAGAACCAGGCAACCGTATAATACGGGAAGTACTATATGGTATAGCTAACCATGCATAACCTATCACGCCCATGACGGTCAACAAATATTACAATATAATTAAAAAGTTACGCAACCTATATACATACAAAGCTAAGCCAACATTCAGGCATATATACTATGTTAAACCAGCATGCAATATACTCTAAATAGACATATATACGCTGTTAAATCAATATGCAGGTTAACCTATATACATCCTGTATTAGGCAAATATCCCCGTTACCCACATAGGCCTATATAATGTGTTAAGCCAGCATGAATGATAGCTTATATAGTGTGTTAAACAAATATGCTTGTAAACCTACATAAATAATATGCTAAGCCTACATACTGTGCTAAACAGATATGCGTGTAAACCCACTTAAATACTATGCTAACCAACATGGATGCTATCCTACATAGGCTTATATACTATGTTAGGTCTGCATACGTAATTACCCTATATAGTGTGTTAAATAAATATGCGTGTAAACCAAATAAATACTATGCTAAGCCAACATACTAAGCTATCATACTATGTTAGGCCTACATAATGTGTTAAACATATATGTGTGTAAGCCTGCATAGATATTATGCTAAGAAGACATGGGCCTACAAAGTATAACACATTATATCCAGTGCATAGTTTAGCTAATGGTTATCACACACTATCCTACAAGCTGCCCACAAATTACCACATAATACCTGATACATAGCCTGGCTAATCATTAACACATAGTATGCCCCAACACATAATATCCGGTGCATAGCCTCGCTAAATAAGCATAAACTCCCCAAAAATGGCTTATCAATTATGTATGGTCTATATATAGTCACACATGTCAGTTCAAAAGTCAGCTGGAAAGAAACACTAGCCTGGCTAATCAATAACACATAGTATGCCCCAACACATAATATCCAGTGCATAGCCTCGCTAATGGTTAGCACATAGTAGCCGATGCTGAGCCAGGCTATGGAATATCACATATTATCCGATGTGTAGCCTGACTAATGGTTAACACATCCAATGCATAGCTTGGCTAATGACCAACATATAGCTGGGCTAATGGTTAACTAATAGTTATTTTTAACTATGGGTTAACATATAGTATCCGATAAGTAGCTTGACTATAGCCCAACACATAATCTCCAGTGCATAGCCAGGCTAATGTTCATCATGTAGTACCCAATGCATAGCTTGAGTATGGTTTAACAAACAGTATCCAAAGCATAGCTTGACTATGATTATCACATGAGTAGGTTGATTACAAACTAACACATAATATCCGATGCATAGATTGACTACAAGTTAACACAAAATATCCGATGCCCGGGCTGACTACAAGTTAACAAACAGTATCCGATGAGTAGATTGACTAGGTTTTATCTCATAGTATCCGTAGAGTAGGTTGATTAAAAACTAACCCATAGTATCCATTGCAAATATTGGCTAATGGTTATCACATAGTATCTGATACATAGCTAGGCTAATGGTTAACACATAGTAGCCGAAGCAAAGCCTGACTAGGGCAAACACATAGTATCCGAGGCATAGATTGAGTAATGGCTAACACAGGGTATCTAAAGCATAGCTAGGCAAGTGAATAACTAATGGTTAGTTTGACTATGGTTAACACACACAGTATCCGATGCATAGCTTAGCTAATGGATAACACACACAGTATCCGATGCATAGCTTAGCTAATGGATAACACACACAGTATCCGATGAGAAGTATGAATACAAAGTAACACATAATATCCGTTGCATAGCTCGGCTAAAGTTCATCATATAGCACCCGAAGTATGGCCTGACTATGGGCTAACACATAGCATCTGATAAGTGGCGTGATATAAGCTAACACATAGTATCCGATGCACAACTTAGGACCGAATATGACGTCATCCAGGGCGGAGAACAAGATGGCGGCTATGTTGATACCGTGATGGCCAGTGCAGGCTAGATCAAATAACCAACGTTTCAACTAAACTACTGTCTTACGCGTCGTTTAACCGACCAACATACGCGAAGTTCAAACGAACAACATTTACACCAAGTTCAAATAGGCTATGGCTGGTGAAGGCCAGATCAACGTTTCAGCTAATCAACGTTGAAAAACTTGCGCTAATCAACCAACATCTACACCGAGGTCAAATGGGCTATGCCGGCTATGGTGAGTGAAGGCACCGGCAAAAGCCCTAGGTCTTAGACAGTATATAGATAGCTACCAACGCTTACCAAAATATCTATATAGAAACCGTCAAGGCCTTTACAGATATTGTCTAGGTATGTTGTATCATTTACAGCATACTAACTAAGGTAAAGCTACCTTTCAGGTAGGCCCTAGGTAAAGATACCTTTGAGGTATGCCCCAGGTAAAGCTACTTTGGAGTCAGGCCATAGGTAAAGACACCGTCGAGACAGGTCTTAGGTAAAGCTACCTTGGAGTAGGGCCTTAGGTAAAGCCACCTTGGAGAAAGGCCTGTGTTTTGCCCTAATCAGATTTTAATACACTCTAACGACAGTTTTTGTTAGAAATACCATGCTAGATTTAGACCTAGGACATGAGTTTACATGTTTTTGCGAAGTTATATTTAGCCTAAATTATGTCAGATGATTGGATTTTTTACAGTTTACAGAAAATGTATAATCTTAAGAGCTAGTGTTAAACGTGTCTAGAGGCTGACTTGATATATTAATTACCTAGATATCTAGTAATGTGTCTAAGCTTTTGTATAAATGTGTATAAAGCAATTGTAACTAGATTTAACATCGAATGTTTAATTTTGTTTATTGTTCAAAACATATTATTATGCGTCTCTATTATCAAGACACTAGTACTTATTACCTTATCCCATGTTGATCTACCTATATAGTTTGTTTTATTAAAGGAGTTTCGTTTTTCTTCGACAATAAGTACAAACACATATAAACAAAATCATTTTATTGATCACATAGTAGTATTATTTACATTAGGCTTAGCTACGATAGATATACTCTTATCGTAGCGGATGTCTGTACTCTGCATATGCCACACTCTTGAAGGTTCAATGCACACCCCAGACAGGCAAACACATGTCCGCACGGTAGAAGGGCAACCTGTATTTCATCGTTGCAGCAAATCTTGCACAGCGCACGACCATCCTGATTGTTTAAACCGTCATCGTCATCCGAGTAGTCTTCATCGTCTGTTGTACAGATGCCTACCCCCATCTGGGCCTGTTTAGCACATATACCCACTACGTATTTACATTTAGGAAACCACTTTGCATGTTCCTGTAACGGATCATCATTCGCTGACCAATCTTTAAGGCCTCCGGCGCATGTAAAGCACAATGTTTGATCTTCTTTGCCGGTGTAAAAGAATCCCGCTTCGCTGAGACGCACGGGGTTGACAGTATCATTTGACACTCCTTTCCAAGTACGAAACGATCGTAATCTACGACGATACGGTGATAGTCTGGGGAAGGCTTTCTTCTCGATTGTGAGAGTATCTGTCCAGTAGTAGACACCTACCATGGTGTTGTCTGAGGACTTGGGTCTGTGTTGTCCGTACTTATATTGTTCTCTTGGTTAGGGGTAAATTACGTCAAGGTTGATAGGGGTTACCACGGAGACAGAGGCATGTTGAACTCGATCAGATTTGTACACACCCGCCCTTTGGCCGATTTCTCCTGCAGACGGACTAGTGTTAAAGTAAGTATAGGTGGCAAACCTATACAGTTAATCCTATACAGATGACCGTCCGTCATTTTGTTAGACGCCGTCTTGACCGACATTGTGTTTGACGTCATTGGCTGCGGTTATGTTGATATGTCCAGAGTGTGCTATCGCGGTCGGGTGCTGGCGATTACTGTAAAGGTTTTAAACAAGCATTTATTTGTCGAGCTCTGAGTGTGAACTTTTCTACACCTGTAGTGAAGTGTATTATTACAGGATGTATGTAGGGTAGCGTGCATCTTGGAATAATAGAGAATGAATGTAGGTTTCCATGCTTATTAGCCTAACACAGTGTGTAGGACTATGTAGATTTACATGGATATCTCCATAACACAGTATGTAGGCCTGTGTAGGTTAACACCCATATATACCTAATACGGGTTTATATACATATTGTATTAACAGAGCATGTGTTGCTGTGTAGCTCTACGTACATATTGGCCTATCACAGGAGGAATGTAGGGTATCATGCATATTGGCCTAATACAGGATGTATATGGGTTAACACAGTATGTAGGGTAACGCATATTGTCTTATTTCAGGAGGAATGTAGGTTTACACGCTTATTGGTTTAACACAGGATGTAGAGTAACGCACATAATGGTTTAATACAGGATGTATAGTATTGAGATTGGGCAAGCATTGATAGCTGTTTTACCACTCCAAACTGGCTTTACCTATAGTCTTGCTTTACCTAAAGATGACCTCAGGATGGCTTTACCTAAGACCTGACTCGACGGTGTCTTTACCTATGGCCTTTCTCCAAGGTAGCTTTACCTGGGGCATACCTCAAAGGTAGCCTTACCTAGGGCCTACCTGAAAGGTAGCTTTACCTTAGTTAGTATGCTGTAAATGATACAACATACCTAGACAATATCTGTAAAGGCCTTGACGGTTTCTATATAGATATTTTGGTAAGCGTTGGTAGCTATCTATATACTGTCTAAGACCTAGGGCTTTTGCCGGTGCCTTCACTCACCATAGCCGGCATAGCCCATTTGACCTCGGTGTAGATGTTGGTTGATTAGCGCAAGTTTTTCAACGTTGATTAGCTGAAACGTTGATCTGGCCTTCACCAGCCATAGCCTATTTGAACTTGGTGTAAATGTTGTTCGTTTGAACTTCGCGTATGTTGGTCGGTTAAACGACGCGTAAGACAGTAGTTTAGTTGAAACGTTGGTTATTTGATCTAGCCTGCACTGGCCATCACGGTATCAACATAGCCGCCATCTTGTTCTCCGCCCTGGATGACGTCATATTCGGTCCTAAGTTGTGCATCGGATACTATGTGTTAGCTTATATCACGCCACTTATCAGATGCTATGTGTTAGCCCATAGTCAGGCCATACTTCGGGTTCTATGTGATGAACTTTAGCCGAGCTATGCAACGGATATTATGTGTTACTTTGTATTCATACTTCTCATCGGATACTGTGTGTGTTATCCATTAGCTAAGCTATGCATCGGATACTGTGTGTGTTATCCATTAGCTAAGCTATGCATCAGATACTGTGTGTGTTAACCATAGTCAAACTAACCATTAGTTATTCACTAGCCTAGCTATGCTTTAGATACCCTGTGTTAGCCATTACTCAATCTATGCCTCGGATACTATGTGTTTGCCCTAGTCAGGCTTTGCTTCGGCTACTATGTGTTAACCATTAGCCTAGCTATGTATCAGATACTATGTGATAACCATTAGCCAATATTTGCAATGGATACTATGGGTTAGTTTGTAATCAACCTACTCTACGGATACTATGAGATAAACCCTAGTCAATCTACTCATCGGATACTGTTTGTTAACTTGTAGTCAGTCCGGGCATCGGATATTTTGTGTTAACTTGTAGTCAATCTATGCATCGGATATTATGTGTTAGTTTGTAATCAACCTACTCATGTGATAATCATAGTCAAGCTATGCTTTGGATACTGTTTGTTAAACCATACTCAAGCTATGCATTGGGTACTACATGATGAACATTAGCCTGGCTATGCACTGGAGATTATGTGTTGGGCTATAGTCAAGCTACTTATCGGATACTATATGTTAACCCATAGTTAAAAATAACTATTAGTTAACCATTAGCCCAGCTATATGTTGGTCATTAGCCAAGCTATGCATTGGATGTGTTAACCATTAGTCAGGCTACACATCGGATAATATGTGATATTCCATAGCCTGGCTCAGCATCGGCTACTATGTGCTAACCATTAGCGAGGCTATGCACCGGATATTATGTGTTGGGGCATACTATGTGTTATTGATTAGCCAGGCTAGTGTTTCTTTCCAGCTGACTTTTGAAATGACATGTGTGACTATATCTAGACCATACATAATTGATAAGCCATTTTTGGGGAGTTTATGCTTATTTAGCGAGGCTATGAACCGGATATTATGTGTTGGGGCATACTATGTGTTAATGATTAGCCAGGCTATGTATCAGGTATTATGTGGTAATTTGTGGGCAGCTTGTAGGATAGTGTGTGATAACCATTAGCTAAACTATGCACTGGATATAATGTGTTATACTTTGTAGGCCCATGTCTTCCAGGCAGGCAAAGGGATAATATCTATGCAGGCTTACACACATATATGTTTAACACATTATGTAGGCCTAAAATAGCATGATAGCTTAGTATGTTGGCTTATCATAGTATTTATTTGGTTTACACGCATATTTATTTAACACACTATATAGGGTAATTACGTTTGCAGACTTAACATAGTATATAAGCCTATGTAGGATAGCATCCATGTTGGTTAGCATAGTATTTAAGTGGGTTTACACGCATATCTGTTTAGCACAATATGTAGGCTTAGCATGTTATTTATGTAGGTTTACAAGCATATTTGTTTAACACACTATATAAGCTATCATTCATCCTGGATTAACATATTATATAGGCCTATGTGGGTAACGGGGATATTTGCCTAATACAGGATGTATATAGGTTAACCTGCATATTGATTTAACAGCGTATATATGTCTATTTAGAGTATATTGCATGCTGGTTTAACATAGTATATATGCCTGAATGTTGGCTTAGCTTTGTATGTATATAGGTTGCGTAACTTTTTAATTATATTGTAATATTTGTTGACCGTCATGGGCGTGATAGGTTATGCATGGTTAGCTATACCATATAGTACTTCCCGTATTATACGGTTGCCTGGTTCTACCTGATAGACGAGGTGTAAATGTGTGTCAGGCTCAGATCATATAGGCTTTGGCCAGTGGTTTACCGTCATAGTAGGCACATGGGCGTGATAGGTTATGCATTGTTAGCTATACCATATAGTACTTCCCGTATTATACGGTTACCTGGTTCTACCTGATAGACGAGGTGTAAATGTGTGTCAGGCTCAGATCATATAGGATTTGGCCAGTGGTTTACCGACATAGTAGGCACATTTAGGGAATCATGTAAGTCGGCTTAGCATAGTATGTGTGCGGGTTTACACGCATATTTGTTTAACACATTATGTGTGCTATCACGTAGGTTGGCTTAACGTGGTATATACGCCTATGTATGATAGCTTGCATGCTGGCTTAGCATCGTTTTAGGATCGTTTTATATCATATATTTATTCACGTTTTGTGATAGGCCTCGTTATTACTGTTTCTCCATATATACCTTTATATCTAGATACATTTACAGCTATAGGATATATCCATTGAGGCTAATTGATTATTTACACTGATTTCTGATTATATGTGTAGGCCTTGGTATGCCGACAGTACACAGTAAGTTGATACAGTAATCAAAACATAAACACGCGCCTAGATTCACATCGACACAGCCGTGCGGGTTTTTATGCCTGCTATAGAGGTCGCCGGCTGCCGTTGTAGTTTTTAGATAATGCGTTATCGCTGCAAGTCTGTACATGTCTAGCTTTACACGGTCAAACGTATTCCCTCACACGATAAGGCTTTGTTGCAGTTTATTAATTTAGTAGCATAGACAAATTTTGAGTTTAGCAATCATAACCCAATGCATTTAGGGGTAGAACACTCTAGTTAGGGTAGGCCTAATACCTGCATAGAGTCGCTCGAACGCGGATACGTCATCAAATATATTAAATCTTTACGTGGGCTTGATAGGTTATGCGTTGGTAGATGTACCCTATAGTACCTCCCATATTATACGGTTGCCTGCCTGAGGCTCTACCTGATAGTGGAGGTGAAAATAGCTCAGATCATAAGGGGTTTGGCCGGTGGTTTACAGACATAGTAGGCCCATGTTTGTTGGCCTACAGTATGTATGTAGGCTTACACGCATATTTGTTTAACACATTATGTGGGCTATCATATATATTGTTTTAACACGGTATATAAGCCTTCACGTCTTACAGCGACCGTTTGCGTTGTATTGCGTAAGCCTACCGGGCCCTTGCGTTGTGATTGGTCGATTCAACTTGTTGACTATTTGAACTCGGTGTATAATTGTTGGTCGGTTAAAATTAGCGTTGGTCGTTTGATCTATCCGAAAATTTTTTGACAATTTCATATATTATTTGATAACCACCCCCCACTTAATGCCTGATTCCAGGGTTACTTTACCCAGGTTGGCTTTACCTGAGGCCTTGCTCCGTGTTAGCTTTACGTAAGGCCTAGCTGCTGGGTGGCTAGGCTTGGATTGACTTTAACCGAGAGCGTGCTCAATATTGGCTCTACCTGCTCCTTGGCGGGTTTAACTAAAGCCTGGTTCCCGGGCGGATTTTACCTAGGACCCCGATCATTTTTGACAGTCTGAAATCGGCCTTCAGGTGACCCCGCCCCCGCAGCAGTCCATAATAGACTTTATACATACCATATACGGTGATTTGATCCAACCTATCGATTTTCGGCGATTTCATATATAATTTAAAAACTACCCCTAGGTGAAACCACCCCCGCAACGGTCCATAATGGACTCTAGACATATCCCGTACTGTCTGTTGATCCATCCGATCGATTTTCGGCAATTTCATATTTTATTTAAAAACTACCCCTAGGTGAAACTACCCTCAACCGTAGCGATAATGCACTCTAAACTCACCCTATCAGTCACGGCACGTGTTTCCAAAATTTTTTCGAAAACAACCCCCACCCCGAATCTACCCCCGGAGCTACCCCCGGGGATGGTCCTGAACGTAGCTGAGATCATTCCCGCACCTAGGTTCGGTTAGGTTAGATGCAATTTAAAGCCTACCGAGCGCCTGCAATGTGATAGGTCGTTGATCTAACCGATCGTTTTTTGGCAATTTTATATATTATTTAAAACAACCCCTAGGGCGACCTCGCCCCTCATCGAAACATCATACACCCCATACACAACTTTTTCTTAGGTTAGGATACTAGAGCGAGACGCCATATTGTTCCCGCGCATATGGGCGCTGCAATCTTGTTCTCGCGCTTATGGGCGCCGCCATCTTGTTCCCGCGCTTATGGGCGCCGCTATCTTGGAAAGGGGTGGAGTTAGCAAATCCGGCTTTCCTATTGGTTCCCTCTCAAGCGACCCGTCTCAACGATAGCCTTCTCTACTGCCGTAATGTCGGATTGCCCCTAGAACCACCATAAGGCCAGATGGGACCAAACTATCACGCTTCCGCCGTTTAAGACCATCCATGAACAAGGACTCCAGACTCAGCCTCCAGGACGCGGAAACGGAGAAAGACTTCCATCGACTGACCAGGGATGGCAACTTCCGATGTCCAGAGACCAGGGAATTCAGACGAGAAGACTCTAGGACCGGCAGGGAAATCCTTGGCAAGTCATTTTCTCTATTATATACAAATTATCGGTAAATTTAGTCAGTTAAATTTATTAAATTCAAATTACCAATTAAATTTAACAATGCCTTCACTCTATGTTAAAAAATTAAATAAATCTTAAAAGTAGTAAAATTAATTAGTATAAAAAAATGTTAAAATAATGAATAATATATATAAAAATTTACAAAGTGGTTTTGGCCATAAGCCAATCATTTTCAAGAAGGCCAGATCTATTGAATCATATATATTTTCAAAATATGTATAATAAAATGTGAATTTACCAATTCAATCTTGAAATGAGAGGATACAATTTTTTATTATGTTAAATTTGGAAATAATTTTGTTTGAAAATGTGTAAATGTAATTAATGAATTGTATATGAAATGTAGGATTTAAATATGTGAAAATTAACGAACTTTTAATAATTTATTTGTGAAGATAAAGAGAGACCTAAATATGTTTTATTTGAAAAGATAATTATTTTGGTTTAAAATCAGTTCTTAAATGCATTATAAAAACTTACAGTATTTGAATTTATCCTGTGTTGAACAACCAATAAAAACTTTTAGTTTTTTTTTCCAAATGATAAATAATGATTATAAATTCAAAGTACACTTTTAATTAAATTTCATTAATTAATAAACATATAAAATTCAGAACCTAATGTTTCTTCAAACGAGTTCTCTTCTGAGAACCAATTTATTGAGCCATTCTAAAAATTAGTTGGTTTTTTGTATTGAAGCCCAGAAATGATGTCTACTGGCAGATCATGTTTAAGGAACACAGGAGCCTTTTAAAAAAGGGATCTTAAACATGATCATATTTTGCATGTCCCCTTGCTGTGCCTGGAGATCTCATAAAGTGGTAAGAGTCTTTGAAAATTTTGTGTGTTCATATAAATGTTGTTTCTTTCCAGCTATTTTACTGACTTGTGTGACTAAATACAGACCCAATAAACTTGCCAACCATCTTAGAGGAGGTCATACAAACGTTAAGATAGAATTCAGCGGGAATAGGCTTGCATTTAGGCGTGGTCCATTACGCGGGAACACAAGACAAAATTTAGGGATCTTAACACAGTACACAAAACGGTGTGAGCAGCAGATATATAAATATATAATAAATAAGTAACTGTGCTATCGAAGAGGGGGGAGTTGCAATACACACACACACACACACACACACACACACACACACACACACATATATATATAGCTATAGTTCGTTGCCAACTGTTATTCGGTTCACTTCTACTATATTACTTGAAATATTACTGGGTTTTAAGGTCTACAAGACTTTTATTAAAAGAAAACATAAATAAAGGTTTTTTAATCAAACATATATAATGAAAAATAATTAAACCATTGTACCATTTAATTAGAAATATAAACGAGAAATTAAACAGTTAATAAATACATACGTCAACAAGTTAAACACTGTGTGATGGAACACAAGAAGACCTAAGAAGCGAACATGGAGTGGTTGGATAACAAATAGTTTAAATATGGTTAATAAAATCAAATTGGACAGATAATGATTTATAAAAGACGATGAGTAGGTAATTAGAAGTATAAATCTTGTATATTGGTCTACGAAAACTTTAAAAATGGCATCCCGTCATGTTAGAATTATTTGTATAAGTATTATCTTGTATAGATAGAATAGGTTTGTTTGAGGCCAATAGCCCTAATGCAAAGAGCTGTTGCTATGTCTATCGGAAAATACCACATGGATAACCAGTCAAATCCTATATATATGGTCGAAGTATGAGATTGTCAACTACTACTATGAGAGACGTGACAGTCCGAAAATATGTTGTGCCTCTACCAACGATAACAGAAAAAGGACAAAGAACGTAACCGACACAAGTAACAACTAAATACTCCCATTTAGTGTAGTTACAGTGGTGAGATCAAGTAAAGTCGGAAATATAAACTTGCATAATGGAAAACTACTTGAAATTAATGTCGAACTGGATCAATGGTAAAATGTATTTACAAACATCTGCTTTATGGATGCGTAAAAGATTTTCTGTTTTTGTAGAGTATTGAGTAAAGAAGGTTTTTACTGTAGATTAATTTCATATTGTAAAACAAACTTTCTACGTCAGTCCTTCTAAATTTGTATATCCACTCAACAGTTCAAGTCTTAAAACTAATGGAAAAGCTTCGAAACATTCTGTGTTGTTTCTTAATTCTAATTCTAATTAATAAAAATTCTCACTACTACAGTGTGCAGTGTACATCTGCGCTTCAACAAACCGTAGCACGTTCGTGTAGTGAGATTCTTATGGCGACTTTATGCATAAGCAGACTAAGAACCGTCTAATGGGAACTCATTATTTACTAGATCCATCATGTCATTGCCAAAATGGAAATACGAAGGGAAATCGATCAGGTCTGAATTTAAAAAGATGAATGTTGTGTTTTTTAATAGATTATTAGGTTTTTATCTCAAGTTATTTCGACTAAGATAACAAGCACATAATTTATAATTGTTTTAATTAAATAAAATGCAACTTTAATGGTAAGGTAGTAACGTTTAGAAAATTTAAAACAGTTAATCCGTTAATTTTGGCATTAAATAAAGGAATAAATTTGACATTTAAATGGTAATGTTGTCAACCCACTTAAGCCTAATAAACAATACAAAGTTTAGATATTAGGCTAGCGGCCAGCCATCAAACTTTCTTACAAAGTGATAAAGGCTCAAATTAGCTTGAAGATGTAAATTAACCATTAGGATAACGCCTAAACTACATAATAATAATATGAGTGATGTTTTCTCAATCAATATCCAACTGCAACTTCATCTGTGTAACATATTTGTCTTTTGTTAATTTGCATATTTTATATAAATTAAACTTACATATATATATATATATATATATATATATATATATATATATATATATATACAAACATTTATATAGACAATTTAAGGTGATATAAATAAAATCTCCACATATAAGAAGAGATCGGAATGAGGTATCACTATAAGTATATATATATATATATATATATATATATATATATATATATATATATATATATATATATATATATAAAGTACATGTTTTTACTTAAACGTGTTTATAAATGTTATTATTATTCTGGAAAACTCAACTGTTATAATTATGTTGTGTTAGCAAATCCCTAACACATAATATTTAGTTACGTAATTATCTATTACAAAGTACTGTAGCTGTTTCAAGTATATCTTATGTATAATAATAACAATAATTATTAGTGTATCTTATAATAATATTTTAATAATATAAACTATTTAACTATTAAATATATATTACACAGTACTGTAGCCGTTTCAAGTGGATGTTATAACCGTTAGGTTTGGGGTAAATATGCATGTATATATAAGAGAAGTGAAAATGTTGATGTTAAACAGAATAATTTTTAAGATTGCATAACAACAGGAACGTATAAAGACCTATGTTTTCACAATCACCGATTACAATTATACAGTTTGTAATAAGCAAATCCTTCTTCCAACCCATCGATCACGTTTCATTCCGCAATTAAAGCGATTAAACAAACACAATCTCTCTATTTACCGTTCAGCCAGGCTCTGCTTTTTATAGATCACGCATTGATGCTCTGGTTAAACATCAGGTTATCAAATAACTGGACTATGTCAATGTAAATTATTTGTACAATTACTGTTAAATTACAAACTGATTTGGAACCAATGTAGGCTATGTATATTTGTTAAAAAGTTATTTTCAGATAAACGAGAATATGGCTGTCCAATAATTGTCAACCGTCAACGCATCAAATTGTAGGAAATACAATGATTTTATAAATTATGATATCGATATTGAATGATTTATATTACCGTAGATTTTGGATGTAGAAGTTTAGTTTGTTTATACTAAAATAATATTAAAAGTCTTTACAAAAAAAGCTTTCGTTTTACTTATTTAACTTTAGTAATGTATATATTTCTAGTCTCTTTTTATGTAATGAAATACTATTTTGCCTCTATATATACCTAAATGCTAATCTCACTACCTCAAACCAACCTAAACAGATGTATAACAATATATTGTATAACAATATATTGTATTATAATATATTTTGATATATTATGTATTATTCTAATGTAAAATAATGTTATGTAAAATACTGCAATGTAATGAAATATAGTACAATTAATAAATATATATTATATATAATTATATTATTATATTAAATATGGTGATATTTTTTCTTGTATTATAGTTAATAAATTAAAAATATTTCAAAAACAATAATACTTTTAAAGAATATATTTATTCAAAGCTTTTCGCCGATTAAATAGTACCGGCATCTTGAGGAAAATAATGAAGATAAATCTTCATTACTTTCCTGAAGATGCTGGTACTATTTTATCGGCGAAAAGCTTTGAATAAATATATTCATTAAAAGTATTCTTGTTTTTGAAATATTTTTAATTTATTATTTATATTATTATATATATATTATATTATTATAATTAATTAACTATATATTATGTTTTATATTGTTAAACATTTTACTAACAAGAATGTTACCAGTAACTACTTTGCGTCTAATACTTTCAATTCGATTGATATAGTGTATGTATTCGTGTGTTTATTTTATTAATGTTTATACAAACAGCAATGTACTTGCTCAAGTTGTATCGAGCTTTTCACCAGCAACATTGTTACCATTATAAAAGGTTTCAGGATGTTAATACATCATTTCAGTGTGATAGCATATAAGATGATGTATTAAAAAGCTCAAGATTTTGTAATGCTAGCAATGTAGCTGTGTAGAGGGTAATGTGTCTTACTTAAGTACATTGTTGTTTTTAAAGTGATTATTAAAATAAAAAAGAACAAGAAAAGATTGTACCAATATAATTATTAATAATATAATATAATATATTAAAGACATCATTAGGAGATGGGGAACTAGATCAACATTATTGCATAAATCTCACAAGACTAATACCATGACTGTAAACACTCACTAACAACGACGTTATTATATTGTGGGTTAGTTTGGTGTTATATATTTTTTATAAAGATGATACATTATTTTTCGTGGATACTTCTTGACGAGGGAAATCTTTTTGTAACTGCGATTTCAAATTATATACCTAATTCAACTGTTTACACCTAATATAAAAAATACACATTCCTATTGAGAGTTTAATTTACTTTAACGGTATCTTTACAGTAGTAAAACTACCAAACTAATCATATAGTTGTAACGAAAAATGCAACAAAAAGTTAAAAATTGGTTTCTGAATTTGAGTGATCCTCTAAAACGAGTAAATAATGAATGAGTTCAGTGTTTTAAACGCGCGATCATAAACAAACTTGCCCTCGTTCGTGATGGTATCACAAATGCATTTTCAAGTGAGAAGGGTGTAGCAAATATGTACACAAGTACTGCTCTGCTGTTTAAATACAGATTGATTAATTTATTGCCATGTATTTGATTTAGGTTGGGGACTGTAATGGGTATAGAACAAATGTGCGCTTGTTTGTGTGCACATGTTTTCGCTAAAATATATATGAAACAAAATGTCGTTTAAATGTATTGATTTAAATATTGAAATACTTTTTAACGTGAGGTTTCAAGGTTTGTAAATAGTATGAATCGAATTTCTAATATGTATGTATATTTAGATTAAGCTAATACGACATAAACAAATCGTCAAGTCACTTTAAAAATTATGTGTTTATAAGATTAAGATTTTTTAGGTCTCACACACTTTATACTTAAAAACAATCTTTTCTAATAATAAAATTACAGCACCAATAAAAATACGTATAACTTAATGGAGACAATTAAATAAGGTCTATAATAATGTTAGCAAAAGTTGAATTTTATTAGTGTCTAGGTACGTAGTGATGATGGTAATATTCTATGGGAAAAGTGATCCAAAGTGATAGGCTTGTACTTGTAAAACGATGATTGTAAGATTGAGGTGTTTGTCGCAGTAAACGTATATAATGAATAGCATCTGAAGTTTGTAGTCCACTACAAGAAGCCTGTCTGATTACATGGAATAAAGAAGAAAGTTAGATTACGTGGAAGTAAAGAATATACGGAAGCAATTGAGGAAAGGTTTAAAGTTAGCAAGAGTGAATGGACACTTACATTAAGTAATTGGTATTATATTATATTACTACGATTATATATTTTCTATATTAATTTACCTGTTTAAAAGTTTATTAAGTAATAAGTACTAATAAAACATTCACTTATTAATTTAACTTTGTATGACATAAATTGTTTGGTTTCAAATAAGATGATTAAAAGTGAAATAGAAAAATTACATAAGATACTATTATTCTGAAGCCTACCATAAGCAGTCGAAATAGAGTTGTGTTTTCACAAAGCAGGTTTTTCTATACGAAAACGCTAAATATGTTTTAAAAATATATACTCTTGGCAATATTTGGAATTGTCTCTTGATTTATCTTATAAAATTATGATTTAGAACTTTAATTATTATTTTCAATTTACTTTTAATTTGGTACTTCCTTCTAATAGCAATATATATCCATTGTGCATTTACATTTAACTTTGATTACAACTATACTAAGTGCACCTCTAGTATGGATTACATGTTATATTCCTAACTGAAGGTTTTTATTTATTTCACTTTTACCACACATACCAGACATTAATTAAAACAAAGACAATTATTTCAGATAAACAAATTTAAAAATATGGGAATTAAAACGTATTTTATCTCGATTGAACCAAAATCTGTGCGCATGCTCAATACCTGTCAAGGTGACTAATACGATGAAATACATAACCTGATAACTTGTCATGAAGTAGTACACTGGCTGACGTATCAATAGCAAAACAAATGGCTACCGATGAACGCAATGGAGAAAAATTTAAAGTGGCGAAAGAGTGTGAATTAGAGACGCAACAAAAAAGAAATTTGTTTTACAGTGAATAAATTTGGTTGCTGTTGATTAACACCTGTCAGAATACAAATATATAGCTAAAGTAGTATAGAACAGAAATCTGGGAGCAATGCTTTACGAAATGAGTTGCCCGGACTGGACCACTACATTAACTTGGTTATTAAGTAACTTCTAACTTTGTTTTCTGAACTTCAATGATATTTCATTAATTGTTTCGTTCCAAGAAACTTTTTGCACGAAACTTTGTGAAAAAAACTTGTTTCTCAGTGAAGAACGGCGATTAATTAAAACTTGTCGAGATTTACCTGGGTAGCTTGATTAATGGCGCACAACGCAAAGAGATTAATAGAAACGCGGCCATTCGTATGAGGTTCTTATTGTTGAAAACGATGATATTTATATTATGCATCTGGTTTCATACATCATCGTCACATTCTCTGCAACACAAAGAACACATCATTAAACATATGACAACTAATTACGCTATTAGACGTATAAAGACCTGTTGCGTCATTAAACATGTGACAAATAGTAGTGTCATCGAACATGTGACTACTTGTTGTACCATTAAACATGGGTAAAATTATTAGTGCTAACGATTATTATGAACATGAGATTATGTAAGCCAATAAACATGCGATGAGTAGTTGAGCCATTGAACATATGACAACCAATCGCGTCTTTTAACATTAGACAACCAGTTTTGGCGTTTAACATGTGACAACCAGTTGTGCCGTTTAACATGTGTGACACTTGAAAAGCCACTGAATATGTTTCTACTAAACGTATCATTTAAGTATCTATCATGTTTTAAGTATTGTTGTTGTGTTGTTTTGAGAGGTGGGCGTGGCAACGCCCACAGTATAAATATAGAAGTTTAACCTCACTTTCACCTCAGTTGTATATTAGAGTTTGTAGTAGCAACACTCACTGATGATGATGTATTGGTCATTGAAACGCGTATGGGACAAACAATGAATAACCTGTGAGTTTTATATTTGTTTTTTTCTTATTTGTGTTGTTTATAGTGATGTTTACTGTTTAACAAATCTCTAAATTTTGGCTTTTTCAATAAGTAACAGGATACCAGTACTAATAGAACGGTGCACCATGGACTGACTATGTTTTCTAGGTTCTCAGAAAGCTGACGAACCAAAATTGAGAAGTATTTGGGTAATTGATCTAGTAAAGTGTAAGTGTTTCTATGCAAGAATCTCATGTTGCAGTATTATTTAAATTATAGATTTTATAATTACATATAAATACACACACATACACACACACGCGAGACAGAGAGACACGAATATGAATTAAATGAAAGCTTTAAGCATTTTGTCTCAAAATATGTTACAGGATTGTGTTATATAGAATGAGCTGTACGGCGCCTGGACGACGGCCTATACAGACCCATCAATAATAATTTCTGTTAGATCGGTGTGTCTTAGTCGTAGGTAAAAAATAGAAATAAATACAATTTTTTAAAAGATATGAATCTTAATAAAACCCAATGACCAATAATTTAACTGAAAATAATACCAGTTAATTTCTGATCAATAATTGATAATCACTTTTATTTATTTAATATATATTGAAAAAGTAAATCGTTGTTTCTATAGAACTATAACTTAACTTCGACTTTATCCACATAAAGATTTAAAAAAAAACAACAATTTGAATGAAACGTTTGGGCAACGTAACACAATGCAATACTGTAATACCTAAACGATATCTTTCTATAACGTAATACTACTGTCATCCCACAAGAGGTAGTTTCCAAACTCCATACACAATGCATATGCATTCAAATATCCCAACGCAAGCCCAACTTTCTGAAAGGTCTCACCTCTCTGGATTAGGCTTTGTCTTTGTGATCAAACACATCAGATTAATTAACCCTAGAGTCATATTTCACCGCATTACATGATTCCGCCCTTTGCAGCCTTCGAAAAACAGTTGTTTTTTAGAGTGTTTAGTAACTGTTTCGTTAGAACAAAACCACAAATTTATAGCGCGCGTTTGAAGATGTGCAGAAGTGCAGATATTGATGGAAGCGAGTTTTGGTTGTCCGTTGCCCGTTACTATTAAACGGAATTCTTTTTCCGAGACGTTATGGATGATGCGAGCAACGGGTTATTCTCAGCGGAATTGCAAATAAGATAAATACAAACAGCACTGTTTTATTAGAAAGTAAAAAAAAACTCTGAAAACTTAACAAAGAAGTTGATTTCATAAAGACTTAGAAAGAAAAGACAAAATCAGGAAAATATTATAGTTATTTCAAAAGGACGACTACGAAAGCCGCCACTTCTTGAAGTCCTACAAGTCTTAGCAACTCTAAAAAGGCAGATTCACAGAGACGTTTAAATCTAGTAATATCCGACTATAAAATAAAAGCAGCGCTAAATAATTCAATTTGTTGTGGACAAAACGATATTGATTCTTCAAACACTTTGAAGAGACTGCAAGACCAACGTGCATCTGTGATCAACATTAACCTATGTGTAGCAACGTTTTCGTTGGTAGTTGTAGACAGTCACATCGGTAACTATTGAAATCGCACCTTTAGAAGCCAGTATTTTTTTTATAAAATATTCCATTTAGGATATATCCTAAATATAAAGAAATCCAAATGTATGGTTAGCGATAAAAACCATTACGTCACTATCCCCTTTCAATATGTAGTCATAATATTAAGACAGAGGCAAAATTAAAACTCCCTTTAGCACTATCTAAACGAATATTGGAAAACAACTTAAGTATGTAGGTTGAATTGTGCAGGCAGTAAAGCTGCATAATATATAAGCCTTCACGTCTTACAGCGACCGTTTGCGTTGTATTGCGTAAGCCTACCGGGCCCTTGCGTTGTGATTGGTCGATTCAACTTGTTGACTATTTGAACTCGGTGTATAATTGTTGGTCGGTTAAAATTAGCGTTGGTCGTTTGATCTAACCGAAAATTTTTTGACAATTTCATATATTATTTGATAACCACCCCCCACTTAATGCCTGATTCCAGGGTTACTTTACCCAGGTTGGCTTTACCTGAGGCCTTGCTCCGTGTTAGCTTTACGTAAGGCCTAGCTGCTGGGTGGCTAGGCTTGGATTGACTTTAACCGAGAGCGTGCTCAATATTGGCTCTACCTGCTCCTTGGCGGGTTTAACTAAAGCCTGGTTCCCGGGCGGATTTTACCTAGGACCCCGATCATTTTTGACAGTCTGAAATCGGCCCTCAGGTGACCCCGCCCCCGCAGCAGTCCATAATAGACATACCATATACGGTGATTTGATCCAACCTATCGATTTTCGGCGATTTCATATATAATTTAAAAACTACCCCTAGGTGAAACCACCCCCGCAACGGTCCATAATGGACTCTAGACATATCCCGTACTGTCTGTTGATCCATCCGATCGATTTTCGGCAATTTCATATTTTATTTAAAAACTACCCCTAGGTGAAACTACCCTCAACCGTAGCGATAATGCACTCTAAACTCACCCTATCAGTCACGGCACGTTTTTCCAAAATTTTTTCGAAAACAACCCCCACCCCGAATCTACCCCCGGAGCTACCCCCGGGGATGGTCCTGAACGTAGCTGAGATCATTCCCGCACCTAGGTTCGGTTAGGTTAGATGCAATTTAAAGCCTACCGATCGCCTGCAATGTGATAGGCCGCTTCCCACACAGACAGTTGACTATTTGAACTTGGTGTAAATGTTGTTCGTTTGAACTTCGCGTATGTTGGTAGGTTAAACTTAGCGTAAGACAGTTGTTTAGTTGAAACGTTGGTCGTTTGATCTAACCGATCGTTTTTTGGCAATTTTATATATTATTTAAAACAACCCCTAGGGCGACCTCGCCCCTCATCGAAACAACATACACCCCATACACAACTTTTTCTTAGGTTAGGACACTAGAGCGAGACGCCATTTTGTTCTCGCGCATATGGGCGCTGCCATCTTGTTCTCGCGCTTATGGGCGCCGCCATCTTGTTCCCGCGCTTATGGGCGCCGCCATCTTGGAAAGGGGTGGGGTTAGCAAATCCGGCTTTCCTATTGGTTCCCTCCCAAGCGCCCCGTCTCAACGATAGCCTTCTCTACTTACGGCCGCTAGCACCTCGTATTAAATTTTTACAGACTGCTTTACAGGTCCCTAAATTCCTGTATTTATTGTGGCTATGTAACCCTTGCCCCTGCTCTTAGCTCGTCGCTATCTCCGTGCTTCTTTTCTTGTGCGGGCGAGTTGGACAACGTAATCAATTCAACCTGCAAAATTTTGTTATCTGATTTAGAACACTGAAAAATGTCTATTATTTTAAAATCACTGTAACATTTTTATTATTTACGTTTTTTTAAATTTAGTTTTCGCTATTGTTCATTTTCGATCTTGCTGGTCATTTCAATATGTCGCCCTTCCAGACCGTTACATTATGTTTATATGTATATATGTATACAGTAAACTACCGATTATCCGGGGGCGGATTAACCGGTTTGCGGATTATCCGGGGTCTTCTATTGTTTTACAAATATCCAATTTTTATGTGGCTAGATTCGTGTGTTTAAATTTCCAAACGGTGAATTACATATAACATATTACAGGAATTCAGGTAAATACAGATAAGGCTTAATAGAAGTTAAGATGGAGGGAATAGATATGTAAATATGTACGTACTAACCTTTACATTGAAAGGGAAGCATCCCGACGCGGGCCAGCGAAATAAAATGGGGGGGGGGCGATCAGACTACTGTATGTAAGAGAAAATGACAAAATGCTTGGACGCCCGAAAACCTAATGTATATCATAAGGTTGTAAACAAATGTCAGCTAATCTCGGCTATGAATAGTCTAGGACGTGACATATGCATTATCCATGCCTGTCATATACATTATCGATCTTTATGGCTTTGTGACACACGTGACAGAAATAGACACTGTGCGACAAAATGGTTCTCAAGAAACTTAGATCGCACATTAAAGCTAAATCAATGCTCACAAAAAAACAGACGAAAGTGACAGATTTTTTTGTTAAAAGGTGAGAGTATTATGTGTAAAGGAAATTACACGTGTACATACATAACTACTTTCTAAACTATTTTCTGTATTTATTTTGTCCTCTGAGGATTATTTGTGAATTGCATTAACCGGGGTCATTATTTGTGTAACTTATGGTATAATAATCGATTATCGATTGTTTTTCGTATTCTTCGGGGATTATCCAAGGAATTCGTTATCCGGCGTTGCCGGTCCGCCCTATTCCACGGATAATCGGGAGTTTACTGTGTATATATATATATATATATATATATATATATATATATATATATATATATTTATATATAAATATATATATATATATATATAAAATATAAGAAATACATATACTAAAATAATTTATTGAGTCAAACAATTCAATGCTTTTTTGTTGGCAAACAGTATAATCATTCCTCATGTATCATCATTCTTGTTATGACATCATCATGCTTCTTGTTCGTCAAACATTATTCTTCTTACATATTTATCTGCCACAAAAAAATATGTATTCTCGTATACAAAAGAATAGAACATTTATCATATATATATACATATATATATATATATATATATATATATATATATATATTATAGCTATAGTTGATACGTATTCTTGTATATGAATAACCTATGTTGTTATATATATATATATATATATATATATATATATATATATATATATATAGAGAGAGAGAGAGAGAGAGAGAGAGAGAGAGAGAGGGAATCCTCGGTACTGCGAGGCTCATTCTTTTTTGCTCTGCAGAATGAACGGATGTACTCCAGATAATAACTATTCCTCATATATAAATATATATATAGGCCTATATATATATATATATATATATATATATATATATATATATATATATATATATATATATATATGTGTGTGTGTGTGTGTGTGTGTGTGTGTGTGTGTGTGTGTGTTTGTGTGTGTGTGTGTGTGTGTGTTTGTGTGTGTGTGTGTGTGTGTGTGTTTGTGTGTGTGTGTGTGTGTGTGTGTGTGTGTGTGTGTGTTTGTGTGTGTGTGTGTGTGTGTGTGTGTGTGTGTATGTGTGTGTGTGTGTGTGTAAGTACAGTAAATGTACAAATAGAGAAAATAGAGTTTAACGTTTATCCAGCATAACCGTTCAACCGATTTTGACATTACCTAATGTTTTGATAATGCGCAAACTTTTAACTAGCATAAACGTTACGTGTGTTCTTATATATATGTGTGTTCTATATGCTCTATATGTGTGTTCTTATTCATATGCCTTTGCTAAAAATTCTCGACCCATTCGTCGCGTTCCGTACTACATTCATGGATTGTTGAATGCTGTGAGTCAACGAAAAGACTGTTTCTCAGATATTTCCCTTCACGACATAATTTCGGTTTGTTAAATATATAGTTAAATAAAATGATGGCATGGAGGATAAAATTTAATTAGATTACATATTAAATAAAGGTATCTGTATTTTAAAAACTTGCATTCATCAGTGTAGTTTTGTGAAATCAATAGGGCTGTAGTCACCGTATAAGAATCCAAATCTAGTTACAAAACTACAAAGTTGAATAAAAATTGGAAATGCTGATACTATTCATGAGCGAAAAAACAGTTAATAAACAAAACCAAATAAATATTTTTGTTTAATGTTTGCTTGTTTTACCTAAATATATGTGTAGATATATATATATATATATATATATATATATATATATATATATATATATATCGCAATATGTATTCTTGTGTATTAATAAAGAACTAAGTCAAAATACAAATACTAGAATTATAATCGAATTTACAATTCAAAGCTTTTCGTTGGCTAATAGTACCAACATCATCAGGAATATTAAACAATTAAAATTAACATATGTGCAAATTAGATCAAATAAATAGCTATGTCAAATCAATTACAATGTTGTTAAAACGTTTTTTTTATTTTGCTGCCCTAACATTACAAACACTGAATATACTATCAAATTTAGACTTTACTTGTATTTGTTCATTTATTAACTCAATATTAGTATTATATTTATGTATTTCTAAAGCTTCATAAAGCTTTATTAGTATGCATGAAAAAAACGGTGTATATAAATTAGAATGTGATTATTGTAATAAAGTTTATATAGGACAAACTAAGAAAAAAACTTAAAGATAGATATAAACAGCATTTTAATCCTTATAAAAAGCCAGATATATTTGTAAATCAAATTTTGCTAGTCATTGTATTAATAATAATCACTTATTTCCTAATATAGATAATATGATACTTGTAAAAGAAATTAACAAAGGCCTGAGAATTAATATTTATGAAGCTTTAGAAATAGATAAATATAATACAAATGATGAGTTGATAAATGAACAAATACAAGTAAAATCTAAATTTAATAATATATTCAGTGTTTGTAGTGTTAGGGCAGCAAAATAAAAATTTTAGCAACATTGTAATTGATTTGGCATAGCTATTTATTTGATTTAATTTGCACATATGTTAATTTTATTTAAATGTTTAATAATCCTGATGATGTTGGTTCTGTTAGCCAACGAAAAGCTTTGAATTGTAAATTCAATCATAATTATTGTATTTGTATTTTGACTTATGTTCTTTATATATATATATATATATATATATATATATATATATATATATACATATATATATATATATATATATATATATATATATATATATATATATATATAGGTATAGGTATATAACAATCGTTAGATACATTTTAAGTATCTGCTGTAAATGATTAGTAAATATAATTTTTAAGATGCCACTGGTATCTAGCCTCATTAGTAGTTCAATATTTACGTCTCTGTTCTTGACCTACGCTCACGATAGTAGTGAGTATTTTCGGTTACTTGATCATCGTTTATGTCTCCACTAATGCATTATTTTTAATAACAAATAATCGAGCGCAATGTCATAGTGTAAGTACGTAATATTCCCCACTTACAAATTCTTCAGCTAATCCTTGCTATCCAACATTTAAATGGAGGATAATTGAACCCAGAAATAATATTTAGCGTCTGTTATTACATCGAAACGTGACTAGAATTGTAATAGAAATGTTCGGATCCTGCTTTTCAGATTTATTGTTTCAAACAATTGGCTTAGCATTTAGTCGGCAATTATTCATTTTTTTCTACAGTATTTATAAAGCCCCATGGTTAAATTAGAATCTAAATACTTTTTCTATTATTTTATTATTATTTGGATAGTAATATAACGACTGTATTTTATATAGATTGCAGTTACATACCCAAAAAGACATTGTATTTTAAAGACAAATTTTTATGTCATATAGTTTTTAATAAATCCAATGGAACACGACATTAGCCAATGAATATTCAACACAATAATTGTCCTAATATTTATAAATGAAAAAATAATAAAATTATTTTAGTATAAACTGAAACCAATTTACACTCTGAGGTTTCCAAAACAATCTGTGAGCAAGTGCTCGGGAAAGCAATCGTAACTTTGTAGCGAAACTTCTGGTAATACTTCGATGAAGCTAAATTTCGTATATTTTGTTTCAAGATATCACTGTTGAGACGACATGCTAGCGGTATAATGTGTTTATAATGTACCTGCTCAGGGTGACAATAATTGCCCTTTTGGAGGGGTGTAATATTATTTACATTTTTAAAAGAACCGATAATTGTGTGAAGAAAAACTTAAAAACGTCTTACACGAAACTGAAAGTTATGTTTTAAGTGATTATTGCCTACCTAAGTAGCACTTTGGAAGTTACTTAGTTACGCGTTTCTTAACAATCGATCAGTTACGAAGCTGACCCTCTATTTAGTTTAACCCCATTTCATCGCGTTTAAAGTCGAAACTCATTACGTGTCTCTAATTTATAATTCTACAGAGAGTACCAGGCAGCACTTCGTAGAGCCAGCCGTCAGATATCATATTTTTGACTGCTTCTGATGCAGTGGAAGATTTAGGAGGAGGGGCATTTTAAAGTTCAAGTTTGTGGGACGTCTAAGGCTAGGACTATTTGGTTAGATACGAACAATTTTGCCTATACAATTTGAAACTAAATTGTTTTATTTTAAAATATTTATTTTCTATTTGAAACCGGAGTACTTTTTAAATCCCAAAGATATATTTAATAATTTACCTTTCAAACAACACACACAAGTAATATATTAAAAAAAAACAACCCAGAGTATAAAAAAAACTCTAAATAACACCAACCTATTACTTATTATAGAAAACTAATTCCACTAATGTTAGTAATACAAGTATAATCAGTAATTGATTCAGAAGCTTTGCGGAAAGGTATTAAATAACGACTATTTAATAAATTGAGTGTAAGATTTCGTTATTAAATTCGATGAAAGTAATGCAAATTTATTAACACTTTTGCATATATTGCGATATAGGAACACGTAAATGAGAACTACACATTAGAAGCAAATGGTGCATATGTTAGCTCATTTATGTAATAACTCATGTACGACAATTAACATTACCTGGAATTTTACAGGTGATTTTAATCCAGTGGTAACACTGGTATCAGTTTAAACTAATAGAAATATATTCGCCTCTTCCATGCTTTTTTGTTACAATAAATAGGTCACGTTGTCATGCTGAGGCCGGCTTCTACATTAAAACTTCGACAAAATATAGCCCCATCGCATGTCAGCCCCACATTAGCCCAGAGGCATGTATGAAGTGTAATACAATTAATAAGCGGGAGGATAATTGTTAGGTTTATATATAATTATTGTTATGAAACTTTTCTTTTCCTCACCATAGTTGCTTTGTAACCATGTTCTGACTGTTTTAAAAATAGATTCATTAAAAAGCCACTGCAGAGAGCTTTTTGCTATTGAAGGTTGTCAAAGTGAATAATAAAGTGCAAAATACAGTTGAGTCCGCAATGGTGTTTTGTTGGGTTCTGAAATTGCTATTTTCATTTTGAAAATACCAATATAAAAGTGCCTATTTTTAGTTTCTAGCTGTAATTAGAATTTTTATAAGAACATATTATTTCCAAATAGGTAAACATATCGATCGTGTTAACCTACTCCACTTATCAATCTCTCTATTACTGATCATGTCAGTGGAATATACTATGCACGTAAAGAGTATCAATAGGTAATTACCTAATGATACAATACTTCATATTTCCAATATTAAGTTGCTAGCTTACCTGGGAAACTTCGCACTGGCTAAAAGTAAATGCATGGCGTGTCAACATTAGCTGAACTTAATCTAGTATTTTATTAACATAAATAAAGCTGAACTTATAGTATTAGATCGAGAAAATTGTGACTGCTAAAGCTCTTGATTATAATTTATTGAAGTGCACTCGTATATAAGTTAATATTTGTCTGCTAAAATTATTTAGTTTGTGTTGGGGCACATGTGGCTCCTGTCACCGGCGTCCTACGCTCCTGAGACTCACTATGCTAGAAACCTTTCCAGGAATGTATTCAACATCTTCCCTAAATCTCGTGGCGATCGGATCTGTAGTTTAGTAACGCATAGGGTTCATATATACATACATACAAACGTTCCATTTTTAATATATAGAGGATAAGGATAGAACTATTATATAGGTTAAAATGTTTCTGGAATAGTTTATATTTTTCACCTGCCCCCTGTGCCCCTTCCCCCTTGAGCTAATCGTTTTTATGTATATAGATATGTAGCTGCGTCTTATAGGTTAGTATTTTTTTGTTAAAAATAATTGGTTTGGGGAGTCACTATTACCATGTGCCCCTGTAGCTACGCCCTGGGGACTTGCTGTGCCAGGACCCTTCCCAGGAAGTACTCAACCATTTCCCAAAGTTTTATTGCCATCAGGTCAGTGGTGTATTAATGCGAACGCGCAGTAACACACACACACACACACACACACACATACACACACACATACACACCTCACACACACACACACACAAACACACACACACACATATATATATATATATATATATATATATAAAGAACTAAGTCAAAATACAAATACAAGTATTATAATTGAATTTACAATTCTTGTATTTCTATTTTGACTTAGTTCTTTATTGATACACAAGAATACATATTGCGATATATATATATATATATATATATATATATATATATATATATATATTTATATTTATATATATTTATATATATATATATATATATATATATATATATATATATATATATAAAGAACATAAGTCAAAATACATATACAAGAATTATATTTGAATTTACAATTCAAAGCTTTTCGTTGGCTAACAGTACCAACATGATCAGGAATATTAAACAATTTAAATTAACATATGTCATATGTTAGCTTTGAATTGTAAATTCAATTATAATTCTTGTATTTGTATTTTGACTTATGTTCTTTATTAATATACAAGAATACATATTACGAATTTACATATATATATATATTTATAGCACCGTCTTATAGTTTAATATTTTTCTGCTAAATTCAATTGGATTGAGAAAGTCACGTTCCTCCTGTGATCCTCCCGCAACGCCCTTGTGACATTGCTATGCAAGAAACCATCCCATAAATGTATTCAACAATTTCTCAAAGATTCATGGTGATCGGAAGAGTGGTTTATTGATGCAAAACGCATCCTTCACTTCATTGATTTATATATATATATATATATATATATATATATATATATATATATATATATATATATATATATAGACATTAGCCTAAAAATCTAATTATAGTAAATTAGAAATTAGTATCGTAATAATAATGAAGCGTTTATTATTTAATTTATTAACTACGTCAGTGAATCCCTACGACGGGTGGCAAAAGGCTCCTAAAAACTAAAACTATGACTCCGGTTCATACTATTTAGCGCGATGGAAAAAATATGAAATGTAATTGTAGAGGTGTTTGTTTTCAACATGATTTTGGAGACACTTAGAGCGGAATACATTTATGGGTGAGATTATAATATTAACATTTATCTAAAAGAATGATACTGGAATGATCTACAAATTGTGAAGAAATCGAACGAACGTAAATAGGCATATACTCTTTTAGGAGGCTACGTGGAAGGTGAAGTGTCTTGAGGCCAGAGAGTACACTAGAAGTTATTAATCTCGTGTGTTGAGACACAGAGACAAGGCGTATTTCAGAAAGCGCAACTCGGCCTTGGAGGCTGGCCAACTCTGAATGCATATGTGATATTAAGTGTTAGAGAAATTACGCCTTTTGGGTAGACGAAAATGTTAAGATAAACAAGTAGAGCTCCTAATTAATACATTGTTAATCTAATTAACTAAACTTTTTCCTAATATTGTTCTAATATTTCCAATCACCTTATAAGTAATCACTTAAACAATAGTATATGACTATCCGAACTTTGAATTTAGTAAATTTGATAAACTTACTGAGACAGAACGTTTTAGATCTCTATGTGCCGATCTTCATCAGTGTATTCAGTGAAGACACTGATGAAAATCGGCACATAGCCATCGAAAACATTCAGTCTCAGTAAGTTTAACAAATTTACGAAATACAAAGTTCGGATAGTCATAAACTATTGTTTAAGTGAATAATAAGATTCACCGAACGTAATGGACTATAAGATTCAAGAACCTGATTATAGTCTAAATAAGACCAATTTTACAAATTTATAACTATTAAAATAAATTGTTGTTTTTTATAAACTGGTAACCAATTTTAAATACATAAAATATATACAAAAATCTTCTATATATTACATTGTTACAAATCCAGCTACATTTGCTACGTATTGATTCTTATCCTTTTTCTTGATAATATATTCGTTTATTCGAAAATAAAATTATATGGACAGTAATTCTACATTTCATAGGAATGGCAATGCCATACACCTGTCTTATGACAGATATTATTTAGTGTGCGTGGCTGTGTGCGCGCGCTTGAGCGTGCATGTGTGTGTTGATGTGTATACATTTGGATCTTTCTGTCTCTCTGTCTGAGTTTTGAATGTTGTTACGTCAGGCGAGGGTTGATTTGCAACTGAAATGTACATAAGGTTATCAAGATATTTGTTTAGCTATAGGGTGTTATAAACTATTTAATAAAGCCTACTACAATAACTGGCTTTGCATGTCGGAAACGATGTGTATCAATTTTTTTAGTTAGGAACAGGTTGTATATGACATTATTGCAAAAGTAGGGACTAACGATGTGGCAAAACAATCGTTTCAGAAAATAACACACACTATATACAAATACAAGGCACTCTTTGAAGTTGGTTGTTATTATAGGGAATTGTAAACATTATTTAAATAATGGCTTCCGGCAAAGCTAAAACTTCGGCGTAGCGTGTTAGTTGGCCATTAGTGCGGCGAGTAGAAAGTATTAGCATATTAATAAAAAATAAATCGCCAACTAGATTATGACGTAAGAGGTATTTTGTTACAATCATAAAACGGTGTTTTGTTATCAGTAACTCTTATGGACGTTTATTCTTTACATTGTTGAAGTCACTGTGGCATATGGCTTGGAGAAGGCATATGCAAAAAATGCTCGGTGTAGATTATACATGTTGAAGATTCATTAATAAGAAACGTACATTTAGGTCGGATTGCGGAAATAATGTCGGATTTATTTACTTTATTGTGAGAAAAGTAGAATGATGTAACAGTGTTCCTTGGTTTTATCCGGCAATTCGATTAGGTATTTGGGCCTATGTTATATTTAGTATGTCTGTGAAATATTGTAATAATATATTCATTATTTGATATAATGTTGAAAGCTAGAAGACTTAGTTGAGTCAACGTTTTTTTTTTTAAATAAGTATTATAATAAATTATTGTAAAATAATAGAAAATAAATTAAATTAATAGCAGTTTAAACACTAAAAGATGTGGTTTTGAATGAAAAAAAAATATTTGCTTAAAGTTGTTTGAAACACACACGCACACACACACGCACACACATACACACACACACACACACACACACACACACACACACACACACTGCGACGGTCTACCCAGCGCACGCTGACTACTCCTCTTAGCCGTTGTTTCCTCTGTATCCACACTTACCTGTAGACCGCCGACGCAGGTAAAATTTTAAACAAGGAGATCTGACTCGAGCCAGAACCTGTACCGCTGCTTTCCAAATTCAGGTAGAGAACCTGTTACTGGACTTTGATTTTAAAAACCTATCCTACTGATATTTAACCCTTTGAGTCACTATATCTCGGCGAATATTTTATTTAAAGGCAACACACAGCTCATTGACCAGATTGTACAATTTAAAAAAAAAAAAATAAGTGAAAAAGAAATTTAATTCTTAGTCGCAAGTTAGTAGAAACCGTCGATTTATATTGTAACGTAAATTATTTTAAACGTTAATTCCTGAGGAATTATGGCTGATGTTTAATATTGTCGTAAATATTACATAATAAGATGATTGACCTGCAATGTCTAGTTTAGTTGAAATATAAGAATTATGTGTTCATTAAATAATTTAAGGCACAAATTTTAATTTAAACAAATCAAACTTTAGTTTATTAAAATAAAAATATGTACGATATCACGAACAAATCATATTAAAGTAATACTACGCTACTTACAGATCTTACAAATTTTACAGATTAATTTTTATATAGAGCTTTACATGCTACAAAATCTACGGCTGAGCTACTGACCCTTTTTCGAGATTGCTTTACGTATTCAATTTACATTTAAATTTATGATTTCAACTTATAAAAAAAATATACTACATGATACAATGGAATTTACAATTACTCCACTTCCTTTCTTAGAAAAAGAAACATAGCATTATCAGGACTTTGAACGTTTAAAATTTTGTCTTTAAAATGTTGAACGATTAACGTTTAAAAGTTAAATTTTGCAATTTTGTTCACTAAACTTCTTAAAACTTATGACTTAGCTGTGTCGTTACAAACTGGTGTAGCCTGCCGTGGATTCGTTCTTAGATTCCCAGAATCTGCATTTTGTATTTGCTCGCTCGTAATTCCGAATCTGGTCCCGGCGTTGTACCATAACGCAGCATTTCTTATATTAAAAAAAAAAAAATTAAATATAGTAAACTGGTACATGTTTTGAAAATAAAAGCTTCCCCTCGGTCTTCACTCTCAATGTGTGTGCAGTCGATCACATGGTTAAAATCGGAAAGAGACGGAGCTGCGATTACTTCCCGAGCATTTTAGTTTCCGCGCACCGTTCTGCGCATATTACAGTTTCAAATTTCAACCTACAGGGCAGCCTCGCAAATAGATTTAAAATATACAATTCACAATTTTGTTATTTATTGTTACATTTTGTAATTAATTCACTTTTGTTTTCTGAATCTGGTTTAATATCTAACACGCCTAAAATGTGTTACATATTTTCCCCCAATTTAAAAAAAAATCGTGTAATTTCATTTTCCATTAATTGTTTTTATTTAATTTAATAATTTGTTAATGACCCAAACAAATAATGACCCAAATAATTTTGGTAATGACCCAAATAATTTGTTGAATCAGCAACCAAACTATATTCCTTTGAGAAAAATATCACAAACCCATTTAATACCATTTCGATAATTAGAACAAACTTAATTTAACAAAGAAACATTTTATAGGACATCAACATAACACAAACAATATTAACTCTGCTTTTAATTTAAAACTTTTTTAAACAAAAATGAAAATTTCCATGTAAACCCATAATCAACTTTTTATCTCCATAGACATTTAGATTTAAAATACCTGTAATAGAACTATTCTTATTACCTTTTTTTTGTCCCATGGTTGTCTCTATACAATACATACTTATAAAATTTTTCTAAGTCAGCATTAATATATACTTTTGATGAAACTCTCTTATTATTTTGAAGAGTTGTTTTAATATAAAAGCCTATTTTAAAATTTTTACATTTATCTTTAATTTACTTCTGTTAAAAATTTATCTTTAAATTTTTAATTAAATCATAGAAATTTGTTATATAACTTCATAACTGATTTATTTTACATTATAAAATTTTTAAACATTGCATATTTCAAATATTTTCTTCAAAAATTCAAACTTCTTGTAAACCTTTTTATATCCTAAAGTTTTATAAATGCACAATTATATCTTTTCAAATTTTAAAGTCATTACTTTCTCAATTCATTATTAAATTTCAATCAAATTCATCATTTATTAAATTTCTTTCAATTTATCTCTTTGTATGTATACATTACCTAACCTATACTAGCTATATTTTTCACACCCACTCCCTGGGATCTGTGAAAACCTGCTTACTTGCTGTGAGCCACAAAAAAATTACAATTTTTAAACGAAGCTATATATTTCTTTTTCTCAATATACAAAACTAAGTATTTACTAATGCCTCATAACTTCTCTCTGTTATATCTACAATATTTGTACATCTTATATCCTTGGATTTCAATACCCATATTTTTAATATCCAATTTTATTCTTAAATCAAATCCTATACTTTGATTTAAAAATTATATAGCTAGCATGTTGACACACAAAGGACTATATTCAATCTAATACCATTAAATTTCTTTCAAATATTTCTTTTAACTATTTTAACTATAAAAAATTTTGCTAAGCCCTTGCATTTAGGAATGAGAATGAAAATTAAACGTAACCTAGGCTTGTACATTCATACACAATTTTGGGGTCAGGTGTTTAGTCTGTCGGGTGTAGAGTTATGTTTTTTGAGATCTTAGTCTATGTCTATCTCGTTCAGAAAGTTTATAGTATGGCGACGTGCACTTCGCCATACAATGTGCATTGTGTAGTCCTGTTTTGTAAATTGTATATTAAGGCACATCTCAACTCCTTGTTTATTTATTCCCGTTTTTAAAAACAAGGCTCGAGTATTTACAATTTTAAATTTTTCCAAAAAACTTGTTTTACCATTTCAAAAGATATAAATTTTGCCTAAAAAAATTTTATACAACTATTACATAACTTATACATTTAATTTTTTTGTTTTTTAACCTTTATAACAAACTTATAAAATTATATTCCATTACACATTACTTTTAAATTTTAATTATAATCTGCTTTTTTTCATTTTATTAATTAGAGTCATATTACGTTTCAAAAAATTATTTAGCAGACAGTTTTATTTTAAATTTTAAATCATTTCAATTTTTTAATCTTACAAACGTTAACAATATGTTTTTATTTGTCTGATAAATTAAACCTACCCCAAGAATTCAGAAAACAAAGCGAGCAAATTGACCTGAACACGTAAGCAATCTCAAAAATGTTCAAACATTGAAAGGGCATTATGAATCAGCCGCACTCATTGTAAACAAGGGATTTCCGCCCCTTGGAGCAACCATACGATACAAAGAAAACTGATCTAAACTTGTCTATACTCTAATCTCTCTTTTCCAAACAACTTGCTTTACTTTGCAAACTAATTCTTGTGCGTTTAATTTTTAACTACGTTTCTGAAACAAACTGATTTATACTTGAAAACTTTCCCTTGTTCAAACAAGTACGCTTTCACGTTTGCAAACTAATTCTTTACGTTTTATTTTCAACTAAGTATTTTTAAACACCTTCCACTCTCTATTAAATTATGATTGACTTCAAAAAATATTATTATTTTATTTAATATACTGAACTTTTAAATCTATTCAACGCAGCATTTCTTCTATTAAACAAAAAATTAAATATAGTAAACTGTTACATGAAAATATTAAAATATAATATATAATAATATGATATATAATATATTATAATATAATATTAATATATATTAAGATATTATAATATATAATTAATATAATAATAATATAAAATTATTATTGATAAATATTATTTTGAAAATAAAAGATTTCCCTCGCTCTTCAGTCTTAATGTGCGTGCAGTCGATGACATGGTTAAAATCGGAAAGAGACGGAGCTGCGATTACTTCCCGAGCATCTTAATTTCTGCTCACCGTTCTGCGCATATTACAGTTCTAAAATCTCAACCTAGAGGTCAGCCTCGCCCATAGATTTAAAATATACAATACACAATTTTTTTGTCTTTTTTAGCGAAACACCCGAAGAGTAAGTATAGGATGGGTCAATTTGTTGTCTTGTTGGGATGTGCCATTAATTACGAAATCTGTGTTCGACAGGAATTAAGTAAGCTTTAATTGGAAGTTGTTGTAGAGTTTTTATTAGAATAAAGTTACAAAGCTGTGCATAAAAGGTTCATCACAGCGAAACAATTAATGAATTGTCATAAAGGAAAATAGTCATGCCTTTGTTAAGCATTGACCCATAAATGACGCCACCTTTTAGTTTATATAGGCCTATCACAAAAGAATCGCTATATCTATCTCTCATATAATGTGAAGGCATGTAATTTCAAGAATTAGGAATGAAATTATTGTTTATTCTGATTCAATAGAATAATTAATAATTTTCCGAATTAATTTATGAAAAACTTATAGTAATAATGAAGATTGTTTTATTAGAACAAAAACCTTTATTCTCAGATCGATGTTTCAATTAGTAAATCGTTATTTTATAAGGAAAACACAATATCATTTCGAATAATAATAATTACAGTTGAAATTCACGAATTGGTATAATTAAACAAATATGACATGTCAGGAAAGAGCTAGGAACAAAGAAACAGATTTAGATTTTTTTAAAAAAGATTTGTTTATGGTACTTATATTAGGAAGAAAATAAAATACCATTGAAAATCTCCCTTAGCTTTAAGATTAGTAAGAATTCTCAAGAAAATTTAAAGGCTAAACTAAGAATCGCGTTGAAGGTTTTCCAACAGAGTAATTTGAAAGACGCTTTAACTTGAACTTAACTGAACAGGTATTGTTATTATCATCCATTTGATTCATAACTTCCATGTCGTTTCTTATCCTAAAAAAATTCTACTCGTTTGTAAAATGAAATTACTATATTTCACCTATTAATCTAGTGGTCTGATGTAAAGAGATACTTTTATAATTCTCCAGAGTTAATGTCTTCACACTTAGACATTTTAACGGTTTAATTTATCTCTTAGCAGCATTCGCCATTATTAACACTGGCAACGTCAACCTGGAAAAGTGTTGATTAATTGATTTAGCCTACTTTAATTTTACCACTTCTACTAAACTTTATTATTTAAAAAGTAACAAATTGTTATTTGTAGGCTATGTCCATTCTTTCTCGGTGTTTTATATCATTGATAGAAGAACAATATATTTTTTGCACTCTATTCTCTCACAGTAGTAGCTCTGGCTATCTCTTAGCACTTGGACTGGAATCGGATATTGAAACGTTATTTATATGAACTTAGTCGATGGACATAACTATAGTGTTTTGCCGTAAATAAAAGTGGATGGCTTGGATAGGCTTCTAGTTTTACAAGGTAATATTCATGCAAAAAAATGTGGGATATCATTTTCATATATTACTGAAACCTACCACGTATGTTAGGATTGAGTTTTACTACTTCATCATTGTCTGTCAAAATATTTATTTAATATTTTTTTATACCATATTAATACTATTTGCAATCCAACCACTCGATTTTGTTTCTAGGTCGTTCTTGAGTTCTGTCATATATTATATAACCTTTTAGCCGCTCTATTTAAGAATTATTTAGTTCTAGTTTATATTTATTATCAACTACTACAGAATTTTAATTATTATTCGTTGTTTTAAACGTTTGTTTATATATTCATATTTTTAGCTCTAATATATGAATTTTAAATTAAACATGACCTAGTTTAGATTTCATTAGTTAATTTAATCTTGTTTTTCCTGTATAAATGATGAATAGTTAATATTTAAATTACCCGTCCTTTTTGTCGTGGATAAAACGCAGTTTTACCGTTTACAAAAAAATGTATTAATCATGTCACACAGGTTGTTAGAACTTCTGCCAGGAGCGTTGACGCAAAGAGTTGGTTTACGTAACTTTCCTATACGTGAACTGTACGTATAACTCCACATTAAGGGAAACATTAAACAAGTAACCTCTTTTTTATAAAGTCTTCCTTTTGATAGCCATCCTTTCAAATATTTCTTTAAAAACTAATTCGAAAAATATAAAATTAACCGTTAAATACCGATACACTTATAATCTTAATTTCAGAATCAGTTTTACTTGAAACACAGTTAACATCTGTTAACAGAAAATAAAAGAGCAAACAGTTGTTGAGTTATTCTAATTTTATATACTAATAAATAAAAATCAAAAAGAAAGGCAGACAAATTGTAAACTTTAAGAAGAATCAAACATTATTCATAATAAATATGTTTTATGTTTTCAAAATAAAACATATAAACGATATTCTCTGAAATAAGAGGTATTATGAAAATAGCTGGTTACAAGTTTAAGGCCATAAAGGATTAACTTATCTTTCGGGTCGACCTCCACACAGAAACAGATTTTGATGGAGCACATTGTCACAATATATGAGGCTATCAGTATACTGAAGGGCGTTTTATGTGTGGATTTTGTTCGGAATAGACCCGCTATCCAATTATGCCTTAGTCCCAACATGGTTAAAGGGATAATTCATTGTCAACTTTGAAATTAGGGTGAGAAGGACAATCTATGTATTTATCTATGTATTTCTAAAGAATTGATAATGAAATTCATTCAAATCTATCAAATAGCGATACGCTATTATGGTGGTGTGGTATATTTCTTGTTGGTGCTACCATATGGTTCCCTTAAGGCATCTAAGTAAATTCTGAGTCAGTGAGCATTACAGGTGAAATGGTTTACATATGAAAGTAGAGGGTTTCGGGTTAGTGTAAGAGATGTGATAAACTAATCAATTTAATAGCTAGAGCACAGTTGCGTTATTTCAATTCCTAAACCATTACAAACTATTACTGATGACCTCCTGACGACACTACTATGTTAAAGAAGTGTACATAAATGTTGAGTTACTATTTTATAGCAAAGATTTATAATTATCTGTTAATAATTATTTTAAACGGATATATATGAGTTTACTCTGATTCAATTTAACAAAAACAGTTCTGTTTCCTATGATAAAAGTAGATTATAAGTCGTGGTGGATTGTAAATCAAATTAGAGATTATAAGAGAGAGAGTGCATAAAAGTGAACGAATGTAGGACTACTATAAATGAATCGGAACTATTAAGGTGAACGGGAGCGATCCACTGTCGTCAAAAGATACTCATAATTCTGAATATGAAAATCGGACATACATTTCATAATAACAATATTGTCTGTCCTGCCCTACGAACCCTTCTATCTGAGTAATTAATTCTACCGCCAGAGACAACTGTTTAAATGAACTTTTAAAGAACTAGAGCACAATATACAATATTGTTTTCTGACAGTTTCTTTACCTATATTATCACTTTTGATTATTCTGTACCACAACGTCTGAAACAGGCTTCTATCTACTTGCAGGTATATATTTGTGTTTAGACCTTTTCCATCCCCAGAATATTTAAAGAAGTTATTTTTTTAAAAATAATCTTTGTCTGTGAAGTATAAAACCAAATATCTTCCATAGCGAATTAACTTGTAAATCAATACGAATTAAACATTTCTTATATATAAATCATCAATGTCTGAAACATCGTTACCTCGTAATCATAACGGGATCTATATCTCTAAGCCGTACTTTGAGTGCCAAACTTCGTATAGGGAAGCTAGTCACTCGGTTGAACGTTTTTGATTAGTGTTAAGCCGCTAGACACTATGACCATTGTAGGATAGGAACAGATTGAGATTATTTCTGATACTACGGTAAGGAAGGACATACTTCACTAGAGGATATAGGGCACTACTCCTCTTCCGAGGACCTTATGTACCTTGGTATAAGGTTTTGTTCCACCTTTACACCCTCTTTGTTAGGAAAATGAGAAGGTAACATAGGTAAAATTAGGTACGAAAAAAACATAATGATCCCCGAATGATCAGTCGGTCAAAACAGATCCAGCGTTCAGGAAGTGACTCTGAAGTGTGTACAACTGAGAATATTTGATTGCAATACATTTCTCTTCCATACAAATATCGGAACTCTTTGTTCAACAGTGTCTCACGGAAACATTGTTACGAAATTCCCAGGAGTCAAATGTTATCTAAATATATAAATATATACATTATATAAAGAAAGATACAAGGTGAAAACAATGGTGTAAATCCAAATTCATTTTACATTTACTTTATTAATACTTACGTAATAAAATATCTACTCAATTTGCACCTACAATGTAGTGATAATTTCGGTGATAACCTCACTAATTCATTAATTTATTAATAAGGTTTATTTACACAACTTTCTAAACACTGTAATAGATATTTACAAATAAAGAATAATGACCAACGTTCACAAGTGCAGCTAAATTCTCTTAACATTAAGTATCTCTTTAGAAACCGATAACAATCGATTGACTGTGTCCCTGGCAACGCATTTTCTAAAGGATGATGCTAGGTGTTTTCTAACAAATTTCGCCCCCGCCAATGTCGGCAACAATAACTGTTTAGGAGGGGGGGGGGTTATTTATGGTGTTTAAATAAACCAATCCGTTTATTAAGATATGTAACTACATATTTTACTAATTTTTTTTTGTAATTATTCGCAACAAGAGTTCTTTCAAAAGAAAACTTTCAAGAGTTCTTTCTTGGTAAAACTGTTAGTGTACACTGTTAGGTGCAACACAGACGGCTTCCGTCATATCTTAATAATGTTTCATTAGTAGGTAATGGAGTGAGCGTCACGCCAGTTTCAGAGGACGCGAGACATGACAGCGGCGGCGGTATCTGTCAGCAAGCATCGCCTCCAGGCTCTAGGGATATTAGCTACTATTACTTTATTTCGGCAAGTAGACCCGTTTTATTGTACCATTATCATTTAGAAACTAATGTCTACAAACACGGGAATTTAGATGCTATTTGTAAACAGCTATACTGTCAAACGTTTACTTCATTTAATATTAGTAAATGCAAATAAAAGTATTATGAATTTTAATTTTTTCATTTATTAAACTTTCTATGTATTGAATAATTATAGGTTGAATTCGGCCTTTTTTTATTTTAGTGGCATTATCTTTTGTCGTATACTAGTTTTAAAGAAGGTGTTAGGTCTAGATTTAAGGCCATTAAATATTACAAAACGCACTAAACGCCATTAGTTTTAAATAACCCAGAATACATTTTGGTTGCGAAGCAACCATCCACAAAAGCATCAAAAGAAAAACTTAAGAATTGATTTGGGTATTTTATTGACTCTGAGGATGGTTGCTGAGTAACAGAATTGAGCATAATGCTTATAAACATTTATTTTGAATATAAATTGTATGTTACTCTTTATAAATTTATTACAGTTTTTCAAAATATAATGTAAACACACTTTATTACTGGATGACCTCGTATATGAGAAAATTCATTGCCAAAGATTTTTAATATCCTATCATATCAAGTGAAATAATTAGACTAGTTAGTCAGAGGGAAAAATCAGGATAAATATTTATTATTGAATTTAAATCGAATCAAAATAAGTCCTTAATTGAAAGACAAATTTAAACCGAGCTATTGGACGACAAAAAAATGTTACAAAATAATTACCTGAATATCTAATATTTTAATTGTTTAAGTTTCAAATGATCAATTGTTAAAATGTTTCTCCCTCTGTATTCGGATTAAATGAGATATATTCATGTAAATTAAAAGCTATGTGAATGAATATATGTATGAAAAGAGATACACTCTTACCCGAATTTATATGTAGATAATTTTGCATTAATAATGAATACGAAAACTCTATATCTTTAACAATGCTCATGATGACATTCGGTGTTATTTGTAGGGAATAACCATCCATGAATTTTTCTGTGCGTTAGATGCAGCGGTTCATTATGAATTAATTTACATGCGAAACTATTTAGGGTAAATATAACATTTAATTATTTCAGGAAGAACGGAATTTTTGTTTAAAATTTAAAATACTATAACGAGTGCTCATGTATATCATAAGACATTCATATTTTTTCTCATTCATAAACCATTTATTAAGATTGAAATATCTGCATACGAAGGAAAATATATTTAAAAAATTAATAATTTAGATTTTTATTTAACTTGTGGGAAATAGAAACTTTGCGTTTTATGAGCTGCACTTTTTTATATTATTCTCAGAATTTTACTCTATACTTGTCAAAATTTTGTATTTTGTTCTTTTGAGTAAAAGAAAAGATATTTCTTACTAATGCGTTTCCTATCCCAATGCCTAGGTAGTCTACTTTACTGTTAATAAATTACTTTCTATATGTAAAATATTTACCACTTTATTACAGCTATACAACATTGGATAATAAATTTACATTTAGATCAAACCGTCCAATAAATGGCGATTAATGTATTTTATTTCAAGGTGTGTCCGCAAAGCTTTCTGAGCCGTGAGGTTTTCCTGCAACAGTCATGCTTTAGGACGTCTGAGGAAAGGGATTCCGCTATAAATGTTCATTAGTATCATTGTTTGTTTGCATTTATAGAAACCGAATATCATCGGCTTCCATCTTTAAGAGGATTGGCTCTGCAGTCTGAAGTAAATTGTAATTGTATGTTCCTAAAACCCCTCAATTAAGAAAAACACTACTTAGAAAAACTAAACAAATTAAAGCTTCAAAAAACCTAATGTTTGCTAACAGAAAAGTTTTTACCACGAATACCAATAATGAGAACTCATGTTTACAAACAAAAACAAGTAACGTGTGCTATCGTTTGGGAATTAACATTAAACATTATTATTATTGCGACGAAATTTAAGAAAAAAATATGAAATATTAGCTGTAAGGACGAAACATGTTTATGAATAAATCAATATTGGTTTATTTTACGCTCAGTTAAATATTTGTATTCCAACTAATAAACAAGCCAAATAAACGTAGAAATTTGAGAAATATTTCTTAACTATTTTGGTCTTTCCTTACTACTACAATCAAAATTGCTTTAGTTGTTGACCAAATTTCTCCTATACTACTACGATTTTATATGGTTGTTCTAACAATAGAAACCTTGAATACAATGGTCTCTGTAAAACACTTATTCGGAAAAGTATTGTAAATTGGTGGAATGAATAAAACATTGTAAAAGATGTGAAAAAGTCATCTATAGTATTTCAGATAACAATGAATGTAAATAAAATAGATATAAAAAATAAAAACATCACACACTTATATACATACATGATACATTTTACAATGTTACTTATATAGAAGACCATAAGTACTTTTGGTTTTGAGCCCAGAAAACTTATTTTACGTCATGATTAATATCATGGGGAGTTCCTAAAACGTATTTATCTACTGGATATGTTTATTTGACAATATCGGTTAACCCGCAAATCGATTAGTCAGATATGTTGTCTTCATCTGTATGTAAACGTAGGTCATCTCGTAGTTTCCTGCAATACCACATACTTTTCTGTCCCCTCATCAGCATTTTTTTTATGACTGGAATTAGTTGGTAGGGGACTTTTATGATTGCTGGTAGCGGAAGAGGATAATTTTCAAGAACTGAAGTTTAAGAAGTGAAGTTGGAGAAAATTTCAATTTTCCAATCCTGTACTTGTATTTCTTACTTAGTACTTTGCCTACGTGTCACTATTGTAAAAAAGTCAAAATATATTTATTATTTTTACACTTACGCTGCATGATTGTTCGTCATTCAAGTGAAATTATAAATATTTTATTAACAGCATTAAGCTTAGGCAAGATAGTTGTGGTATTTCTTTTACTGCAAACATGGGTAATGAATTTCCAATCATCGGTTACACAGTTTATATTTCGATTCTCGTCTTTATCCTTTCAATGAGTCACATAGCATCGTACGGAATAAACGGTGTTAAAATCACCAAATTTTGCGTCAACGACTATTTTTTAGCATAAATTAAGGGAACCTTATTAGGATATGGGTTTAATAATGTCCACCTGTACGCTGAAAAATCCAGGGTTAATTGTTTTTATTTCAATTTTATATGAAATAATTGTCAAGTTAGTAAGAAAAGAATATTTTCATAAGCATTCCATCTGAATAATAGCGAGACACAGTTGTTCACTATAATCGTGTCAGTCCTGTAAGTGGAAAAGCGTACCTATCAAGTAGTTTATGCGGTTCGTACGACAAACATTCTTTTCTGAATTATATAAATTTCAAGCCGTTTACAAATGGTAGAAGTAGTATTACATCAAACAATACACGTTTAAACTTTCTACCATATTTAAAAAAATTGTTCTTCATGGCGTGCAACATTAAAACGATTCAGTTACAACGACGTATTACATTTCGTCTAAATGTGTCAAGATATTTACTAGTCTCTTGTAACATACGGGACGTTTATTGTAGACGTATTGAGTCTTTAGGACTATGTAACAAAGTTTTAATTGCTTCCAACTAACTTAGTGGTTAAACCGTGCTGTGGCTGTTCCTCAAGTGCAATGTTGGCAGCAATTATTTTATTGCTCTGTCGAGTCCCTCATTGAAGTAATTTATACTTTTATCCGTTATAATTTGTATATACAACTATTAGGAAATAATTAAGGTGTTTACTACTTAGGTAAAGAAAGAAACATTTTATTTTAGTTACTTCTTATTATATATTTACAAAGAACCTAAATAAAGTAACAAAAACAATGCGTTAAATCAGCTGTACTACCACATAACCTAAATATAAAATCAGTGTTTTATGAAATCATATGTTATCAATTATTTTGTACTAAATGGGGTTATTTTGTAAACTATATTTATATTTTCAATAATAATAAATCTCAGTTGTCAATATTATTCTGAAAAAAAGAAAGAAGATACTTAATAACCAAGCTAAGGCAGTGAACCTGTCTGGTCTGCTCACTTGTAAAGCATAGTTTACAGATTTATGATCTATCAGGTTTTAATAATTTATTTGAATTCTCATGGTTGTTTATCAAATGGATATTCATTATAACCAAATCGTTTTTTGTTTCGTCTCTAACTAACTCTCTTTGGCACTCTTACTCATTCTTTGTTCTCATTCTTATATTCTTTATAACGTCGATAGCAAAGTGTTTTTTATTGGCTACTTCAGTAATTGTAATTATTCAGCATAGGTAATTAGGGTATGTATTTCTGCGTATTAGTCTGTATTAACCTGCTGACAAGTACTGAGCATGCGTATCGATTTTGGTTCAATCGAGATCTAATTCGTTTTTATTCCAAAATTTTTAAACTTGCTTGTCCAAATGGCTTTGTAGTTGGGGAAAATATAATAAAATTGAATGTGACATAAATAACATCTTTTGTAGGGAATATAACATAGTGTAATCCATTTTGAAGTTGCACTTTAGTATTGTTTTATAGATAGTTATTTATTCAAAGGACGACAAATTTATAAACTGAATATTTTATAAAGAATGAATGAGTTTATTTTATTTCAAAATAATATTTATAAAGACAAAGCAAAAAGAAATTACCAAATTTAAGTAAAACAAAATTCACAATATAAGTTCTAAATCATATTTTTGTAATATAAACTAGGAGAAAATTAAAAATATCGCCTAGAGTATAAATTTTTAAAATATAATCAGCGTTTTGGCATGGAACAAATCTGCTTTGTAAAACCACAGTGATGTATTCGACTGCCTAATTAACGTCTCAGAAAAAATAGTATTTGTCCGTAGTTTTCTAATTAGTGCTATACCTCATTCTTACCTTATTTACATAGGCCTTTGTGATAAATAATAAAATCGTGAGAGAACCATTTTTCTTTCTTAATAAAGGATTACGGTAGTATTGCCAAAATTAAAGTTTTGCTAAGACTTTTCTTAAAGGCAGTGAATCATAAATTCTTATACGTCCTGCCATATAGTTGTTACTTCCACGGAATCTGACTTTCTTCTTTATTCCATGTAATCAGACAGGCTTCCTTGTAGTGGCAACTAATAAACTTCAGATGCCCTTCATTGTAACGGTTTATAATTAAACAAATTGGATTTTATTTAGTTATAACTCTTAAAACATTTAATATTCACTTCTGGCTTACAGTTCAGGCGTAACCAAACGTCTGTCTGTAACGCAATAGAAGCTATAACTCCGTTACATTAAAATATTTTAAATTACCAAGTTAAATCATTAAAATTAGCAGAATATTCATGAATTAATTCTTAAGGCTTGTTAATCTGAAATGCAAGGAATTGTGCGCTGGTAAAATAATGACTCTTTTAAATTCAATTAAAGCAAATTTTAATCTTTTATTTTAAGATAGACAGATAAAATAAAATCATGACACATAAATTTTTAACACTCAGTCACGGATTATGGAACATTTTTAATTCTATTTATAAATTTTTAAGGATAGCAATCCTTCAATTAATTAATTAATCAATGGCTGAAAATGAACATGTATTCGAGTTTACTTGCCTTTTTTTTGTATAATCAAATTTAATAATTTAAAGTGAACATATTGGCACCAAAGATGCGTAATAATAGTTATGCTTATTAGTTAAAAAAGTTCAATGTTTATTATTTAGAATTCTGCTGCGAAACATTTTGAATTTTGAAATTAAGTTTTAAAACTCTTAAATCGCCCACTTAGCTGTATTAACTTGTCGTAACTTCGCTTCCTCCTCGTGGAAAATCTCGGTAAAGCCTGGCCTCATCTTCGTGGAAAAGCATCGGGAAAAGCCCTCAATAAGTCAGCGATCCATCTTGTACCTGGTATCGTATGCCGTGTTCTATGCCATGATTAAAAGAAAATAATACTTTACATTAATTAAAATAAAAAGAAACTAAATAAATTTTCTTGCTATTTGAAGACGTCCGTTCCCTGTTACATCTTGGCCAAATGAGAGAGAAAAATTAGTCGCGAGCAACCTTCCTACCTATCGCGCATCCGGGGCGCGCATGCCTAGCTTGATTACTTGTTTTAATTTTTTTTCGCTAGATGTCACTATCAGCCAGAGATCTCATTAAAAATATTTATCATACATAACAATTTTTTTTACATAGTTATACATTATTACAATTTTGAATCTATTCTCGTTTGTTTTCTGAAATTTGCTAATTTAATATGTAACACCGTCTAAAGTGTGTTACATATTTTTCCCCCCTCTTGAAAAAAAAATTGTGTGTTTTTACATTCCCCTTTAATTATTTTTATTAAATGTAACGATTTACGAACAACTCTTAAGTTAACAATCAAATTATTTTCTTTGGGAAAACATATCATAAACCTATTTGATTCTATTATTAGAACAAACTTAACTCGACATGAAGCATAACATAAACAATAATAATTCTGGCATTTAATCCTTTCCAAACAAAAAAATAATAAAATTTTTAAATAAACCTATATTCAATCTTCCTTTTATATTCATAAAAGATTTTATATAGTCACATACTCTTTATACCATTACATAATGTTCTATAATTGTTTAATTACTTTTATCTTTAATTTACTTTGTTAAAAAAAAAGTGTCTTTTAATTTCAATTTAAATCTCATAACTTGTTACATTATTTATTAATCCTTTAATTTACATGATTAAGTTTTAAAAAAAATTACATACACTTATCAGTTGCTTTGAAATTTTAACTTCTTTATAAACTTTTCATTTCTCAAACTTTATGATTACATATTTACATCTCTTCAAATTTTTAAAACTCATTACTATATCTCTTATACATTTTTACTCACAATTAAATTTTTCTTTAAATTACTTCTTATTAAAATTCTTCAAATCATTTATTAATTAAACTTTCTTCAAAATTGTCTCTTTTTGTGTCAACAAACCTAATCTACTAGCTGTATTTATCACAGTCCACTACCTGGGATCTGCAAAACGGCTTACTCCCTGTAAGTCACAAATTACCACATTTAAACGACGCTATATATATTTTCAAAAATTCTCTCTCTCTATTTACCACCTAGAATGTACCATTGCCTAATAACCTCTCTCTGTTATTCCTACAATACTCGTACATCTTAAAACCATTGGATTTCAAATCCCACACTTTGAATCCAAATACTATTTTCTTAAATCAAATCCCATACTTTGATTTAAAAACCATACAGCCAGTTGTTGACTCAAAAAGGACTTTATTCAATTCATCATTCTTAAATTTTCTTTCAAACATTACTATGACAATTTGATATTAAAATTCGTTTAAGCTCTAGCATTAATAAAATAAGAATTAAATCAAACAGAAATTATGATCGTACATTCACATGCAATTTTTGGTCAAGTGTTTTAGTCTCTTCGTGTAGTATTATGTATTTTGAGATTTTGTCGGTGTCTATCTCGTGTATAAGTAAGATTGCATGCCATTTGGGCCCTTTGACACACAATATGCAAAGTGTCGTCATGAGTTTCTAAAATTGCATATTAAGGCACTTACCACTTCCTTGTTAATCAATTACCCTTTTAAAAATGAAAAAAGGCTTTAAATTTCTTCCAACAATAACTTTTCTAAATTTTAACTATTTTTGAAGTTATAAATTTGCTTGTAAACCTTACACAATTTATACATATATTTAATTTTATTAGACATTGTTTTAAATCCATTTACAAAAATTTCTTTTTATTATTATAATTCATCAGTACTATTACTTTTGTTAAATTGTTTATCAGACAGTATTACATTTACTTTCAAATTATTTTAACATTAAATCATTTTGCTTCTACAATTCATACAAGTTTGATAACCTCTTTTATCGTCTGATAAATTGATTTACTCCAGAGGTTCAGAAAACAAACGGAATGTTGATGGCATAGCAAAGCAAAGCAAACTCGATACACTTTATGTAAACATTGTGCTTCAGGCACAAACATTCTAAACTTGTGTAAACATCCTTGATAAACTAGACATCCTGCATTAGGCTATGCACAAACTTTTAAAAATCTAAAACTTACTACGCACAGACCTGACGAATATTTTGAACAATAAGAGTCTCTGACCTTGACTACAATACAAGTAAAAACTGGTTATAACTGGTTTCTTCCCTAACTTTACCAAACTATTTACACAAGCTACATCCTATTTGCGTTCAACTTATACATTTTACAAAATTTTACAAAACTCACACTGTTTAATTTACTTTTTGAATATATTTAATGAAATCGATTATTTTCAACCATTTTTAAATTTTCTTTCCACCAACACACAACTTTACATTTCAAATTTTTGCAGCAGAGTAGCGCAATTTGTGTCGTTGTCAAAAATAAAAAGAGCAGAGTTGCGCATTTTGTGTAACGGTTTATAATTAAACAAATTGGATTTTATTTAGTTATAACTCTTAAAACATTTAATATTCACTTCTGGCTTACAGTTCAGGCGTAACCAAACGTCTGTCTGTAACGCAATAGAAGCTATAACTCCGTTACATTAAAATATTTTAAATTACCAAGTTAAATCATTAAAATTAGCAGAATATTCTTGAATTAATTCTTAAGGCTTGTTAATCTGAAATGCAAGGAATTGTGCGCTGGTAAAATAATGACTCTTTTAAATTCAATTAAAGCAAATTTTAATCTTTTATTTTAAGATAGACAGATAAAATAAAATCATGACACATAAATTTTTAACACTCAGTCACGGATTATGGAACATTTTTAATTCTATTTATAAATTTTTAAGGATAGCAATCCTTCAATTAATTAATTAATCAATGGCTGAAAATGAACATGTATTCGAGTTTACTTGCCTTTTTTTTTGTATAATCAAATTTAATAATTTAAAGTGAACATATTGGCACCAAAGATGCGTAATTATAGTTATGCCTATTAGTTAAAAACGTTCAATGTTTATTATTTAGAATTCTGCTGCGAAACATTTTGAATTTTGAAATTAAGTTTTAAAACTCTTAAATCGCCCACTTAGCTGTATTAACTTGTCGTAACTTTGCTTCCTCCTCGTGGAAAATCTCGGTAAAGCCTGGCCTCATCTTCGTGGAAAAGCATCGGGAAAAGCCCTCAATAAGTCAGCGATCCATCTTGTACCTGGTATCGTATGCCGTGTTCTATGCCATGATTAAAAGAAAATAATACTTTACATTAATTAAAATAAAAAGAAACTAAATAAATTTTCTTGCTATTTGAAGACGTCCGTTCCCTGTTACATCTTGGTCAAATGAGAGAGAAAAATTAGTCGCGAGCAACCTTCCTACCTATCGCGCATCCGGGGCGCGCATGCCTAGCTTGATTACTTGTTTTAATTTTTTTTCGCTAGATGTCACTATCAGCCAGAGATCTCATTAAAAATATTTATCATACATAACAATTTTTTTTTACATAGTTATACATTATTACAATTTTGAATCTATTCTCGTTTGTTTTCTGAAATTTGCTAATTTAATATGGAACACCGTCTAAAGTGTGTTACATCATTATATATGTTTACTGCGTCAAACACCTCAATTTTATAATCAGCGTTTTACTAGTACAAGTCTATCACGTTGCATCTCTTTGTCCATAGAATAATAACATCATCACTCAAGACGAAGTATCAAGACGCTCAAAATCTTCAACTGTTGTGAATATTATTAGATATCATTTTTTTAATTGAGATTATTTATTTAATAGATGCTGTAATTATTAATGAAAAGGTTTGTATTTAAGTATACTGTCAATTAAACCTAAAAAATTTTAGTTGAAACACATCTTTTTAATTGTGACTTAAAACTGATAATTTCCTACTGTACTACTCGAAATATACGTAAGTAATACAAATTAAAATCTCCCTAATTACATAACTTGAAACCTCATGTTGATTAAAACGTATTTCAATACGACGCATCTAGACACTGCAAAAGTGTTGTATACCTTATTAAGAACGTTATTTAATTTTTACATTAGAAATATTTATTTAATTGGTGCTGTAATTACAAGTAGAACAGTTTGTTTAGAAGTGTGAGACCTAAAATATCTTACTGTAAAACACAACTGTTTAAAAGTAATCTAACGATAATTTTTTTTCTAATAGCCCAAGTTTATAAATACTTGTTTGTTTACTTATTTAATTACATACTACGTAGCGCTACAGCCCGGGCTTGATTATCAATTTCCCGCCATGAAATTTGTCTTTGGCTTCACGTTTACATGCTCTAAGGCCGAGTATCTTTGATATTTCCTCAAGGTCCTGTAGCCATCATCTTCTTTGTAGATCAATTTCATAGTGCCAGATTATTGTTTGTTCAGCATTCAGTTGGTGGGAATTCATATGATGTCACCCAACCATTCTAGACGTCGTGTTTTAATAAATTTTACATTCATTTGCATCTTTGTATGAGGTATAAAACTCTGCTTATTTCGAACCTTTCACATATTTGTTTGTACATGGTGGTCGGGACCATAAATTGTCTTTAAAAGCCTAAAACAATGTCAACTGATTTCGCATCACGGTGGTTAAAATCTACGTCTCCGCTCCTTACGTTAGGACTGGCCGAATGGAGGGTACATAGAGTCGTACCATAGTTGCTTGAGACAAAAAACTACTTTTAAAAAGCTTTATATTTGCGAAGTAGGCTCTATTGGCTGACATTATTCGTTTTTGAGCTTTACTTATTGTTTAATTTTCATCATTCAATTTTGGGCCTAAATATGTGAAACTTTTTACTTTTTCAAAGGCATAGGCATTGGTATCTTAAGTCGTACTCCTTGCTCTCTGCTAGTACTCATATACTGTATTTAGTTTTCCCCTCATTTATGCAGACGCCTATATTTTTGCTTTCAATATTGATTATATTAAAAGTCTTTTTAATAAAAGCAATGGAATATACCTGGCAACCAGGCATGTATCTTTCTCGTATAGACATATTTGACCGCATGAGTAAATTATATTCCCTGAAAAAAGCTAATCCTCTTCCAAACATCATGTACGGCCAGATTGAAGAGGGTAGCACACATCGCATCGGCTTGTCTCACACCATTCAGAATAGAGTATTTAATTGGTGCTGTAATTATCAGTAGAAGAGTTTCTATACAAGAATACCGTTTGTGTAACCTAGTTTCAAAAAATACTTTTTAAAAGTAACTTAACGATTTGATCATTCCCTAATAACCTCATCAAAATACAAATATAATAATACGTATCAAAAACACGTAATAAAAATTCGATTGATACTATTTACAAAACTTAAAACCTCGTGTTGATTGAAACGTATTTCAATTACTCAAATCAATACATTTAAAAGACTTTTTGTTTATAAATAATATAGCGAAAACATGTGCACACAAACCTACGCACATTTATTCTATATCCATTAGAGTCTCTAACCTAAATCACGGCAATAAATTAATCAATCTGTATTTAAACAGCAGAACAGTACTTGTGTATATATTTGCTACCCTTCTCACTTAAAAATGCTTTTGTGATACCATCACGAACGAGGACAAGTTTATTTATGATAGCGCGTTTAAAAGAGTGACGTCATTCATTATTTATTGATTTTACAGGATTATTCAAATTCAGAAAGTAATTTTAAACTTATTGTTGCATTTTCCTTTACAACTATATATTTAGTTTAGTGGTTTAACCGTTGTAAAAGAAACGTTAAAGTAATTTAAACTCTAAATAGAAATGTGTATTTTTACATTTAAAATAAAAATAATTCAGGTTTACCACTTCACTGTAATTATTGTCTAAAACGTATATATTTACGTATATATATATTTAATTGGGTGGTTTTACCATTGTAAATACTAGGTTAAAGTAATTTAAATTCTCAATAGGAATGTGTATTTTTTAAAATATTTAAAATATAATTCCTAAAGGTTTATCTCTTAACTGTAATCATTGTCTACAACGTATAAATAGTTGAATTAGATATATAATTTGAAACCGCAATCACAAAGATTTCTGTCGTCAAGGAGTATCCACGTACAAGACATATCATAACACTACCTAACATTATAATAACGTCGTTGCACATAAAATAAAAATTAACATCGTGACTAATTAGTCATGTTATCAGACTTGTGAGATTAATGCAATAATCTTGTTGTTGTTAACAATATCCTGACGATGTTTCAATATATTATATTTAATAAAAATTATATTGGTGGAATGTTTTATTTTATATCTTTTTTATTTTATTAATCAGTTTAAAAAGAGAATGTAATTGTTTAAAACGCATTTACACAGCTACATTGCTAACATCATCACAGTCTGGAGCTTTTTAATATATCGTCTTCGATGTTAACACACTAAGATGATGTCTTAACATCATGCAACTTTTCATAATGGTAACGATGTAGCTGGTGAAAAGCTTAATACCACTTGAATAAGTATAGTCATGTTTGTAAATTTATTAATAAAGAAACACACAAATACAGACAAACACACACACACTATATATATATATATATATATATATATATATATATATATATATATATATATATATATATATATATAAAGTGCAATTGAACTTGATTAGCCCAATAAAATTGTAAATTTACTACGCCCAAGTTCTTATTATTTAATTAGTGAATAAATATCTGAAAAACCTGCACTAATATAAATTGTCATCCACTCCAGGTTAAAAAAAGTGCAATTGAACTTGATTAGCCCAATAAAAATGTAAATTTATTAATGATTACAAATTCTTAATAATTATTAAAGTATATATATATCAAGAGAGTGTGCAGTAATAGAAGGAATTTAAAGAGACTAGAAAGAAATACATCACAAGACTTATAAAATAAAAACGAAAGCTTTTGCTTGAACACGCTTATTATTATTTGGGTATAAGCAGAACTAAACTGCTTCCCATAATTCACGGATACATACATCTTTTAATATTATTATAATAATGGATAAAACCATAGTATTCCCTATATAATTGATCCGCCGACGGTTGACAAATAACGAACAGCCTTATCTTTTTTTATCTTAAAATAAACTTTTAACAAATTTACTTAGCCTGCATTGATTTCAATTTAACAGTAATTGTATAAATAAATTCATATTGAAATAGTTCAGTTATTTGATAAGCCGATGTTTAATCAGGGCATCAATGCGTGATGTAGAAACAGCAAACCCAGGCCGAACGGTAAATAGAGAGATTGTGTTTGTTTAATCGTATGAATTGCAGAATGAAACGTGATCGAAGATTGGAAAACGGATTTTCTTTTTACAAACTCTATAACTTTAATCACTGTTTTTCTTAAACACAGAACTTTATACGTTCCTGTTGTTAAGCAATGTCAACTATTCTGTTTAATCTCAAAATCTTGCGTCTCTTCTATGTACACGCAAACTGACCGATAACTTAGCTGGTATTGAATACACTTGAAACAGCTACAGTACTTTATAAATACATAGATAAATAGTTTATATCAAGGTTTTGTTATACACAATATAATTATAGCAGATGATTGTCATCAATAATAATAACTTATACATTTATATTATATATGGTGATATGTTTTCCTGTAATATATGTAATAAATTAAAAATATTTCAAAAACAAGAATACTTTTAATGAATATATTTATTCAAAGCTTTTTGCCGATGAAATAGTATCAGCATCTTCAGGAAAATAATTATGTAATAAAATATTTTATTACATAATTATTTTCCTGAAGATGCTGATACTATTTTATCGGCGAAAAGCTTTAAATAAATATATTCCTTAAAAGTATTCTTGTTTTTGAAATATTATTAATTTATTATATATATATATATATATATATATATATATATATATATATATATATACGTAATTAAATGTATTTAAAAATTTTGTTTGTTTGTTTCCCTTATTCAAATCTCCTCATCTATTGGATTTAATATAACAAATAATTATTATATTTGTATATTGTTAGTTGTTTTGAAATATATATATTTAAGTATACTTTATATATTTATAAGTATACTTATTAAAAAAATGTAGAATAACTGAAATGAGAAATGTTACACAGATATAATTTCAGCTGAATATTGAGTGGGACAAAACATCACCCATTTCATTATAAAGTAGTTTAGGCGTTATCTCGATGAATAAATTGCATCTCCGCGTTAATGTCATCCTTTATCACTTTGTAACAAAGTCTAATGGCTGGCAACTAGCCTAATATTTAAACCTTATATAGTTTATGAGGCTTAAATGTGTTGATGACATTACAAACTGTCAAGTTTATAGCTCTATTAAATTGTACAACTTTTATTGTAGACAAGACATAGTATGACGTTCGATAGTTATTTTTATACTAAAAATGATTATTTATACAAAACAGAAGTTTAAAATTGTATAATTTTCCAACCCTTATCGTTTAGGTTTATTTTAAATTTCATAAAACAATTTGAAATTTTCTGCTAATTTTCTCATTCGAATTATTTTGAGATTAAAACCTAGTCATCTTTTAAACATCACAAAATTCATCTTTTTATCTTCAGTACCTTCATTCGATCGATTTCCTTTAGTATTTCCAGTTTTCCACTGAGATGAAGGATCTAGTAAAACATGATCACCCATTAGACATACCTTAGTCTAGTGAGCATTATGTATAGGACCAACATAATCAGCACGCAAGACGAACGTGCTGCGGCCTGTAGAGGTGCAGATGTTGTAGAGAGATATTTTAGTTATAAGAACCAACAAAGGGTTTTTTTGATTTTAGCTGCTCTCTAAGTAATAACACTTAAACTGTTGCTAATATATTCCTCAGGGGAATTTAAACGGTAGCATTGAAATCATTGAAAGAAACTTTAATCAAAACCTATAATCAGTTCGAAATCTATTAAAAAAGCTAGGACTATTACTAATAAGTCGAAAAACGTAAACCAATTTATCATACCAGCTATTAAAAAATGTTATAGGAAATATACTAGAATATCTAATATTTAAACTGTTTATATTTCAAGTTCTCAATTATATAAATTTGATCATTCTCTCTCCCTCCCAGTTAGGATTTAAAAAGAATATAATCATGTAAATTAAAAGCTATCAAAATGGATCTATATATATACACTTTATAAACTTTATATAGATACACTTTATATTTGATTTTATATGTACATAATATCCCATCAATATTGATCACGAAGACTTATGTTCACAAGATTGATTGCTTTCGTTGTTATCTATAGAGAATAAACATCCATCCATAATTCTGTGTTTTAAAAGGCTGGCTTGTTTAGGAATTAATTTACATTTGAAACTTTTAAGGTAAATATAATATTTAATTGTTTCAGGAAGAAAGGAATTTTTTGTTTTTAATTCAAAATATTATAACGAGTATGGTAATTAAACTGTTCGGTGAAAACATCTACAACGTTATGTGGACAAGTTGAGATTATAAAACACAAATACTTACGAAGAAAGTAAAGAGTAATCTAATTCTCTCGAAGAATATAAAATTCAAGCTAAGAACGGGATTGAGTTTTCCCCTAGATATGAAAAAGTATTTTTATTTTAATAACCCATAAATATTGAAGATTCTATATAAATAAGTTTTCACTTACATACACAAGTGGGCTAAAATGTCTATTTTTAAATGTCAGTTGATTTTATAAAAATAAAATATAGGAGATATGAAAAAGGTTGGAACACACTGAATAAATGTGAGGACAAAATGCTCCCCGAGCAATAGGAAACATTTAGTTGAAAATGGAGAGTGCATTTAAAAAGCAGTAATGCCCTTTACTAGAGAGATAAGGTGAGGTTTATACAATAAAACCCCGTGTAGGAAAAGCAATAACGTACGGTTACAAAGTTTCTTCAACAATAGAGAAACCATAACCCTTTAGTAATTATTAATATAAAATAATTGAGTAGAGGCCAAGGTCGCTCACGATAAATAATCCATTGCAATATTGCTTAAAGTGTAACGTATTTTTTGGGAACTTAAATTAAAGTATCATAAACATATTTTATTTAAAAATATACTTTACCGATACGTAATATTGAAGTGGTAATTATATGTTTTATTTAAAACAAAAATAGGTTTTCCAAGATTTAAAAAATAGACTATTGATTTTAGAATAAATTCTTATCAAACAACTTCTCAAAATTTAAATACATCTTGAAAGAATTACCTAAATAATGTTCTAAAAGAGAAAAAACAATCAAGTACTCGTCATATGTCCTGTTCAATGGAAAAGTTATCCATGAATAAGGCTATATTGATTTAATTTGCTTTAATTTACAATTGTTGTAGACATGACCGTCCCATGCATTACCTCATGTCCAAGACTGTCTTCCCCCACTGCGTGCTTTTGCTTCATATCTTTCTTGAATTATCAGATGATCCATCCTATATTCAATGAAATTCATAAGATGGCCTAGGTCTTTGAGATATGTTGTTTTAATCAACATTCCTTCCCTCTTTCCTAACTAACTTGCAACGTCATCGTTAGTGACAATGTCGGTCCAATATATTTCTAATACACAGGTTCTCATTTTAAAACGTTTTTTAATTCCTTCTAATAGCTCACAATCGCCTTATATATATATATATATATATATATATATATATATATATATATATATATATATATATATATATATGTTTATGTACCTATATATGTTGTAAAATTACTCAATCATTAATACAATAGGTTTATATTCATCCGTTTGTATTTAAATACATTTTTGTAACCTGTAGGGGATGACAATTGACGGTAAAAAAATTCTTTCAAATATCTAATTATTAATTAAATTAAACATAGTTGATGTCTTTATTAGATTCGAACGGAATGATTCAATAATTGAAATTAATCACTTTGGACCTGAGCTAACTTGCCCATATTTAGAAATCTGTTACTAAAAGGTGGAGAACAAATAATTATAAGAGACAGTTTCCACGCAACCATGAAGCTTTACAAGATATGGATAGAATGTTAAATCATGTACCAACATCAAATTCATAAATGAAAAAATAATACGAATATGTAAGTAACATACAAATTGTTATTCGAAAACTATATACCGTATAAAAAGGAAAATGGAAAGTTGCTAAGAAATTCACTTCCTATTTTGCCACATAATATTTGAATCTATTATATGTATATAGGTATCTCTATTATTTGTATTTATAAAATAAAAAGTAACTAAAAATGTTTTTACTATATTAACCTAAGCAAGAAATTACTTTAAATTTGGTTATATGGCATGTGTTTGTTAGGATTTAGGTCACTTCCATATAGCAAAAGAGAAACAATGGAAACTCTGGTCTTGCGAGTTAAACTTAGGCTGTTTGTGAAATATGCATATCATGTTACTAAGCTCGATTGAATCGAATTTAATTCATTTATAAACCATAAAGTAGGATTTAAATATTTAAATATATAGAAAATTAAAATATAAAAATCTGAGTTTCGTTGATATGTAACTTATGTTAAATTTCATCTTTGGCTTTTACGAGCCGTCTTTTTATATGCTTACATATCCAAATTGAGTTTTTTTCTTTGAGTAAATGAAACGATAGTCCATTCTAGTACGTTTGTTGTAGCAAAGCTTAGGTTGTCCAATATACTTTTATTAAATAATTGTCTAATACCAAATGGGTATAACTTTTCCACTTTATAATAGATGCACAACATTGGATAGTAGGTTCACAAAGGGCTCATTAGGTGGCGGTTATTGTATTTTATTTCTAGGTGTGTCCGGAAAGCTTTCTGAGGCGTGAAGTTTTCCTGCAACAGTCACGCTTCAGGACGTCTGAGGAAAGGGATCCCGCTATAAATGTTCATTAGTCTCATCGTTTGTTTGCATTTATTTTAAGAAACCGAAAATCATTTGCTTCCTTCTTTAGGAGGATTTAAACTGCACTCGGAAGTAAATTTTAATCCTATGTTCTTAAAAACACTCAAGTATCAAAAATCCAATTTTCAGAAAACTAAACAAATGCAAAAAGCTTCATAAAATCAGACATTCACTAATTTAAATACTTTTTACCAGGGATTCTAATATTGTAGCGCATAATTACTTACAAAACCTAATAACAAGTTTAGCTATGGCTTGGCATTATACATTAAACATTATTAATATTACAAGACAAATTTTAGAGAAGAGTATGGCATATAAAGCTCTAGTTACGAATCTACTTTATTACTTGAATATTAATTTATTTTTGTCGCTCAAGCTATATTTGTATTGAAAGAAATGAACAAAGCAATTAATCGTATAGTTTAGAGACACATTTTTCTACGTTTTATTGATTTTCCTCACTAATACGTTCTACATTACGTTGGTTGTTTGTCAAATACGGTATAATTGTGACTATTTCTATATACACGGACTCTGTACTACATTTAGTTAGATACATATTATAAACTGGTAGAATGAATTAAAGTATGGTCGAAGAAGCGAAAAAGGCATCTACAGCATTTCAGATAACATATTCACATATACGAATGAAAATAAAATACGAATAAAAAATACATATAATACGTAATTGTCCTAAGACCATAGTAGGATCCAGAACGTATTTAGGTACTGTATATGTTTATTATTTTGACCATCTACATAACTCATAAATCCATTAGTCGGAGCTATATTGCCTACATCTGTATGTAAATGTATTTCAACCCATAAGTTTCTGCTATTCCTCATACTTGTCTTTCACATAATATGAAATAAAGTGGAATATTTAGTTATGACTAAAATTTGTTAGTACTTATTCTTGATAAGCTTGATCTTTTGGTAGTGGAAGAGCATAATTTTAACTATAGCTTAAGAAATGAATATGGTGAAAATGTCTATTGTCCAATCCTGTATTTACATTCCTTATATATTACTATATATATGTGACATTAAATTGGACAAAGTCTATTCTATATGTTTCTTATTTTGGTAGTTACGCTGTATGATGGATCGTCATTCAACTCAAATTAGAAAATATTCCATACTCAGCCTCAAGCTTAAGCACGATAGTTGTAGTTTCTCGTTCACTGTAAACTTGAGTGATGAATTGCCAATAATCGGTTACACAGTTCAGATTCAGTCGATTCTCACATTTGTCTATTCGATGAGTCACATAGCATAGTACTGAATAAACGGCTATGAGTTGTTCAAATTATCATATGTCTTTCATAGGGTTTCGTTGCGGCAACTATCCATTTTAGCAAATATTAAGGAATCTTTCTAAAATATGGGTTTTATGTAGTCTAACTCATCGCTGATAAATAAAGAGTCAAGCCTCTCACTGAAGCACTTCATATTAGACATTATTAGAAATATTATTTGTTTTAATTAATATTAAAGACATATTACGCCTAACTCGAATACATGGGACCTTGCGCTAGCCCTCGCCCCGACTCATGGTATACCATACAATAACACCTTCATAACCCAAATTCCTCAATCTACCATCCCCAAAACCGATTTATAGTTTTTTTTAATCGTACGTTTCATCATATGTTTTATTTGGTATTAAAGAAGAAATACGCTTCAATCGCGTACATGAGATCTCGCGCAATCGCTCGCCTCGACACATGGTATGCCATACAATAACACCGCATAACCCAGCTTCCTCAATCTACCTGCCCAAAACTTTATATAGTTTGTTTCATCGTTCGTTTCGCCAAGCTGTTCCCAATTTTCCGTTCTTCATTCTTACACAACAGGTTCAAAATATGTTTTAAAATACACGTATCCTATTTTTGTATTTCTCTTCATATTGTCTAGAAATCTTTTAAAAGTCAAAGTCATGCTAATGGACTAGTATATATGTATTTTTTAAAAAAATAATGTCTTCTTAATAAATAATAACTTCTAATTCTTTCGAAAGTTTAATTTATTTTGAATTCGTAAGTCGGAAATGTTCAAAAGCACACTTCATAGTATGATATTGTATATCAAACATTGATATATTGTCTTAAGGATCTTAATATCACATTATTTATCTAATCTGCCTCCATTCTTATTCAGAGAAAAAAACTCACCGATTTTCAGTGACAATATAACCTTTCATAACCTAATTTCACTTTCTCTGTCTATCACGTAACGTAGTAGACAATACTTAGAGCTTAATATGTAGTAATGCCTTACGTAATAAGACATAGGCAAACACATTAGAGCTACGTAACAAAGGCTTCTTTAATTGAAGGTGGGACACATATTTTGATTTTCCTTGTAAAGTTTTTTAAATAGGGCCAAACCTGTTTTGTGACACTGTGCTAAGGAGGTACTCCGTGCTTACATGTGTACCGCATTGATGAGTGGTACCAAAACGGTCCGACTGTAAAGTTATTCCAATTTGTTAATGTGGAAATTATCCTAAGAAAGGATCACAATCAAAGTGATCCGGTGGCTAGCAAACACAGGGGGGGGGGCAGAAAATCCCGGAAGGTCTACCTAAGTACACCTCAGCACCCCTCACTAAACTCTTTGCCAGCAGCCAGCTTTTGATAGTCACGATGAGTGTTACTACTGACCAGATAAAGTGTACATTGTTTTGTAGATTGAATGAATAAACAATTTAACCTAAGTAACTCAAACTTACCTAGCCTAACAATCATTTCTATAGTTCTTCTATATGTTCCCGTTGGCCCAGTTAGAGCAAATTATATCATTGTACTAAGGCCGAGGCAAGATCCAAAACGTATTTAAGTACTGTTTATGTTTATTTGATTTGACTATCTAGGTAACCCAGAAATCAATTAGTCAGAGCTATATTGTCTAAATTTGTATATAAAAGTTTGATGTCACCCCATAACTTTCTAAAATTCCTCATACTTCTGTTTCTCCTTATCAGAAATAAGCTGGAATATTTAATGACTAGAATTTGTTAGTATTGATGGTAAACCACTCTTGATAAGCTAGATATCTTGGTAGAGTAAGAGAATAATTTTCGGGAACTTAGTTTAAGATATGTATATGTTGAAAATTTCTTGTATCCAATTCAGTACATTCAATCCTTACATAGTACTTTATATATGTAACATTAATGTGGACAAAATCAAATATATATGTTTTTTTTTTATTTTGGTAGCTATGCTGTATGATGGATCGTCATTCAACTCTAATTATAAAATGTTCCATAATCAGACTTAAGCTTAGGCACAATAGTGGTGGTATCTCGTTTGCTGTAAACTTGCGTGATGAATTTCCAATAATCGGTTACACAGTTTAGAATCAGTCAATTCTCACCTTTGTTCTTTCGAAGAGTCACATATCAATTATGGGTTTTATGTAGTCTAACTTATCGCTGAAAAATACAAAGTTTTTGTTTTCATTTTATTTTAAATTTTTTTTTAAGGAATTTTTCAATTTACGTGAGGAAAACATATTTCCACTAGTACTTCGTCTAAATAATAAACTATTCATCACTGAAATATCCGTTTTTGTATAAACATAACATTAGGTAGCCACATTTGTTGACTACAGTCTCGTCAGGTATGTTAGTGAAAAACACACATGCGAAGTACAATGGGTTTCGTACAACAATATTTTTTTAAAAATTACCTAAACTTTAATCCTGGTCCAGGGATAGTAGAAGGGAAACGGACTATAATCGCGTCTGTCCTATAAGTGGCAAAATATTCATGTGAAGACAGTTGTGTATTTCGTGCAACAAACTTTTTTTTTAAACTATCGAAATGTCAAGGCCGTTAAGAAGTGGTAAAAGTAGTATGTTTACATCGTTTGATGCACGTTTAATCTCTCTACCAGATTTACAAACATTTTTCTTCATGGTGTACAATATTAAAACGATTCCATTGCAACGACTTATTATATTTTGTCTAAATGTATCAAGAATAGATATTTACATGCCACTCGGAACATGGGGACGCTCATTGTAGACGTATTGAACCTTTAGCACTTTCTAACAAAGTTTTAATTGCTGTCAACTAGCTTAGTGGTTAAACTCATACCGACGCTGTTCATGAAGTGCAATGTTGGCAGTAATTTCTTAGTCAAGCCTCTCACTGTATTACTTCATATTAGATATTATTAGAATTATTATATGTTTTATTTGGTATTAAAGAAGAAATACGCTTCAATCGCATACATGAGACCTCGCGCAATCGCTCGCCCCGACACATGGTATGCCATACAATAACACCGCATAACCCAACTTCCTCAATCTACCTGCCCAAAACTTTATATAGTTTGTTTCATCGTTCGGTTCGCCAAGCTGTTCCCAATTTTCCATTCTTCTTTCTTACACAACTGGTCCACAAATAGTTTTAAAATCCTTCTGTTCCAATTTTAGTATTTCTCTCCATATTGTCTAGAAATATTTTAAAAGTTCAAAATCTTGCTAATCACCTAGTACAAAATTTTAAACAAATATTGTGCTTTACTTTTAAGTCTTTCAAAAGCTTTAATATATTTTCAATTCGTAATCTGGAAATGTTCGAAAGCCACATCAAAGTATGATATTGCATTTTCAGACATTGATATATTGTCTTAAGGATATTACATTATATATCTAATCTGCATTCTTTAAGATTACACTGCTATTCAAAGAAAAATACTCACCGATTTTCAGTGACAATTTAACCTTTCATAAACTAATTTCACTTTCTCTGTCTATCACGTAACGCAGTAGACAATACTTAGAGCTTAACATGTAATAATGCCTTACGTAATACGACATAGGCAAACACATTAGAGCTACGTAATCAAGGCTTCCTTAATTGAAGGTGGGACACATATTATGATTTACTTTGTAAAGTTTTTTAAAGTAGCCGAAACATGTTCTGAGACACTGTGTTAATGAGGACCCCAGAGATAGGTGTTACCTAAACGGTACGATTATAAAGCTATTCCAATTTTTGTTTTATAGTTAAGTGAGCAGATTGTAGTTTACCTAAGAACCCCTAAGCACCCCCTCACTACACTTATTGCCAGGAGCCAATTCTCATCCTGATAGTCACGATGGGTGTTACTACTGAGTAGAAAAAGTGCACAGTATTTTCTAGATTGATTGAATAATAACCTAACATAGGTAACTCAAACTTACCTAACCTAACAATCATTTCTATAGCTTTTAATACATGTTCTCGTCCGACCAGTTCGAGCTAATTCCTACGCAAACCATCCCACCAGTTGAGATCCCCACTACTTGTAAGAATAACACAGATCGGACGATCACACCCGCACATATGACTCCAACATTCTAATAAAACTTGTTTAGTTCGTATAACCCAGATACGCAGAACAGTATCTTCCACAGAACATAGTAAACTTTTTTTTCCCATTCTTGTAGTAAACAGTTTCCTATGATACAATTTATATTTGTCTACCTTTGCTTCAAGTACATGTGTTGAGAGGGAAACAGTTTTATTATACGAATTAATTTTAATTATTTGTTTTTATTTTCATTTTGATCGGGATAAATATCTGTAAGCAGAAACGGAAATCTAAACACGACTTCTTCTTTCTGTCTACTTTTGTTAGAAGTTAAACTAGGACAACTGACGGAGTAAGATTGTAATAATCCTTTCTGAAAGAGGTGGCTAGAATATTAAAACTGGTAACTCATGCGCTACTTAGAGCTGAAAGACTTTAACTTAACTCGACAACAGTTTTTGCAATATAATTACTAGCAGTGTTGTATTGATCAGGGGTTTACTAGATCTTGATACAGCTGGCCATAAATGTTGGTAAAAAGTTTAGCATAGTTATAATTTATATTTTTTTCGTTTCGAAATGATTGTAATATTATGCACCATTTCAGTGAGTAACACCCTTTAATTACACCTTACTCAGGGATCGGGAATCCGCGGCCCTCGGGAGCCTATATCTGACCTTATTATTATTGTGTGACGCAATTCAACGGCAGTAACAAACGGGTCTCAACGTTTTTCCTTGAAGGAGATGCGATAGGCAATCTATTTAATTATTATAATACGGGTTTTTATTCACCTGAGATCCTGTAATATATACGATAAGTCCGACGTTTAAGAATGAAACAGGACATTACAGGTATTTCGCTAGTAAAGTTGCTTGAAGTAATTATCTTGAATTCACTAATTAAACTATAATTACAACGTAACCATAACAAAGGGAATACGTAATTGCTTACTTGCTTACACGTTTCAAAACATTCGTTCCTTTTACGAAGCTAACACTGAACTCACGAAGTAGTAGATAACGAGTCAGTAAGTCTTTAAGTATTCACATAGTTAAGTACCTATTAATTATCGTATAAATTGCAAGTGTTGTTTATCTATTTAATTTTCAGATATAAATATTTCCCTCAGCATTGGGCCACCGACCACGAATTGGGTTACTATTCACAATTAAATTTTAAAGGGAGAGTACCCTAAATTCCAGTTTATAAAGTTGTACAAGGGCGTTAGCTCACGACAGGCGGAGCACAGAACGACATGAACTTAAAACTGGAAGGGTCTGGTAAATTTAATAAACACGATCGTTTAAAATAACAGATTTCGTCGCTTACAGACTTTTATTACACATTTATAATGAACTATGATATTATTGAAAGCAAAATGTGTGTTTGTGTGTGTATGTGTGTGAGTGTGTGTGTGTGTGTGTGTGTGTGTGTGTGTGTGTGTGTGTGTGTGTGTGTGTGTGTGTGTGTGTGTTTGTGTGTGAGTGAGTGCGTGAATGTAATTATATGTAACTATGTTGTGAAATTCATAATTTGAAATTTTTTTAATAACAAATTTAATAATTCAGTAATAAGGTTTTAATTTATTATATAATGAAACGTTGTAAAGAGTGAATAAGCCTGTGAAATCTTGAATAATTATTATTAAGACAAAATAAAAATTAAAATAAAATAAAACTGTAATATCTAACTAAATTTGACAAACGGGAGTGCAGTGAAAACTTTCTAAGTGCCGAAAAATGCGAACTTAAGAAGTAGGCCACGTAGATCTATCACTGACATTTTAAAATGACCAGCAAAATCCAAAAAGAACAATAGTGAAAACCAAATTTAAAAAACGTAAATAACAAAAAAGTTACAGCCTTTTTAAAGAAATAGACATTTTTCAGTATTCCAAAACCGATAACAAAATTATGCAGGTTTAATCGAATACGTTGTCCAACCCGCCCGTACAAGGAAAAAACACGGAGTTAGCGACGAGCTAAGGATGGGGAAGGGTTACATAGTCGAAATAAATACAGGAACTTATGGACCTGTAAGGCAGTCTGTGAAAAATTTTTTATACGAGTGCTAACGGTTGCTATGCCGGTTCCCGTACAACCAGGGCCAGATGGAATTAAACAGCCACGTGTCTGCCGTCTAATTCGATCCGCGGACGAGGGCTTTAGATTCAGCCTCCAGGACGTGACGAGCAGATGAGAATGGAGAAGGACTTCCATCGACTTACCAGGGATGCCTACTGCCAGTGTCCAGGGTTCTGGAATCAAGACGAGAGGACTCTAGGACCGGCAGGGAAATCCTTGGCAAGTCATTTTCTTTAAAATAACGTCAAATTTAGTAAGTTAAAAATATTAGATTCGAAATTTTCAATAAAATTATACAATGACTTCACTCTATGTTGAATTTTTAAATAAATGTTAAATGCAGTAAAACTAATTTGTATGATACAAATGCTTAAGTAATGAATAATAAATATTAAATTAATAAAGTGGGTTTGGCCATAAGCCAATCATTTTCAGGAAGACCAGATTTATAGAATTTTACAAATTTTAAAACTATTTGTTATAAAACGTATAATTTACTAATTCAATCTTAAAATCAAAGTATACACAATTTTTATTTGTTAGATTAGGAAAGATTATTGTTTAAATATGTAAATTTAAGTAATGGATTATATATCAAATTTATAAATTAAATATATAAAATATATGAAAAATTTAAGCAAATATTTGTAATTATAAGGAAGACTATGAAATAGTAAAGAGAGAGTCAAATGTATTTTAGTTGAAAATATATTTATTTTTATTTTTAAAAACAAGTAATTAAATGTGTTATAAAAATTTTTGGTATTTAAATTTATCCTGTGTTGAACAACAAATAAAACTTCTAGTTTTTCCAACTAATAAATAATGATTAAATTAATCAAATTACAATTTTAATTATATTTCATTAATTAATAAATTTATAAAATTCAGAGCCTAATGTTTCTTCAAACGAGTTCTCTCCTGAGGACAAATTTAAAGTAAAATGAATGAGCTATTCTGAAAATTAGTTGTTTTTTTATAATGAAGTCCAGAGACGAGATCTACTGGCAGATCTTGTTTAAAGAACACAGGAACCTTTAAAGAGGGTAACTTAACATGATCATATTTTGCACGTCCCCTTGCTGTGCCTGCAGATCTTCTAAGATGGTGAGATTCTTTGGAAATTTTGTGTGTTCATTTTAATAGTGTTTCTTTCTAGCTGACTACTTTGGTGACAAGTATGACTATTTAACGACCCAATAAAACATATTAACCATTTTTGAGGGGTCATACAAACTTTAAGGAAGATATCAGCGGGAAGTGGCTTGCGCTTAGGAGTGGCAAATAACGGGTGAACACAAGACAAAAATTTAAGAACGTTCGAGGAATGAAAATAATAAAAAATAACAATACCATAACACGATTAACTTTACGATTATTAGAAGGAAAAAGAAGACCAAGAGTTAAAGAGGGGACGTTGCAGTGTGTGTGTGTGTGTGTGTGTGTGTGTGTGTGTGTGTGTGTGTGTGTGTGTGTGTGTGTTTGTGTGTGTGTGTGTGTTTGTGTGTGTGTGTGTGTGTGTGTGTGTGTGTGTGTGTTTGTGTTAAGCAAATACTAACCAATACAGAAGGCAAAGGAAGCAACAGTATTGAATGGAAAAAAAGAAAGATGTGTCAATCTGAATGATGACAGTGCCATAAACAAATGCAAAAAAGGTTGCTATTTTCTTAACCAATTTAGGATATTATTTAGGAAATAGATATTGAAACTAATATTGTAAATTTAGTAAATTTCCAAAGAAATAATTTGCTGTAGGGTAGGCCTAAATAATTAGATAATACGTTTTAAAAATCTCATCACATACAAGTAGACCCATTTTCGTTCTATGTAGTCATTGTAGGGTAAACTTGTGGCCTAAATGTATGTAGAACTCTGCTTTATATGGCCATTTCAGTTCCGAATTAGCGAAATAGAAACCTGTTAGTGTTTACCGAGAGAAAAAGAAAGCTTCCTATTATTACAGAGCTAATCTGGCATTATCTTCTTTTATACGGCCATTATGTTTTCCCAATGTGTTTTGTTACAAGATAGATTTTATGCTGTCTTGTTCCCTTTCCTTCCCCCTAATGCTTATAAGTTCACTACACTAATGGATTCGATAATAGCGTCTTACTGAAGGTGCTATTAAGTACTGTAGTGATCCCATTCACTTACAAACAAAGACAAGAATATATGACCTATTTTATTAGAGGATAAAACGAAAATTTGTGAATAGCCTATGATTAAAAATATTCTAACAATAATAGTTATAAATAAAATTGCAAAGTCTTTATTTTGCCTAGAAAGCAGCGTAATGTTACTTCAACATTACCATTTTCACAGAATGCGTCCATTGCTACACAAGAAATTCTTATTTATTTCACCCAACCGGATCATCAAAGAAGTAACGTTAAAATATGTTGCGTTATCATAAACTGAAGTCCATGATTAGGGAATAGAGATCACGTGGTTACGACTTGCAAATAAAATATTTGTTTCAAATCTAATTAAAAATGTTGAATAGTTTGGGTTTTGTAAATATATAGTCCATTTTGTAGTTGATGAGTATTAGAAGCTCTTAATCCATCAGAACTATCGGTGTACTATAGTTTGGAGGACGTAATAGTGTAGAGCAGATGAAATCGCTAAAACAGGCAGATGACCACTATACTCAACACATGTATTTAGATCCAACAGAACCTTAGAAGTTCATTAAGAATCTTTACGTAAACGTGTTACGGTAATTACGTCGAAAGTAAATATTAAGTAGGAAGAAATACGACTAACACTGCAAAATATAGAATCTTTAAACCTACAAAACATTTACCTTATACTCTTTTACTTATACGTATAATGAAGAAATTGCAATTTCCAAAGACACTCTATTCTTTAAGCTATTTTCCTATGTAAGTGCCAGTAGTTTTCAAGTAAATGTCATAGCACTGCATATGCCTATATATTCCCCCTCGTCATAAAAAATCCTCTTGTGAAAGCAAAGAAAACGGTTTATTATCCTTCTCTTGTCTTTTTCCACACAAAGATTAGATTTCAGAGAAAATAAAAAAACCAATTGTGACTAGGATTGTGATCCGGACTTTCGGAAAGTTAGTCAAACTGTTTCTAGTAAAATCGGGTAAAAGCTGTTTTTTCACATTCGAAATATATGACGAGGGACGTAATAGATCAAAAGGAATGTCCATGTGAATAATTTTTGCATGGAAAAAAACGAATTGCACATCTTATATCGTATACGGTTACATTGTCGGTGTTTGTGCAATAATTAAGTAAAAGTTACTGACAAACTGTTGCTATAATTATATTAACGAAATAATAGTATTTGATGCTAATATACCCCAAAATAGAATGTAGGATGCTAAGGCAAGGTTAGCTATGAAATCTAAAAGAGTTAGTGGGAAAGTTCACTTACTTGTAGACGGTTGTCTGTCACAACTATAACTGGTGGTAGTACTACGTTCGGCCGCAAGATGAGTAGAGACAGCACTCTAATCGTAGTAAAAATGTAGATAAAAAATGAATTATAAGGGAAATAATTGTTCATCATTCACAATGTTGTATTTGAGGAAAAATGAGGAAATAGGAAAGGATTTACTCAACAGTCAGTAATCGTAGCCATTACCAACACGAACCCCGAAGTGTAAACAAATAACACATTAGAAGGGCATTCAATCATTCATACTAAATAAAAGTTATTGGTCCAGATGCTAGGAAACAACTACTCTAGCGCTGTTACGGAGAGAAACACAAACGGAATTGACTTTGTAAATATCCTATGTTTAAATCTCTAGAGTTAACGGCGAGTTTTGAGCAACTAGAGAAAGCGGTTTTCCCACCAATGTAAATGTCAAGTAGCCCTCGACACTTAGACCAGTCAAGTATCTTACTATAACTCGATATAATTAAGTTGGAAACTGTACATGAAACCAAATTTACTAATGAGACTGATGACTGCACTACGAATTAAAATGACTGAACACGTTTTCTGTACAGTATTCTAAGAGTTATCCTCAACGCTTATCTTCACGTTATTAAAATTCTAATAAAGTTAATCCTGTCTTTTCAAAAAATCTTTACCATGAGGGAATATGTTATTAAAGCTTGGCGTTATCTCAAAAAAACGCAAAGCCCCTGGTTATGATAGGTTTAGTTAAAAAAAAATGCTTCCTAACTTTATTTAATCAAAGCTGTAAACGTTTGAAGAACCCTACATCTTGCGCACACTGGTGTAACAAAATACAATACACCATGAGCCCTTGCTCAACGATTCATTGACGTAAATTTTGTGTTGTGAGTCACCATATTTTTTATTGTAGTTTTCAGCCCCTTTTTTAATTTTTTGTTTTTGTTTTTAAGGTATCAGAACGGATTGTAGTAATATGCCCTTTTTTATAAAATCACACTTCGCGTAGTAAAATTACGAATAATTTCAGTGTAATATATATACCGAGAAAATCTTAAGTTTGTTGGCTTCTCGTTAACACACACGCACACACACACGCTCGCACATACACACACACACACACACACACACGCACACACACACACACACACACACACACACACACACAAACTCACATTTTTCTCACATTATCTCTCACAAATTTAAAAAACTACACTCCACCATAACTTGTTAATATTTTTTCAAAAACACACAATTATCAGAGATAGAGAGATTTAATAAATATATTCTTTCCAGGTTGATATATTAAGGGGGATTTCCTATTTTATAAAAGTCTCTATTTTCGAGTGAGTACTATATTACTTGTTGAAATATGTTTTTTTTATTACTCGTAACTGTTAGAATTGTACTGAGTATTTCTACAAAAATTACAGTTATAATAAAAATTATATAAAGAATGCAATAATAATTGAATTCACACACACACAACACGAAAATCATAGAAATGGTATACCTCTCTTGGGCAAATATATTATATACACTCGTGAAGAAACATAAATGCCTGTTCAAATAGTTTTGAATATTTTACTTTTGTTAATTAATATCCAATAATTTTAAAAAGTTATAATAATCAAATAATATGTATAATTCTATATGTTATACTTGTAGGTTATTAAGTATACCTTATATTACGTAATATACCTTATTAATAAGTATAGGTTTAAACTGTTCTATAAAATAGAACAGGTTCAATAGAATATTCTGTCTCTATAATACTTTTGTTGATAATTGCAAACAGAGCGCTTTGGAAATGTATATATATATATATATATATATATATATATAAATATATATATATATATATATATATATATATATATATATATATATATATGTATATGTATATGTTTGACACGCTGAGTTGGAGTCAGGTTGAACAGGGATAATTTTACATACAGAAACTAGTAACACAGTTAACGTCAGAAAGGGAGATGGCAAATGGTGAGAGAGAGAAAAAAGTAACAAGCAATGTTAAAAATTATAACAAATTATGGGAAAAGATCACCAGAATATAGAAATAAACATTTCTACAAAATAACTAAATGTGAATCAGAAGGGAGTGGAAAACTGTATTACTAACAGAGGTTGGACAAAATGGTCGTGAGAATATATCTAAAATAAGACATTTCTTTCAATGTCTTCCCAAAAATTATTATTTATACTAAATATAAGCAGAAATTGTGGTACCTCGTTTATCCGCTGTAGATATATTACTCCTCTTATCCGGCTAGCAACGCTAGTATCGACTTACAAATCGATCCCTACGTAAACTTTGTCCTTTATATATAGGTATTTCCTTTTTGAAATTAAAACAATTATTTTGTATTTAATTTTTACAAAGTTACTTGATTTTATTAATCTCAACTGCTCCACCGACTTTTAAAAGTTTTACCGATTTCATATCATATTTTATAAAATAGAGGAACAATGCTACATGAAAATTAAAGTTATATTTGGAAGCCATGCCTAGTAATTAATGCAATAAAATAGACGGTGTACTCTATTTAGTAAAACAGCTACAAAATTTTGTATATACTAATATTTCTCTCGAATGTATAATTTTTATTTTCCTTCCTGGTGCGTACTCAAATGAATCAGATGGTTTTTTAACGCGTCAACAAGCTACATATATCTGTTAATGTGAAAACCATGGATTTTCAAAGGTTACTCAGCAACCAATGTTAGAATGGATTCATGAGAATACGTAAGCATGAGATTAAGTTGTATCCTCAGAAATTAATTTAAACTATCAAATTATTTCAATTAGGAATTAATTTAATTAATTAATCGATTAAACATTCCTTCAGAGGAATGCACTCACCATTTGTGGTTTACTAACGCATAAGGGTCATACATAGATATATTCATACACACATTCATATTCTTATGTATATATATATATATATATATATATATATATATATATATATATATATCGCAATATGTATTCTTGTGTATTAATAAAGAACTAAGTCAAAATACAAATACAAGAAATATAATTGAATTGAATTGAATTGTTTAATATTCCTTATGATGTTGGCACTGTTAGCCAAAGAAAAGCTTTGAATTGTAAATTCAATTATAATTCTTGTATTTGTATTTTGACTTAGTTCTTTATATATATTGGTAAGCAGGCATTGTATGTTGTTGGAGATGGTTAGAGTAGTTTGGTATTGTATTCATGGTTTGTGTGGGTTTCCTAGAATTTGAGCATTCAATGTTGTTTGTATTTCTGGTTATTGTTCGGTCTAGATAGTTTATTTTATTGTTTATTTCTTCCTCCGTGGTGAATTTGATGTTAGGGTGTAAGTTCATGATTTTATTCAGGATGATATTATTATTTATTGCTTTATTTTGTGAAATGTATTTTCCATCGTCAAGATATCGTATTCAATATCCGTTGGGGTTGTATGTTTTTATGGTTTGTGTGATCAATTCGGGTTTGGAGGTTATGCACGCTCGTATACGGAATGCTAAAACTACCTTTGAGAAAAAGCCAAAGAAAAACAAATAATATATCAAATAGCCAAAAAAAATATAATTTACCATTTGTAATATACCTTTGTATATTTGCTTTGTATATTATACCTATGTATATATATATTTATTACATTGAATTATATTATGAATAGTTTTACTACGCAATTACATTCTACCAAGATACATAATTTTTAACATCTAAGCCGATCTGCGGAATTAGATCGTGTAAGTCGTCTTATACAAGAACAATACGATAATCTTCAAAACTTTTAACGCATAAATAATGGATTCTTTATTAATAAAAAGTTACAAACAAAAACAACATTATAACTTAACACAAAGTACATAAAGTAATACATAGAAACTTAAGAGAAAAGAAGGTAAATATCACAGAAATAAATATTATAAAATACAATACAATAAAATAAACTTAATATAACATAATACTATACAAGTAAAAATAAATTAATCTAATATGGTGTTCTGTGCCTATCTGGGATTCCTCTGGATAGTTCCGTGTCTCAGGTTCATTTGAAACGACACATGTTTGGTTTCACAATGTTTACTTCCAAGGTTGATTTAGTTCTTTTCTTAGTCGCAGGAGTTTCTGTAATGATGAGATTTTTATTAAAGCAGTGTATATATATATATATATATATATATATATATATATATATATATATATATATATATATATATATATATATATATATATATATATATATATGTATATACACTAGGAACAGTCTTACACTAGTCACATAACTGGACAGTGATTTATAAATTTTGAAAATGCAAATAACGAAAAGCTTCAATCAACAATAAAATAGTTCATCTAAGGATTACAATATATATATATATATATATATATATATATATATATATATTGTATATAGTATAGTAGTATATATATCTTAACAGTAAACATACAGTATCTAGAACTACTGGATATATTTTTCAGTTACAAACACCATACCCAGTAATATTATCTGGAGTAAGAAATAATTTTGGGAATAACAAAAGCAAAATATTTAATAGAATAATATTATATATATATTGATATAATATATATATATATATATATTGTAAAACTTGTATTACAGCCTACATAAGTGTACTCACTTAATTGGTGAATGAAGAACATTACTATTAAAATTTAAGTTGTGCCTTCAATATATTCCTTGAGTATATGTTTATGTAATCGTCAAAATGTAATTAGATACAGTCATTGTACAAAATAATTAATTGTTCAAATTTAGATGCAGAAAATCGTTGTAGTAGTTTTCAACTTCAGCCGTAAACAAAAGAGGATCGTTTCTAGGGAAACTAATATTAAAATAATTAATTGTTATATAATGGTAATAATGTATGCATTGCCATCGAATAGGGGCAGAAAAACCTTGATATTAGGCCGCCCTCTTTTTATGACATACTATAACGTGTTTGACTGTATCATTATAATATACCATCTATATAGTATTATTCCTTGGCTACAGTACATTACTTAAGAACAAATATTTTTGCATCAACTGATTCCCGAAAAACCTGGATTGGCAAATTGTACGCAGGTGGATGGGTTTGGTTAAAATCGTTAAAGTTATAGGTTAGTCATAATTCGGTCTGATGGTCTAATGCTGATTATATCTACAGAGTATCTAGTTGGCTTCAAATATATTCCCTTCTATAGTCACGTTAAACATACCTATGTGGGCGTGACTACATTTCCAGTTGCTGTGTTTGTTTTGTAACATCAATGTCTTAGGTATTTATATTATACGTCATACTTATGTGGGAATTCGTTATAAATACACTCCAACACACACACACACACACACACAGATACATACACTCGCGTGCCTGTACACGTACGCGCGCCGATGCAGTTTCCTTGTCCCAGCGACACTTTTTCAAGTAACTTGATACTGGGTGAAATTTGAAAGATTTGACTTTAGATAGGATAAAATGTTTAGAGCCAAATGAGTCTTTTATAATGTAGATAGTGTTATTTCAGGATTTAATGATGTTTTACCTCCTAAAACTTGAAGTGACAAAGTTTATGCTTTTATAGCAAAATGCCAAATAAGTCGATTTAACTTTTAATTAAATACAACTGAATTTTCAATGATATAATTTGGTATTTAAAACAGCTGTTAAAAATACATAACAAAATAGTAAAAATATTTAGTTATAATTTATTTTGTTTGTTTTTTTCAGAAACTATCTGTAACTACCTATCGTATTAACGTTACATTAATATAAGGTTAAATCAATGTATTAGCTTAATAATTTTTATTTTGAAATTATTAAATTCAAATACCAGGTTACCAAAGCGTGTACTTTATTCAGTTACATTTTCTTTTCAGTTTGTTTCTTTTCTTCGGTCATAACTTGTACAAAATTTCTTCTTAGTCATTTCTTGAAACCTTTGGCATTTTTCCGTTGGTAATGTTCCAACATGACTGCTTATACACGTGCCCTATATTAATTAACGCTGTTATACTTCTCCTTTTGTTCAAGAAATAGAAAATCGTCTACCATTATGCCTGCTTCTAGTTATATTCGTTTATCCGTTGTGTTTTCCTAATGTGAATAGTATTATGAAGATTTTAAACTTTTCCCTCCATATAAGGAATGTTCAACTTTATATTTCTTTGTTTATTATACAGTGCTTCCATAAAACATTTCTCATAGCTGTGCACTATTCTCTTGTAAGCCTTCTGAGAAGTTTGTAATGCATTAGTACCTACATTTATACAGAAGCCGAGTGCTTCGGAAAGCGTTACTGTGGTTAATAGTAGGTCTCTTTTAGGTTACTATTTTTATTAATAATCATTGGTAATATGTAAAAAAATAACTCATACCAAATGTTTATATAGTTGAAATAACGAAATAGCCTATAAACTTATTTAGGCCTATATGTCAGTTAAATGGTGTCTGCCATTTTCAGATGCTTCATTCAGTCTTATTACAAGAAATTTATTTAAGTGAAACTAAATATCGTATGAGGTACTTTTTACTTTTTAGAATTAATTTCGAAACAGATTATTCTAGAATTACCCTCTTTATTATTATGTATTTATTGGCCCATGGGTTTGAACTGATCGACTTTGAAAATTGTATTCACGAATATCTAGATTGCAAATTGATGTACGTAATAAACTCACTCATTATTGGCGTCAGGCTTTAACATACTGCTTCAGCTCAGATAATTTTTTATGTGTTTAATTCATCTGTAATTACTTCAAGTCAAATGTTTAACCCATGTTTTATGCACAATCCCAACTCATATTATCATTCCTTTTATTAGTTTGACACTTTTGACATTCTCTTGAGAAATATATATATATATATATATATATATATATATATATATATATATATATACATATATATATATATATATATATATATATATATATATATATATATATATATATATATATATAGAGAGAGAGAGAGAGAGAGAGAGAGATTTTTTGGACTAGGAGACTGACAGACTTACCTTGATAAGAGTCCACACTGTAGTCTTGAAATAGAAACACATAAAAGCACTTAAACAATGATATATTTCAACCACACAGTGGTCTTTGTCAATCGAAGAGAAAACACAAAACGAAATATGAGAGTATGAAACAAAATAAATATAATTTGTAATCACAGATTGTGTAGAGTAAAATTCAGATGTCACAGATGCACAGATTAAAGATATATATATATATATATATATATATATATATATATATATATATATATATATATATATATATATTGTTTCTATGAGCATATGAGTGATTATAGTTTATATAAGTCTGTCAGGGGAAAAGAGATAAGGCTATTTGGAACAAAAAAAAACAAAACAAAAAAAAAATGAATGGATTTATCTGATGTTGAGGTTAGGGGATTCTCTGGACTTGGTATACCACTGGTATGATAGGTCCCACCTTCTCAGTTCTGAGGGATTGCAATCAGGGGGGAGTGATTTAATTATTTTTGTGGTATAGCAGTCATCAAAAGTTGTGATGTTGTGACTCGCAGCATGTTGAGCTGTTGGACTATCCATATTCATAATTTTAACATCATGTCTGTGGCCATTCATTCTGATATTCAGACCATCCGTGGTCAGGTCTATTTACTGTGCTGAGCAAAGTTTACATTGTAGCTGGTATATGACATTTTTCGATGTACAATTATGATGACCCTGTATTTTGAAGACCATTTTTGTTGTTTGGCTGTTGAAACTATTTGCTGAGGGGTGTATTGGACACGTCTTGCATCTAGGTCTATTGCATGGGAAGGAGCCATGAGGAAGTTTGTGTGGTTTCTCTGCATCAGGGTCTGGTAGTTTAGGATGTACTAGGATGTTTTTCAAGTTGGGAGGTTGCTTGTACCAAATTTGCGGAGGATCGGTGAAAAGATTTTTGGTGTGGACGGAAGCTTTAAGAATTTTGAAGCCATCTCTCAATATCTTGTTGAGTTTATGTAGACCAGGATGGTAGTCTGTTATTATAGACAGTTTATTTTGTTCTGTTTGTGGTTTATGGTGAACCGAGGATTGTGCTGAATGAATTTGGTTTTCAATGAGTTTTATGGGGTATCCTCTACTCTGGAAGGCTGTTGATATCTTTCTATTAAAATCTTCCAATTCCCTATCATTCGAACAGATTCTCTTACCCCTGATTGCTTGACTGTATGGAATGGATCGTTTTATGTTTATTGGGTGGTTGCTGTCGAAATGGAGATATTGTGGGTGGTTTGTCGGTTTGATGTGAATTCCTGTGTTGATATTTCCATTCTGGAGTGTTACCTCTACATACAAAAAGGTGATGGCTGATGTAGATTTCTCCCAGGTAAATTGAAGTGTTGCGAATTGTGTCAGGCTGTCTAAAAATGCCTCAAGTGTTGAAGCACCCTGTGTCCAAATTAGGAAGGTGTCATCTATATATCTATACCAACATAATGGCTGGTGTGTTTGTGTCTTTAGAAAACTTTCTTCCAACAATCCCATGTACAGATTTGCGTATGATGGTGCCATTCTGGTGCCCATTGCTGTTCCCTTTATTTGAAGGTAATTCCTTCCCTCAAACTGAAAGTTGTTCTTCTCGAGGATGAACCTGGTCAGGTCCACAAGAAAAGGTGTAGTGGGAGAAGGCTTGCCTGGGCGTTTGTTTAGAAAATTCTCTATTGCAGGCCGTGTGCATGAGGGATGTTGGTATAGAGAGAGGTGACATCTATGGTGACCAACATAGTTGCCGGGGGTAGAGGTACAGATATTTGTGAGAGTCGATCTATGAAATGATTGGTGTCCTGGGTATGTGATGGAAAGTTCTTTACTAAGGGTTGAAGGTGTGAGTCGAGGAAAGCTGAAGTTATTTCCGTTACTGAATTGCAGCCAGCATTTATTGGCCTACCAGGTGGAGGGATAATGTTTTTGTGGATTTTTGGTAATATATAGATTTGAGGAGTAGAGGGGTTTTCATTATATAATAATTTTAGAGATGTTTCCTAAATATTTTGTTCAGGAGCTGTATATTTGAGTAGGTCCGAGAGTAAATTGTTGACTTCTGTAGTGGGGTTATCTATAAGTATTTTGTATGTTGTGATGTCTGACAGTTGCTTATTTGCTTCTTTGATGTAGTCTTCTTTGTTCATAATGACAGTGGTTGAACCGTTATCTGCTGGAAGAATCATAATATCTTTATTGTTTTTCAACGAAAATATTGCCGCTTTTTCTAATTTGGTAAAGTTAGGTTTAGTCTTCAGATTTTTAGTGAAATTTATATCGGTGATGCTCTGCATGATAAAGTTGATGCAAAGTTCAATGGGTTGATCAGGTGTTAGTGGTGGTGGATCCCAGTTGGAGGGTGGTTTGAATTTTGCAAGACATACGTCTATGTTTGTATCCGTTTTGAAAGTTGGTGTCTGAGCTATATATAATTTTTTATCCTAAGTTTTCTGGCAAAGCTGAAAACATCTTTTCCTAACTTGAATTGGTCTATTTCCTTAGCTGGTGTGAATGACAGGCCTTTAGAAATTACTTGTAGTTCATGTTCCGAGAGTGTGTGGTTGGAAATATTGTGCACTGCAACTGTTTTTGGTGAAGGGTTATTTCTTATATCAGGACTGTTTTTATTATTATTTTTGTTATTTAGCAATAATGATTGGGTTGGCAGTTTAGGGAGTTGTCCACAGGGTACTGGTATCTTGAAGAGAGAACTTAGGCTAGGTTTGTCACAAACAAGAGGTGGTTTGTCGGCAGGTAAAACTGGATTATCATATTTTTTGATATATATTATTTTTTGATATATACATATTTCTCTTTTCCCCTGACAGACTTATATAAACTATTAACACTCATATGCTCATGGAAACAATATATATATATATCTTTAATCTGTGCATCTGTGACATCTGATTTCTACTCTACACAATCTGTGATTACAAATTATATTTATTTTGTTTCATTCTCTCATATTTCTTTTTGTGTTTTCTCTTCGATTGACAAAGTACACTGTGTGGTTGAAATATATCATTGTTTAAGTGCTTTTATGTGTTTCTATTTCAAGACTACAGTGTGGACTCTTACCAAGGTAAGTCTGTCAGTCTCCTGGTCCAAAAAATCTAAATAATCTTTACCAACCAAAACTAACCTATATATATATATATATATATATATATATATATATATATATATATATATATATATATATATATATATATATATATATATATAATTGAACTTCTTTCTGAGATTGATTTAACAGCTTCATAAGGTTGTTACAATCTGAATAATAGCAGCAAGTTGAATATGAAATACAATTCTAAATGTTTAGTTTAGCTCTGTCACAATGTTTCAAAGACAATATCGGATTAATTGAGTTATCTATCATTTAGGGGGTGGGTATGGGTTTGGTTGTGTGTGTGTGTGTGTGTGTGGCATGTGTCTGTGAGAGAGAGAGAGCTCGTGTGAGTGTGTGAGATAGAAAGAGAGAGAGAGAGTGTGTGTGTGTGTGTGTCGGTGCCAGAGAAAGAGAGAGAGAGAGAGAGAGAGAGAGAGAGTGTGTGTCTGTATGAGAAAGAGAGAGAGAGAGAGAGAGAGAGTGTGTACGTGTGTTTATTTAAACATTCTCCGCCTGGTAGTGTCATTTTTATTTCTTTTCGGTATTGTGTTTGAGTATGTGTGTGTGCCTGTGTAAGCTCGTGTTTAAATATTAAATAAGTATATTGTAATAATAAACAAAATATTCAGTGAGAATAAGCATTAACTCAATCCAAGCAATCATTGTTCTACCGATGCAGCTAATACGTTATAGCTTGTATAATTACATAGTTAATACAACAATGCCATATCTTGTTACAGTCACGTGGTGCTTCTGCGCCAGGAAGAAGGAGAAAGAAGATAATTATTTTAAAATCTTTTAAATTTTATTTTTAAATAAATTCTATTAGCATAATTAGTATATTTATATATTAGTAAATATTACGTCCGAAAATATTTGAACTACTACTTGACTGAGTAAACATTACTGCCAAACAAGGGAATAATATTATCACTACTACTACCGGCCTGAGTAAACACTGCTTGCGGAAAATGTGTGAGAGACTGCTACTGTGATGTTAGTGTCCCCCTCTTCAGCCGCTTTTTGTACAGGGTCTGTTAATAAATCGTTTTAAAGCGTGATTAACCCTAATTCATTTGCTTTCTTCATTGGGTTTGCTACGAATAAACAGTTTCTCTTCTTTTACTTGTTTCTTGTGAAATCGTGTCTTTAGACAGGCAATACGTGATGTTCTTTAGGCTTTTCGAGGGTTTTGCAGGTTTTTTGTAGTTTTTCCCTTACTCGTTTCGGAAGTAGAAAGTAAATTATATAATAAAACCAAAACTGAATTAATTAATAATAATATAAAGTTTTAAGTGGAATTACCCCATCGGTTATGAGCTACGCTCAGTAACAAACAAACTCTTGGAGCTATGAAATATTTACAAGGGAAATTTACTTTGAATAAAGTTTCTTAGACTTTACTTGGATTATTTGCAGGAAATTGAAGATCATGACACTCAGCATTTTAAGAAGTTAGTTTTACTGAATCCTTCGATAAAGAAGGATTTTTTTGCAGAGCTATTAGACAAAATAATGTGAGACAAATATTGATATTAAAATATTGTAACAAATGTGAGGAGTTATTCTTGTTTGTCTCTGATTTTAATTTATTTATTCTTATAGAAACACCACTATAAAGACGATGTTCCTTTTTAAATTAAAAAAAAATACACATTCATTGAATCTCTGTACTGTAAAAATTGGCCGTATTCAAATAATTAAAAAAAATATTAATTTCGCACAATACTTTGAATTAGTGCCTGGGACTTCGTAAAAAGACTCAACATAGACGATCGATTGAAATATAACTATATTTCCATAATAAAGAGTTATTCAATTCAATCAATAGGTTTTGGATGAAAATAAAACTTAAGTTTTTTTTATTTGTTATAGTGGAGGAAGTAGAATGTGACGAAGTGATTGACACTCCACGATGGCGTAGCACCCGATCGTTCGGTAAGTAGCAATCGTCTATTTTTTATCGTAACATATTATTACCCCAGTTTATAAATAATGCTGATAAACTATTATTAGTCACAAGTAAAAACATACATTGGACCTCGCTAATGTTAAACCTATGTGTTCTCAAATTATTCCCAAGAGAATAGTTTCGCACAATACTTTAAAATTAAACTTTGGAATTCTTGAAAAGATTCAATATTGACAAAAGACTTAAATATAGCTTAATATTCATATTTAATTTTTTTCCATTTAATCATTATTTGTTTTGTATGAAGTATTGGATGAAAATATAACTTAAATTGTTTAATTTGTTGCAGTGGGGGAAGTGGACTATGATGAAGTTGGAGTCCATTACCACTTTTCTCTGATGGATAATAACTCGGTATGTTTTTATTTTTAATAAGTTTATCATCTCTGCTATTATGCCCCAATCCATATTTTATAATTTTTTCTTGAGGCTTTTAACTTTAGAAAGAAATTTTTATTCACAGTTCTTGTGTTTTTAATTGGTATTCATCAGTTACGTAGTAATGATGAAATATGCTTCTTGGATTACGCTTTTAAATACTATATGTTTCCTAACCATATGAGAGAATGTATATAATTTATGTGAGAGATATTGCCAATTTGAAGTTTTACCTGTTGTATTAATATGTACACCTCTTTGGTTGCACAAAACGAAAAGAATAATGTTATTTATATAGAAAAAACTAAAGATTTATTACACATGAATAATCGATTAGTTGCTCATGTCAGAGACTTGCGACGATAGTTACATGAGCTACATGTTACGCTTAGAAAGGTTACACGCTTTTGGATATCCCGAATTAATGTTCACACCTACTCTTGACACCATTCCCGAGGAGGATGAGGAGGAACGGGATTGCCTTACACCAACACCAAAGTTACTGAGTGCAGGTGATACTGCGCTCTTCCCATCAAAATTACGAGATCCTGCTTCACGCAGGACTCTGTCCTTTTGTAAGTAATCTTTATTTCCTCTAATATAGTTTGTTTATTAGTATAACAGAAAACATATCTGTTACCTATTTTTAGGTACATGTGTAACAAAGGAGAATTTGTGAAATTTATTTTAATTTCATTTAATAATTTATTGAAAGTTTTCAGAATATTATTTTTCATTCAGGCAATAGTTCTTGCTTTATTACCTATTTAACAAGTTCCATGTTGCAGCAAATTCACTTTAAAAAACATATAATCATCTCTTTTTTATGTAATGTCCATTTTTCTACACTCTAATATCAATTCAGTTTTTTTAAAGGGGGAAATAAAACATTGCTTCTTTAATTAAATCAACCCTTTGCTGCCATAAAATTTCTTTTTAATGTTTAATTGTCGCCATGTATTACACAACATTGCTCATTTCTAATTTCTGCATTAACTTCATTTTCATCTAACACAACCATGATTCGCTCTACTTATCACAGTCAGAGATATAATACCAAGATATATTATTAATATAGCTCTATTACTTATTATATTCTCGTGTTTGTTTCTAGCATAACACCATAGCATTGTTCAATTTTATGTACCAAGTTATTTCAATAATCTAGCCTTCATCTAATTTAGGGTAAATTGCAAACAAAATCCCTGACCCGTTTTTATTTTTAAAACTATGTACCTACCTATTTATATATCTACCTACTCACATATATCTCTGCCTATCTATATGTGTACCTATCAGCTACCTATATATCTATCTTTTTACCTATCTACTTATCTATATATCTACTTATCTATTTGTCTATCTCTACATATACCTACCCACCTATCTCTCTACCTACTTGGAGTTCTATCAACCTTTCCATCTATATACTTACCTACGTGTCAATCTACTTACCAATAATATCTATATACCTATCAGACTATCTAGCTATAGATCTATTTGTAACCAATATCTCTAAAATATATTAAAATAAATACATAAATTATTGTTTACTCTGCAAATACAAAATGGATATATCCATTTTTAAAGATTACATTTTTAATTTACTTTACTAAGTTAAATGTTTAGGACAAATTTTGTTTTCTTTTTTTCAGAAGCCACGTTCTGGCTTCTTGGTTTGGATCGGCTTCTGGTGGAGGTAAGCACAATTTTATATCACTGTTATACACACAAACCTTGAAACCAACTAAATTTATGCACCCGAATAACTCTCTCAGCTTAAATGAGCACATCAAACGCGAAATTCACTAAAACATGGGCGATAAACAAGTATTGTTCTGGGGTGAACTAAACTCCCCTGGGGGTATCAAATGGGTCCGGAGGGTAGACCTACTCCCACCTTAAGAATAGAGAGCTTTTAAAAGCTTGTCGACAATGAGACCGCATAAAAAATCTTTCATTCTAATGCGCGTGTTTTAAAATAGCTTTTTTTTCTAGATTAGGGAATGGTTTTCAACGATATGTTTCTCTTAGAATACAAATTGGCGGCTATTAGACTTATAGCTTTGCAAAATTTCAATTTTAAACGTTTTTTAGAATTTTGCAGTCATAATCTAAGAAAATAAGCTAGATTTGTTGCCTATGAGAAAAATAACTTTGAATACCAAGCTTTGTCTGAAACAATTTCTAAAATTTCATATTTAACATCATGACATGTAAGATTAAAATTACAGTTTATATTTTTCTTTGAACTTACAGTCATATTTAAAAATAACTCTCATAGGATCAAATTAACAACTGATACTGCCAAGTACATTTCTTGTCAGCACTACTATTATTCTTGCAATATTTTAATGAGTTCATTGTCAGCTACTAATTATAAAACAATAATACATCTGTCCAGAAAACTGGGGGGAAATGCTCCTACTTTCCCCCTACCCATAACTCCACCCATACTGACCAGAGGAGCGATAACAACTATATTTGAATCACCCCTCACTCTGTAGTCTACGATCCCAATTCTAGCAGTTATGGCTCGTACAATTCAAACTATACCAAAGTATGAGCTACACGTATGAATTTGCAGTATTTGTGTTATATTTTAAGCGGGAAAAGTGTTTTAAAGTTTAACGAAATTATCATATAGCCTACCTTACTTTTTACTTTATAGAATGTTTTTTAAATAGAAAAGAATAAATGTAATGAACATTTTAGGGGGATGAATAGATATATAACATACTGCAACCTAATCATAGTACGTACACGTACCTCTTAAGTTATGCTAACATCCTATTAAAATTTATTTTAAAAATATTTTTAATAATTTTTTACCTAGGTTGCTGAAGTGAGTGTCTACCCCGAATAAATGTTCTTCATCTCGACCAATATTAGAAATTTCTCCTTTAGACACAACCTTTTCCAAATCTCTTGAAGAACAGGGTCATTTCAGGTAAAAAACGATCAAAATACAATTATATAATTAAAGAACTAATTGCACTACACGTTGCCAATTATGAATAATTTTTATTATTAGATTATAAATAGTGCATGGTAAGGTGAAAAGTATTATAAATTATCATTTGAATTATTTTACGTTGAGTACAATGTTTGTTATAAGCAGTAGTGGATGGTGAAATTTAGGTTTATGTGCTATATTTTATAATGTGGAGAAATAATATAATGAGGAGAATGTTTAAATGTATAAGATTAAAAGCTTATTATATCACTTTCTTCCTTTATTTAATTAATTTGTCGTCCTGTCCTTCACAACAGCAAATTTGTTTACATAACACTACTTGAAGCTCGATGTTTTCTTAAAGTTATTTTTAATTAAAATCATTCCCCAGATCTGCCACTGTTTAAAGGTTTTGTCAAGACAGTTTTTTTTATTGTGTTTAGAAGAGCGCTTTTCAGCTTCCACTTACGTTATAGGACAGGCAAATTTAGTCTTAGTAATTTCGGTGTTTTATTGAATGTTTTTTGTAAATTATTAGGAGCGATATAAACTATTAAACTAATAGCCCCCATTAGAGGCTAGATCCCTGTGCCAAAATCAATGTTCTTAAATATGTCAATTATTTTATCAAAAAATGTATACCTTCAACTAAGTTCCTCAAGTGTTTTTTTATCGAAATTTGGTTGTATAGGCAAACCTACTGTCAAACCATATGAATAAAGAATACATTTTTTGTTCTACGGAAATAAAGCCTCATGAATTGTTACGTCGCAAACTTCCTTAGCTTCGCTTTTTTGCGCATAGATCGTCTTTCTCTTTCTTGCTAATCTATTGTCGGTTTCTGGAGGCGAATCAACATTATTTCACTCTCTCTAACTTTTATGTGTTTTTAAACCTGAAATCTTTTGAGCAGCTATTGTGTCTGTCTCTCTACTGAAGTATGCTATAGTAAATCTCTACGAATGCAGAAAAGGAGTCAATAATCTTTGAAAAGAACATTCCCGTGTTCTGTAGTCGGATTGAATGTGTTGTGAATACTTTATATCTGACTTCAGAATTTCATCCATACACGGAATTACGTGTACTTTATGTTCTTTGCAGTCTTCTTCGCCAAGGAATTCAGACTAAACACAGAGTCACTGATTTTAAAAACTTAAAGAATCCATGAATGTAGAATCAAGTTTTGTAGATTTAAAACCCACAACTCTCACTGAATTACAACTACAACTTTGTTCATATTTTAAAAGCCCAGATACTGTTCCCAAAATTAAATGACCGATTTGTGTTTATTAAGGGCTCGTATAAAGTATTTTATAAAGGAAACTATGGTTGATAAATAAATCAAAATATTTTTCTTTTAATTACAGCAAATTGTGCAATTGCTGTAAACGTTGCCTTAATTAGAATAAATATTTGTTGACTCTTTATCAACCGCATTTTCCTTAGAAACCAAATTACCGGTTGAATTGTTAATTCACAATTTAATAAAAATTAGGAAAAAGAAGAGCACTTTGGTCAATTAAAGAATGGTATTATTGATAAAAATAACGTAGCCTAATACATCGTGAATTAAACTTGTAAAATATATTTGGAGTTCTTAGTAAGGGAATCATAATGCCAGAATATTTGAACGAAGGCTTATCTATGAACTATCTGGAAATTTATTACCCTCCCACCCCAGGGAATGGCCTCATCTATAAATTATTTAAATAATCAGAAATATGTATACATGCAATCTTATTATCTGTAACAATAAAAAAACGAACAAGAAATAAATTAAAATCATGAGTGTAAACGAATTTCTGAAATGAGCACGTATTTAAATTTCATGCCATGCAAAAATGTCCATGACATGCATATACCAAATCTACAATATCTGTTGAAAGTCTACACCTCATATCACTATACACTATTACATCATTAAAGTAATGGAAATAATTTATCAATAATACATCACATCACAAATACAAACTATCTGATGCACTCCCACTATAAGCCACAATTGTCTGAAAAACGTATTTATATGTTGACCATATACTCCATATATATGTTGAGGTGTATTTCGAAAGTTCGTCATTTACCTTTCTTGTTGGAATTTAATACCATACAAACTCTAGAAAAGGTCTTGGAAAATCTCCACGTGACGGAAAACCTTTTAAAATATTTAGGAAATGTGAAGTTTTTAGAAAAACGATTATAGAATAACCAGCCAATATTTGAGGTAAAAATATATCTATGTTGGTAATATATATCTATAGACGTTGTTTACAAAGCAGTCATAAAACTGTAACAGATATCGTGTCCTCATTCTTGGCGTCACAGAAACTAAAATTACACCCCTTTAGAGGTAGTGAAGAGACATAAAAACTCCTAGTGTAGAACCGCTCTCAAAAGTAATTCTACTAGTGAAAAGCGAAATTTCTATTATTGGGTCACGATCTTCACTTTCCTGTTTGGGTGTTGCTTTCTAATTTTCAAAGCCGCCACAGCGTGACTTAGCGTCTTTACTTTTGGAATTCGGAAAATGGTAACTGTATAACTTCTTCACACCGTCGGCCGATGTTGGCATACTTTTATATTTTCGAAACAGCACAATAAGAAAGGATCTGCCTTTCCCATTTCAAAGTCAAACAATTGTCAACCGCATGTTTTAATATAATCCCAGAATCTGCCGGAGCTACGCCGTACACTATATATTGTGTACACCGTTGCTCCAACCTCAAACCTAACATTAAAAAAACAAAACGGTACCTCAAAACTTGTCAACAGGTTTTCGTTTTGTATTTTCAATTTTCCCCTGTAGTTAAAAATGTTGTGTACTTTGTTTTAAAAAAAAACATAAGTGCTTAATATAATGTATTTTTTTACGGTTAATGGATGAATATTTAGCTACAGATTAATCACTATATTTCTAAAAATAACTCATACTGAAAGTAAGAGATAAAAATGGTTTGAATATTATTGTATAACATAAAAGAAATGTTCCGTTTCTATTCAACATAATTTAGTTTAAAATACAGTTAATAAGTTATAAAAGTTTTGTTTTATTTTGATTTAGCTGCCATCAGAACCATTTAAATTTTTCTTGCTTGACCGCCGGCCTAGGATCGGCACATTTTCGGCCTCTTCATCAAAATTCATGGGATGCAACCAACCCGCTTCCGTGCACCGCACAAGTACATCCCGGGGAACGGAAATACGCCGTTTGCAAAATGGGTTTTTGACAAAACGTAATGAAGATTTTAACAAACCAAATAGAACAGAACTAACGATATTGAAGTTTAACAGCATTCAAAAACTAACCTACAATAAATTCGTTCTTGATGTAAAACATCATCATAAAGACTTCCTCCCGGGGTGTACTGAAGAGGATGGGGGGCAAAAGAGTGAAACCAAATTTTAGTGAAGATCAACCTGAAAGAAATGTGAAAATGTCCGACCAGGCAAAAAAATTGTAGTAAATTGACAAGTAAAGTAAAACATCGAAATTCCAGTATTAGTCAGGAAACCATCACATCAAAACCAAGAATCAAGAGAAGAAGCATGTCCAAATTCCAGTAAGGCTTGTCTAAAAGAGCGCGATAAATCTATTGTAACAAGTTTTAAAATGTTTGATTATTTAGTGTTAATGTCCTGTTGCTTTTTTATTTTATGCATTATTTAAAATCTGCCAATTACGTTGTTTAGATATATCTGCCAATATATGTACGCAACCTACATTATTAGCATTATCAAAGACTATGAGATCGTTAACACGTCCTCCCAAGGCATTTGAAATTTATGTTTCAAGAGGATGTGTTACGGTCTCAGACTTTGATAATCCTAGCAATGCAGCTGGCTACACGTTTATCTATATTCTTGTTTATGTGTTGTTACTTTGAACAAATAATATAAGCAAAAATATTTCAAAAACAATTCCTACTTAGATCAACAAAGAAAATAATTATTTTACTTTCTATTAAACATTACAAATAATTATTTTTAATTATTATAGAAAATAACACCCCCTATGCATAAAATCAGCTGTTTTATGGGATGTATTCCATTATTTTAACCATAAATATATATATATATATATATATATATATATATATATATATATAATATATAAAATAATAATAATAAAAGTAATTGAATAAGCGTATGGGTGTATGTGTGTTTATATATATATATATATATATATATATATATAAAGTTAATATATTACTATGTAAGTAATTTTATCCACCATTAAGTGCAATAATTTTACCTTGAGTGATGAGGCACCTTTCGGTCAATTGACCATTGTCGAATCACTGATGTTTTTCTGTTGTGGATGTTCGGTCTGTGAAGTTGGTGTTTGTTGACGTCACGCGCACTTTTTCTTGATCTGTGTGTATGATATTTCTATATAGTATGTCTTCTGTATATGTTGTTTGTAGATTCATTAAGTTGTTGTGTATGTTTTTATAAATGTGGTATTTTTCTAGTGAGTTTAGTTCTATTGGGTTGTTATTTATTTCCAGTATGGTTAGGTTATTTTCGTAATTTGTTATTTCGTGTTTATGGGATATTAGGTGTGCTGCAACATTTGATACTTTAGAATTTTTGTTTTTGAATGCTCTATAATGTTCTCAAATCTTATTTTAAATGTTCTGGTTGTTTTTCCTATGTAAAAAGCGTTACAGTTGTTGCATGTGATTTTGTAAATTCCTGATAGGTTATGTTTTTCTGAATTTGTTATGTGGTTTGTGTTATTAAGATATTTTATTATTTTGTTGTTTGGTTTGTAAGTTGGAGTGTAGTATTCTTTGTTGTATATATTTGTATTTTTTCTATTTTGTTATTGGTGTATTTATATTTTAGGTAGATTTTTTTATTTTCATTATTTTTGTGTTCCGGTTGTAGTGTTGTGTTGAGGTTAGGTTTTTTTGTGAATATATTGTATATATTTTTTATAATGTGTTTGTTGTATCCATTTTCTATTGCTATTTTTGTAATGTTATCTAATTCTTCATTTAATTTTTGTATGTTATCCTGTGTGTATTTTATTGCTTTATTTATCTGTTACTGTAAGTGTTAATTTTGTGTGTCCAGGGGTGGTTAGATTTGTAGTGTATTGTGGTGTTGTTGGAAGTAGGCTTCCTGTATACTGTAGTTTCTATTTTATTATCATTTATATTTAAAGTAATGTCGAGGAAGTTGTTTGTTCTATTTGTTTCTGTTTCAACGGTGAATTGTATGTTTTCGTTGTATGTATTTAGTTTGTTTAATATTATGACGTGTTCGTTGTGAATGTTAGGTTGGTATATTACAAGTATATCGTCTACATATCTTGTCCATAGTGAGATATTGTGTGTGTTTATTATAGGTTTAATTATTATTTGTTCAAAGTGTTGTAAATATATTTCTGACATGACAGATGATATGGGTGAACCCATGGGGAGTCCTGTTGTTTGTTTATAATATTTATTGTTAAATTGGAAGTAATTTTGGTTACATATGTGTTTGGTTAGCGTAATGATACTATCTATTATGTTTCTTTTTTCGTTATTGTGTATCAGTTTGTTTTTTATTATTTCTATGGTTTCTTCTATTGGGATACTAGGGTACATGTTAGTTATGTCATAACTTATTATTTTTGTGTTGCTGTTTGTTTTTATCGTTTTTATTTTATTAATTAATTTGTATCCATTTTTTATATTGTATGTGTTGTTGATATGTATTTTAGATCTTAGGATTTTGTCTAGAATTTTTGCGATTATGTAAGATGGTGCTGTTGTGAAATTTATTAGTGGTCTAAATGGTGTGTTGGGTTTGTTTTAGGTATCCCTGATAATACTGGTGCGCATGGTTTGAATGGGTATAATCTTGTGTGGTATTTTAATTTATTGTTATAGTTTAGGGTGTTGCGGTGAGTCACTATTAAGTTTTTTATTGTAATAAGGTATTTGTTAGTTGGGTCTGGGATTTGTTCGTATTTATTTTCTTTTATGTAGTTAGTCATTGAATCGATATATTTGGTATTTTCTATTATTACTGGAGTATTTGTTTTATCTGATTTTAATATTAAGTAGTCGTTGTTTTCTAGTTTTTCTCTGAGTTTTATAATTTCTTTTTTATTAATATATTGTTCCGTTTTTTTGTTTTTTTCCGTTTTTATTAGGTTAATTTTATTATTAATATTATTTCTTATGTGTTCAGTATTTTGGTGGATAATTTTGTGGATGTTAGATTCTGTGTCAACTATTAGGTTTTTTATTATTTGTTTTTTGTTGAAGTTAGGTAGGTTATATTTGAAGGAATTTGTTATTATTATTTTTTCTTTTTCAGTGAATTGTGTTTTAGTTAGGTTTATGAATTTATTATTGTTAGAGGTGTGGGTTGGTTCTAGGCTATTTTTTAGGTTATGTTGTTGTTTTGATGTGTGGATTGGATCTAGGCTATTTTTTAGGTTAAGTTGTTTTGATAAATTTTTTTTTGTTTTGTCTGTTAATAGTGTTTGTTTTATGTTTTATCATAATTTGTTGTGTTTTTTCGTGAATAATAGGTGTGAGAGTGTCAAAAGTTTTCATTATTTCCAAATTGGTTGTGTATAGTTGTAAATTGATTTGGCTTTTTTTATGGTAGGCAGCTTTAATGTTTTGTTTAATAATGTGTGATTCTGCTATTTTTGTTGCTTTATTGATAATAGTGTTTTGTTTATTTTTTATGTGTAATTTTGCGTAAATATCAAGAATATATATATATATATATATATATATATGTGTGTGTATATATATATGTGTGTGTGTGTGTGTGTGTATGTGTGTGTGCGTGTGTGTGTGTGTGTGTGTGTGTGTGTGTAACATGGACCAACTCCGTACATAACATATTTATAGAGCCGCTTCTATTTACTGAATATTACAAAAATATAATCAAATTAACGGCTATCGAATGGATAAAATTATTACTAAACTCTATAAAGTTTGGGGTTAATATTTAAGCAAACAGCTAAGAGCTAATTCTACTTGCATACTGAATCACAGGGCGGTCGGAATGTACCTCGGATACCAGGAGACAATGTAGTTGCGGTGAAACGCAGAAGCCCAGGATAAAACAAGCTCAACCAACAGAAACGAAATATGTGCTACGAGGCTTGCGGTTTTCATGCAAAGGAGATGAAACTCCAAGGACTTGGTAACTCTATCGAATGACAGTAGCTATTGGTTGTTGCTCCAGCAATACCGAACTAATCAATTTAATAGATTGAAAAATTTAAATTTAAAAATATTGTGCTGAAACTATTATTAATGATAATTGTGATGTGCTTTAAAAATTGACTTAATGTTCTGTTTCATTTATTATGTTTGCTAAAATGTAAGATCTTATTACCATAGTAACACAATCATGCAATCGCACTGTTATCAAGCTAGATATGAGATGTTCAGTTTTTGAACCCATTTACATCCCTTTGATTAAAGCTGTGTTTGGTACATGGTTGCGCCTGTCGCAAAGGTAATCCAAAAATATTTGAATTTTTCAAGAATCTACAAATGGTCCACAATATTACAAAAGTAAGTCCTTAGCTTCATGTCGTGCCTCACAAAATGTAACTGTAAGCAAAACAATCTTTACGTACCTATCTTTGGTCGTCAATGTGAATCGGTTATTGCAATACATTGCTTTATAAATTGCCTATTAAATTTATGCATTTTTATTACAGAAAAAATATTTCATGTTTATCGAAAAGCTTTTATTTCAATATTTATCAAACATCTTCCCATATGAAGAGTGAACAAATTAGCTAAGAATACACACACACACACACACACACTTACAGTATAAAGTCTTATCGTAAATATAAGAGTAATATTGTACCAAACTAATTCCGCTATTATAAATTGCCGTCTCACGTCGCGTCCTTTATATTTGACCTTTTCTTGTCACAGTTGCTACGATCGACCCGCTAAAATAACAATGTGTGTTCACCTTACACAAAACCACAGTAACTAAGGAAACACTACGCTTCAGTTTATTTCAAATCCCTAAATACATCGGAGTACGTTGTAACTTTGGGGCTCTGGAAGCATTTGGGAATGCATACCTTCTATACATACCTATGCATACGCTGGTATTTGTCTTGGCACTGACGACTGTCCACAGTAATACACACAATGGGCTGTTAACATGTAATAGAGAGATTTCACAGTTGTCGATATGTGCATTAGTTTAATTACTTTTAAACTTGATTTCTTTAAAACCGATATTGCGTTGTGTTTATTTTAAAATCACTATTTATTAACAACTATATTTCACTATACTCAGTTAAAGAAATGCAGAAAATTGCTTTAGCATTATAGGTTGATTCATTCGATAAAATTAGTAATAAAAACCACATGATCTTAGATATTTAAGGATTGGTAAACTATAAAGAAGTATTTCCCACAAAGATTAATCCGGCTGAGGTATTGGAAACCATCCCGTGTTTGGAGCGACCTTTCACTACTTCAAATTATAGTGTACTCAAGAGACGAAATCCTAACGTAATAAAATACCACTGCGTCATAATCGTCCATTCCTCAGCATAAACCTCTAATTTAATCCTAGATTACATGTTTCTAAATTTTGCCACACGATTACTTATATATCATGAATTCGACTAATCAAATGTTTTTTAATGCTAAAATAACATTTTTTCAAAATTGTGGTAAACATTAGAATATACCATACTTCTTTCACGCTTGGATCAAAATATTATAGTAGCTACGAATCCTACTGCTAGAAAGAAAAATAATAATTACGATGAGTACTTTGTATATAATAATAAAACACAAATGTTTAAAAAATGTTTTTTTTAAATAACAGATTTTATGTACACGAAACACAGAATGTAGCTAACGAACGAGTTGTAGAAGAGGTTTTAATAAAGTTTAAGAGTTAATTACGTAAAAATAAAAGAATTTAATGGAAGAATAAGAATAATAAATGAACTAATTATAAAGAATTTGAGAAAAATTATAGGCACAATTTTTAAAAAAAGTCACAAGATCACCTATGTATCATCAAAATGACGACGCAACCTCTGCTTCAGTTTGACACATGCGAACTTTAGCTGCGAAACTGCACATCATACAACGGGTGTAGTAGGTACGAAGGTACTATGGAGATGCACATTTGTCAGATGCAGATATTTTTTGAACAGGTGCGTCGTCATTTTGACGAGTTATAAGTGATCTACAGTTAAACATTAGCCATTTGTTTAGTATTACCAATTATATATATCACTTTCACCTATGTACCTAAGCAAGAATCTAACTTGGTATTATTGCGAGTTAAATTTCAACGACTGGCCTTGTCATTATCATCTGGCATACTCATGAGTACCTAGAGTATGCCCGATGATAATGACAAGGCCAGTCATTGAAAGTTAACTCGCATAAATACCAAGTAAGATTCTTGTTTAATTACATAAGTGAAAGTGATAAATGTATACAAGAAAACAGTGTTGCATAACTACAAATATATATATGTGTGTGTGTGTGTATAGGACACTCTGTTAAGTTTCAGGTATAGTTATTCAGTTTTAAGTTTTGTAAACGAGTGTTTTTAAAAACAAAGTTTTAATAGCCCAACTGTAATTTAACAAATTAATAAATAAAAACGTCTAATGTTAATTTGGAAAACAGATTTTGAATCATGCTTCCAATGAGTAAAAACGTGCACCTCCTTTAATCCAAGTCTTATAAAAGAAATTGTTCCGATCCCATATTCCTTAAAGTGGCTTATCTATCTTGTAGACCTGCCATGCAACAGTAAACATATTACGTAACATCTGAGTCCGTTACCTAAAATTTATTAATCTTATGTTACCTTGTAGGCCTGGTATGTAATTTGTAGTTGTCTTATGTTACATTGTAAATCAGTTAAGAAAACGGTTCGCTTCCCCTTATTTAATATTTATTCCTCTATTGTTATTTTTTAAGGCTATTATGCAACATGTTGCGCTGTTATGCATTTATAGCCATCCTCTGTTACCCTCCATGCTAGTTATGTAAAAAGAAGGCCCGTTAAAATGTAATCTTCTTACATAATATATAAGGTTGTTATCTAGAATATCGGCCTCGATAAATAAAAACTATGTATCACAAAATGCATTGTTCACAACCAAATTTTAATAAACAAAATAAACAATTGTAAATTAAAACAGAATGAATAAACTGTTATGTAAGTTTCGATTGAACACTACAATGACCTTCATCATCAAGATTACAACTACAATAAAGTTGAAGAGCTGATTTAATTATGAAAAAAAAATGAAACAAAAAAATAATTTACAAGTCAAATTTAAAGGTGATTGTTGCCCAATTATTATGATTTAAATTCATATTTAGAAAGCAAGCACGTTAATATCTTTTAAATTCATTAAAAAAAAATAATGAATCCATATTCAAACAGACATTACTTAGAAATAACCTGTCTAAGCAAAAAAAGGTGTGTAAGAAATACAATCTTACCAGCTGAGCTCGGACAAAAAATACAATAATTAACTATTTGTTTCAATCCATTTATAAACTTACATACCAACTCATAATGATCTACACTATTGCATATGTATATAGGTACCAACCTCAGTTATACGTATCTAAACAATTTACACATTTTGTGATTCATGAAATGCAAAGTTAAATTATATCTTTAAGAAAAATGCAGTTACCTTGTGTAATTCGTTCCTTTATAAATGACTAAGAAGCGAGAATAATACTAAAATGGAGCCGTTCCTCTTTCCTTTATCTTTCGTTCAAGCGTTATAAGAACTTTCAGCAGACGAAATTAAATAATTTTCATTATAGAAAACCAATTAAAACATAAGAAATAGTGACTTGAGAACAACAACTTCAATTTCCACTCAGAAACTGAACCCTATGCTATTGTACAATTTGTATAGGGCTACCCGAGTGTAAAGTCTTTGGCGTTCACTCTAAATCCGTTTAGGGAAAGGAATTGAAGTTATTGATTTGGTTTAACAACCCTTCTAATTTGAAAGTTACACATAAAATATTATATTGTATATTAATTATAAATGCTGTAATAGAAATAATATAGTGAAAACATTACATAGTTGTAAATGAATTAGAAGAAACTGGACACAAATTAAATTGAAATGATAAATGTAACATTCCTTTAATAAGAAATAATAGAATCAAAATAATAATACAATTTCCAAAAGGAATGCCGAATATATATATATATATATATATATATATATATATATATATATTATTTTTACTAGAACATTAACACGTATACAACTTTAATTTTTAAATAAGCCACAAAATAAACTTGACTCAAATCCATGCAGCTAAGATTGTTGGGTTTTGAGCAATTGATTTCATTATTGACTGTTCTGTGAGAAGAACAGTGAATATAACACATGGTACAAAATTCTTTTACGCTACAATTTGAATGTCTTAGTAATCATAGATTCTAATCCCACTGTTCAAATATTTTTGTATTTAATTAACGCGAATCTCTTCTTAGTCACAAACGAGAATAATTCCGAAATGGTTACAAGGATTGTATATTAAGTAACAGGATAACATGGTTAATATATATCTTTCAATCGATGGTAAGAGTATAACTTCAATCCATACAGTTTTCATATACAAAAGTTATACCTATTAGTTTTGAGTATCAGGTAGGTAGTTACTCTTCTAATTAAACCTACTCGATTACGCTTCTATACTATCTACTGCAATATAGGATTAAATTCGGAGACTTAGTTAATTAGAGCTTAGCTAGTGAGAACGTTCACAAAAGTAAAAGTATTTAACTCAAAAAAATTAGCTGTTAATAAACAAACACATTAGTTAACAAGAGACTAGTTTCGGCGATACTGTCGCCTTCTTCAGTGCTTAGCTAGTACTAGTATTAAAATCTAATATTTGGTGAGATATTGAATTCAATATTTTGACTTTTACCCTTATAAACTCAGACATCTCTATCACATGACCACTATTCATATCTACATTGTTATATTCACTTGCATAACCTAATAACAGTTTTTTTGAGTTACAAAGGACCAGATGTGGGTCTAAATTTTCGACGGTTAATTTTTTTTTTCCATCACGTTTACTGAATCCTTTTAAATATGTTTAATAGATTTAGTTAGCAATAGGCTCTTTGCAAACACTTTTATATTCTAATTTAGATTTAATTATTTCCAGCGTCCATAATACTACACCACACATATTTACTATAACTGATTATTTGTGGTTGCCAGAGAATTATATTTACGAAACAAAATTACCAGATCAAAATTCAGTCCTCAGTTTTTGAAAAGAACTATTCAATAACTTCTTCAGTAGGGAGATCGGTAACATGGTGAATAATCATCAGGACGAATATGTTAACTAAAAGTGACCACATGCGTTTCCTAAATACGTTTCTAATCTTCTAGCAACTTGTAATTAGTAGAGTTTAACAACCTTTTATAAATTTTATATACAAATAATTGGTAAATACAAAAACGGAATGGAAAGTTTCACCCTCTTGGACCGTCAGATTTTTCGTATTGTATATTCGTATTTTGTACTTGAAACTTATTTATAGTTTTGATTTGTTTCAAACTTTCTGGATTTCAGACTCGTTAAGGACTACGACCTCTTTCACCATCTAGTTTGTACGTAATAAATATATGCAGGTTTAGCTTATAGTTTGAAGGATATCAAATAAAGCAATTTTGAAATTATTAAAAACCGTAAAATTAAATTGTATTGAAGTTATCGATTTAAATAAAAGAGAGAGAAATTGGGAAAGAGTTCTCAAGAACAAACACTGCCCAAGCAGTAAAACTAGCCAACGCCCTTTGTCAATAAAAGTATAATGCATTCCATTGAACCTAACCTTCATGTTTTTACCCATACACCGTGTACTCTTGTGAACCGATCTTAGGATAATTAAATAAATTTTAAACATTTCGGAAACCAATTTTAACAGAAGTACAAAGAATTGTATATTTTACCAATTACAGTTGTTTAAAGTATAAAACTACTTAGTAACCATTTGAAATCTATAATTTTTCCTGGGAAGTAAGTAGTGCCTTATGAAACAGAAAAAAAATATTTAAAAATACTTGATGCTATTTAGAAGTCTCAGCCTAGATTTGATTTTTTTTTAAATATATAAATTGATATGTATTATTCTGTTTTTAGGTGTATAATTAGTTAGACACCGATATTGCTATACGTTTAAATGTAATGCAATACGACTGTACAGCTTAGAAGGCATTGACATGGTCAGAAAGTGGAATCATACAGGAGAAATGTATCTAATCTGGGAACTCCACCTACCTCCACTGGTATCATCTCTCACAATCCTGATTTGGAAGTACCGGTATCTTGAAAAAAGACAAACAATACCATCAATTTAGTTACATTACTGAGTTTAATTATACAACCTATTCACTCTTTCACCGTGATAACTTCTAACACTTAACCAGATAGTGGTATCAAGCTCGTCGCAGCGAAGCCAATGTCATGCAAACATTAACAATGTCACATGGTGTAGCAATAGGTCAGGAGGCAAGTCCAACTTGCCCATGCAACTTAGAACACAATATTTGCACTCAGACAGTCAGTGAAATCAAACAGGAGAACTATTTGTGCAGGTTTTGACAAAACTTTATATTTATAATTATATGTAGTATAGACCTTGCTTAGAAACATACATATGCAACAATCGAGGACTGTTTTAGAAGTTTTACAAGAATCTATTTAACCCCTCCCCAAATCCAATATTGTCTTATCCCGGACTTGAAAGTCACTTGCACAGCTACTTGCCGGTAAATATAATCTTGGATGTGTGCTTTAATATAAGGTATACTTATTATATTACAATGAGCACATTCAGGTTTTTACTCTAAACTACGTCTACTTAACAGACCAAGTCCCACTCGCACACTTTAATCCTGATAATAAAAACAATAAATGGGATAGCGAAGCAAAGAATTTCACTAATTCAAATATAAATCTCTATACTGTCACAGTGAAATCGAACAGTATAGGTCCAATTTTATAAACTGAGACTTTGCTCCTAGGTAGAAATTGTGTATTCATCATCTACAAAACATCAGGCACTTTCTCACCCCTCATCAAGGCCATAAATCTTAGCCTACCCATCCTAAACTTTAGAAAATGTTTTAAATGTCAGTGGCTACGTGTGACGTCAGCGTATGCAGACCAACGTTAGGTAACGCTGCTGCTCGTCCTTTGTTTACACTTGCATGTTTACACGTATTTTTGGTTACGTTTTTCTTATGAACACGTGAAAAAAACTAATACAACATGTGATACCGCTGCTGTGTTCCTAATTGCCATGGATAACACGATAATGGTCCAAAAGTGTCACTGTTTCCGAATGGCAAAAGTCTACATCGGAGATGGATTCAAGCAATCCATAGTAAAAATTTTAAGCCAAAACAATCCTTTAGGGCTAGTACATATTTTATTGCAAAGCTCTAGTTTTACTGCATAGTTCATGAACAAATCTAAATAAGTCTATAGGAATTTAAAGATATGGCAAAATATTGAATTCGCCTTAGTACTTAAGAAATGTTATCATGTAATAAATCGAATATTACAGGCATCTGGCTACAGTTTACACATAACGGTGAAAATACAGTTAATAATATGGGAAAATCTCTTTCTGTTTAGAATTGAACCTGACTTTTCAACCTAACCTAAATTAGATCATGTAATAAATCAAATAAAGTAGGATTGTGCCTACAGTTTATACAGGACTCTGAAAATAATACAACACACAGTTGCTGCAACGTATTGAATCCTATTTGCTACTTGTCTCAAGGTGCTTTATGCCAATTATTGTAGAACATCACCGTGACCATTTAAGAATAATAATGCATAATTATAAGGATTCAGATAAAAATATTCTTTTATATTATTCAAAGTCAATTTAATGTTCAGTCAGTCTAATCTCACTTTGCTGGACCTGCACTAAACAGCATTTAATATGATAGCAGTAAATATAGGCTACCTATGAATATGTTGCATACCTTTATCTTAGTACTCAGTTTAATTATTTATTCACCTGCAAAAAATACATATTCTACACACTGCAACAGAAAACACTTTAGTATCTGTTCATTGGAAAAATAGGTTATTATTGAGTCGAACAGATTTAAGCCCAAGAGCTTAATATTACAAAATATTAAAATAAATAGACTAAACCACCGTAAAAATAGACGACGTAATCCGTACTGGTGGTCAGATCTACGTTTAACACACAGGAATTTATATCGTTTTTCCAGGTTTATCAAATGCATTTCAATTCCTGTGGTATAATACGAACAACAGAGAATGTTCGTACAAACATTTTAAAAAGAATGTGATGAAGAAAGAAATGAATCCTACGAAAAGAAGCATCATTAAACTAATATTTTAAAAGCATCAACAAACATAACCCTGAATAATTATGAAACATTAAAAAATGATTTCGATATTTATAAAATATTTTAATACTTAAGCTTTTATAAACATTATTATTCATCGAGTGATGTTACAACGCGTGAAGGAAGTTCACAAGAGTGTATATATATTTCGTTCATAGTAACCAATAAATAGCATTTAGTATGCAGTAGATATATGTTGCTTACCTTCATTTTAGTACTCGGTTTAATTATTTAGTCACCTGCAAAAAATAAATTTTCTACACACCGCAACAGAAAACATTTTAGTATCAGTTCATTGGAAAAATAGGTTATTATTGAGTAGTACAGTTTTAGGCCCAAGAGTTAAATATTAAAGTAAATAGAATAAACCACCGTAAAAATAGACGACGTAATCCGTACTGCTAGTCAGTAGTTGCCCTACCCTGGGACAGCCACCCTTAACTCGGCCGCTACGTAACCTAGGACTATAGGGGTAGTTTTGGATGATGCAGGAGGTCATCGCGCACCTGGTCCCTGCCTTAGGGGTGGTTTCGACCGCGTCTAGAGGGGTAGGGGGTAGTTTTTCGAAAAAAATTATTTCCAACACACTGACCTAGGCTAGCCAAAATGGATCTAACCTAACCTAACCTAAGTGTTGGGGGTGACCTCAGCTACGTTCAGGACCATCTCCGGGGGTATCTCCGGGGGTGGATTGGGGGTGGGGGGTAGTTTTCGAAAAAATTTTGGAAAAACGTTTCTTGACTGAGGGGGTGAGTTTAGAGTCTATCACGGGCTGCCGAGGGGTAGTTTTACCTAGGGGTAGTTTTTGAATAAAATACGAAAATGCCGAAAATCGACCGGTTGGATAAAATGACCGTATATGGTATGGTTAAATTCTATAATGGACCGTTGCGGGGGCTGTTTCACCAAGGGGTAGTTTTTACAAAAAATATGAAATTGCCGAAAATCGACCGGTTGGATCAAATGACCGTATATGGTATGGTTAAATTCTATAATGGACCGTTGCGGGGCGGGTGAACCTGTTTTCAGATTGTCAAAAATAATCGGGGTCCTAGGTAAAAGTCACCCGGGCATCAGTTAAACCCACCAAGGTAGAGCCAATATGGAGCACGCTATCGGTTAAAGCCAAACCGAGCCCAGCCACCCAGCAGCTAGGCCTTAGGTAAAGCTAACACGGATTTAAATAAAATATGAAAATGCCGAAAATCGATCGGTTGGATCAAATGACCGTACGGGATATGTGTAGTCCATTATGGTAGGCTGTGTGGGAGGGTTCACCTGACGGCCGATTGTCAAAAATAATCGGGGTCCTAGGTAAAAGTCACCACCGTACCCTCGCGTGAGGTAACACCGCCTAAGAGCGGGTAAAGCTAACACGGAGCACGGACTCGGTTAAAGCCAATCCAAGCCTAGCCACCCAGCAGCTATGCCTTAGGTAAAGCTAACACGGAGCAAGGTAAAGCCGACCTAGGTAAATTAACCCTGGAATCAGGCCATACCTAGAGACACCCAGGAGCCGGGCCTTAGTTAAAGCAGTCAGCCTTTAAGTAAAGCTACTCAAGAGCCGGACCAAGATGATTGCTATATCATGATTGCCTATCGACTAAGACAAGTACCTCCACCAAGTCCTAGGTAAAGCCATCACGAGGCCGACCCCTCGGTAAAGCCACCCAGGACTTAGGTAGAGCCAATATGGAGCAAGGCCACAGGTAAAGCCACCCAGGACTTAGGTAAAGCCAATCCTAAGCTATGCCCTAGGTAAAGTAACCCAGGAACCAGACCATCGGTAAAGCTACCACGGAGTCAGGGCCTAAGTAAAGCTACCATGGAGTTAGACCATAGGTAAAGCAAACACGGAGCAAGGACTCAGGTAAAAGCCATCTCGAAGCCTGCCGATAGGTAAAGTAACCCTGGATTCAGGCATCAAGTGGGGGGTGGTTATCAAATAATATATGAAATTACCCAAAAATGATCGGTTAGATCAAACGACCAACGACCTACATAGAGTTCAAATAGTCAACAAGTTGAATCAACCAATCACAACGCAGGGGCCCGGTAGGCCTACGTAAACGGTCAATGTAAGACGAGAAGGCCTATATAACGTGTTAAACCAATATATATGACAGCCCACATAATGTGTTAAACAAATATGCAAGCCTACATACATACTATGCTAGGCCGACATACTATGTCGGTAAATCACCGGCCAAAGCCTATATGAACCGAGATAGTTTCACCTCATATATCAGGTAGAACCACGGGCAGGCAACCGTATAATATGGGGAGTACTATAAGGTATAGCTAAACCAAAATATACGATAGCCCACATAATGTGTTAAACAAATACGCAAGCTTGCATACATACTATGCTAGGCCTACATACATGAATCCCTAAATGCGCCTACTATGTCTGTAAACACAGGCCAAAACCTTTATGACCCGAGCTATTTTCACCTCTTCCATCGGATTGATCCTGGCAACCGTATAATATGGGAGGTACTATATGGTACATCTACCAATGCATAACCTATCAAGCCCACGTAAAGGTTTAATATATTTGATGACGTATCCGCGTTCGAGCGACTCTATGCAGGTATTAGGCCCTCTCTAACTAGAGGGGCAAAGGGTTATAATTGCCAAACTCAAAAGTTGTCTATGCTACAAAATAATAAACAAAGCAATAAAGCCCTGTTGTTTCAAGGAATACGCTCGACCGTGTGTTAGACATGTACAGACTTGCAGCGATAACGCATTATCTAAAAACCGCAACGACGGCCGGTGACCGCTATAGCAGGCTTGAAACCCGCACGGCTGTGTCGTTGTGAATCTAAGCGCATGTTTATGATCTGAATACTGTATCAAATTACTATGTAATATCGTCATACCACGGTATACATATATATAATCAGAAATCAGTGTAAATAATCAAATAGCATCAATGGATATATCCTATAGCTGCAAATGTATCTAGATATAAAAGGTATATATGGAGAAACACTAATAAAGAGGCCCATCACAAAACGTGAATAAATATATGTTATAAAACGATCCTAAAACGGTGCTAAACCAACATGCATGCTATCATACATATTCGTATATACCGTGTTAAGCCTACATACGTGATAGTCCACATAATGTGTTAAACAAATATGTATGTAAACCTGCATACATACTATGCTAAGCCGACTTACATAGGCCTACTATGTCGGTAAACCGCCGGCCAAAGCCTATATGATCTAAGCCTGACACACATTTACACCTCGTCTATCAGGTAGAACCTGGCAACCGTATAATAAGGGAAGTACTATATGGTATAGCTAACAATGCATAACCTATCACGCCCATCACGGTCAACAAATATTACAATATAATTTAAAAAGTCGGGCAACCTATATACATACAGTGCTAAGCCAACATTCAGGCATATATACTATGTTAAAACAGCGTGCAATATACTCCAAATAGCCAAATATACGTTGTTAAACCAATATGCAGGTTAACCTATATACATCCCGTTACCCACATATGCCTATATAATATGTTAAGCCTGTATAAGTGATTGCCCTTATAGTGTGTTCAATAAATATGCGTGTAAACCAAATAAATACTCTGGTAAGCCAACATGTATGCTATCATAGATAGGCGTATATACTATGTTAGGCCTACATATCGCGTTAACAAACATGTGTAAGCCACCATACATATTATGCTAAGCCGACAAGGGCCTGAACACATTATATCCACTGCATAGTTTAGCTAAACGGCTATCACACACTATCCTACAGGTACCACATAATACCTGATCAATAACACATAGTATCCAATGCATAGCCTGACGAAGGTTTAATATATAGTATCCAGAGGCCTCGCTAACGATTAACACGTTGTGTCCATAAGGCCTACTATGTCGGTAAACCACAGGCCCAAGCTTATATGATCAGAGTCCGACACACATTTTCACCCCGTCTATCAGGTAGAACCACGGGCAGGCGGCTGTATAATACGGGAAGTACTATATCGTATAGCTAACAATGCATAACCTATCACGCCCATGACGGTCAGCAAATACTACAATATAATTAAAAAAAGTCGCGCAACCTATATACATACAATGCTAACCAATATAGGCATATATACTATGTTAAACCAACATGCAATATAATCTAAACAGCCATACATACGCTGTTAAACACATATGCGTGTAAACCTACATAAATACTATGGTAAGCCAACATGCATGCTATCATACTATGTTAAGCCCAAATACATAATAGAATACATAATGTGTTAAACATATATGTGTGTAAGCCAGCATAGATATTATGTTAAGAAGACATGGACCTACAAAGTATAACACATTATATTCGGTGCATAGTTTAGCTAATGGATATCACACACTAACCTACAAGCTGCCCACAAATTACCACATAATACCCGATACATAGCCTGGATAATCATTAACGCATAGCGGCCGATGCAAGTCATGACTAGGGCTAACACAACATATTCAAACCATAGCCTGACTAAGGCTAACACATAGTATCCGATGAGAAGTATGAATACAAAGTTACACATAATATCCGTTGCATAGCTCGGCTAAAGTTCGTCATATAGCACCCGAAGTATAGCTTGACAAACACATAGCATCTCATGAGCGGCGTGATATAAGGTAACACATAGTATCCGATACACAACCTAGGATCGAATATGACGTCATCTAGGTGGAGAACAAGATGGTGGCAATGTTGATACCGACTTCAAAAGGGCTATGACCTGTGTAGGCTAGATCAAATAACCAACGTTTCAACTCAACTACTGTCATACGCGTAGTTTAACCAACCAACATACGTGAAGTTCAAACGAACAGCATTGACACCAAGTCCAAATAGGCTATGGCGGCTATGCCCAGATCAACGTATCAGCTAATCAAAATGAAAAACTTACGCTAATCAACCAACATCTACACCGAGGTCAAATGGGTTATGGTTAGCGAAGGAACTGGCAAAAGCTTTAAGCCTTAGACATAATTATAGCTATCAACGCATACCAAAATAGCTATTCAGAAACCGTCAAGGCCATTACACATATTGTCCAGGTATGTTCTCCATCAAACCGAGACTTTAGACACCATCTCTGTAAAACAGCTAACAAATTATACTCCACCACAATAGGTATGTCAAAACTGTTACCGGCTCATAATCTAAGACAGTGGTTACGTAACGCCCTTTATCAATTTAAGACCTTAAGAGATATCTTCGTAAAGACAGCTACCAATCCATACTATATCACAATAGTTACGTTAGAGCTACCGCTGCTCACCCCACCATAATAGCTACGTACAGACGGTTAATATTGTATAACCTATCACAAGACTTATGTAAAAACAGCTAGGCATAACCTGTCACACAATAACTGCGCAAAGGCAGCTAACAAGGCCTACCCCATTAAAATAGCTACGAAAAGATAACATCCAATACATACCCTATCATATTAGCTATGTAAAGACAATAAATGCGCAAAGGCAGCTAACAATGCCTACCCCATTAAAATAGCTACGAAAAGATAACAACCAATACATAACTTATCATAATAGCTATGTAAAGACAGCTAAAGATGCATAACCTAACTCAGTAATGATTGCTATTAAATAATGAACCATTACACTAGCCACGTAAAAACAGTTATCGATCCGTGACCAAGATAATACTTACGTAAGATCTATATCAGTGCTAAGACAATAGCTCCGTAAGGAAAACCTACCACTTCATGAACCACGACAACAGCAAGGTGTGGACGGCTACCAATACATTACTTATCACAGCTACCAACACATAACTCGGCACACTAGCTAAGTAAATAGCGCTACGATTGAATAGCCTATCACACAGGCTAATTGAGGGTCACTAACTAAACCATCACAATATCTCTGTACATGGCAGATGGCGTGATGATCCTCATCTTTATCGCACACCTAACAGTAGGTTAGAAGCACTCTGGCTAGCTTAGGTTAGTGGGTTGAAAATAATTTTTACTAAAAACTACCCCTCTAGACGTGGTTGAACACCCAACAGTAGGTTAGGTTAGAAGCACTCTGGCTAGCTTAGGTTAGTGGGTTGAAAATAATTTTTTCTAAAAACTACCCCTCTAGACGTGGTTGAACCATCCCCCAAGGCTACGATCAAGGTCACATCGATCGCCTGCATCATCCAAAACCACCCATAACTTTCAAAGGTTGGTCGTATCTCCATCACGGGCATCACTGACCTGTGGTTGTAGAAGTTAGGTGTCAATGCTGTTCGTTTGAACTTCACGTATGTTGGTTGGTTAAACTACGCGTATGACAGTAGTTTAGTTGAAACGTTGGTTATTTGATCTAGCCTACACAGGCCATAGCCCTTTTGAAGTCGGTATCAACATTGCCACCATCTTGTTCTCCACCTGAATGACGTCATATTCGATCCTAGGTTGTGTATCGGATACTATGTGTTACCTTATATCACGCCGCTCATGAGATGCTATGTGTTTGTCAAGCTATACTCCGGGTGCTATATGACGAACTTTAGCCGAGCTATGCAACGGATATTATGTGTTACTTTGTATTCATACTTCTCATCGGATACTATGTGTTAGCCGTAGTCAGGCTATGGTTTGAATATGTTGTGTTAGCCCTAGTCATGACTTGCATCGGCCGCTATGCGTTAATGATTATCCGGGCTATGTATCAGGTATTATGTGGTAATTTGTGGGCAGCTTGTAGGTTAGTGTGTGATATCCATTAGCTAAACTATGCACCGAATATAATGTGTTATACTTTGTAGGTCCATGTCTTCTTAGCATAATATCTATGCTGGCTTACACACATATGTGTTTAACACATTATGTATTCTATTATGTATTTGGGCTTAACATAGTATGATAGCATGCATGTTGGCTTACCATAGTATTTATGTAGGTTTACACGCATATTTGTTTAACAACGTATATATGGCTATTTAGAGTATATTGCATGCTGGTTTAACATAGTATATATGCCTATATTGGTTAGCACTGTATGTATATAGGTTGCGCGACTTTTTTTTGATTATATTGTAGTATTTGCTGACCGTCATGGGCGTGATAGGTTATGCATTGTTAGCTATACGATATAGTACTTCCCGTATTATACAGCCGCCTACCTGAGGTTCTACCTGATAGACGGGTGAAAATGTGTGTCGGACTCTGATCATATAAGCTTGGGCCTGTGGTTTACCGACATAGTAGGCCTTATGGATACAGCGTGTTAATCGTTAGCGGGGCCTCTGGATACTATATATTAAACCTTCGTCAGGCTATGCATTGGATACTATGTGTTATTGATCAGGTATTATGTGGTACCTGTAGGATAGTGTGTGATAGCCGTTTAGCTAACCTATGCAGTGGATATAATGTGTTCAGGCCCTTGTCGGCTTAGCATAATATGTATGGTGGCTTACACATGTTTGTTTAACGCGATATGTAGGCCTAACATAGTATATACGCCTATCTATGATAGCATACATGTTGGCTTACCAGAGTATTTATTTGGTTTACACGCATATTTATTGAACACACTATAAGGGCAATCACTTATAAAGGCTTAACATATTATATAGGCCTATGCGGGTATCGGGGATATTGGCCTAATACAGGATGTATATAGGTTAACCTGCATATTGGTTTAACAGCGTATATATGGCTATGTAGATTATATTGCATGCTGGTATAACATAGTATATATGCCTGAATGTTGGCTTAGCACTGTATGTATATAGGTTGCGTAACTTTTTTAAATTATATTGTAGTATTTGTTGACCGTCATGGGCGTGATATGTTATGCATTGGTAGATGTACCCTATAGTACTTCCCATATTATTCGATTGCCTGGTTCTACCTGATAGACAAGGTGAAAATAGCTCAGATCATATAGGCTTTGGCCAGTGGTTTACCGACATAGCGGGCACATTTAGGGATTCATGTAAGTCGGCTTAGCATAGTATGTATGGTGGCTTACACATGTTTGTTTAACGCGATATGTAGACCTAACATAGTATATACGCCTATCTATGATAGCATGCATGTTGGCTTACCAGAGTATTTATTTGGTTTACACGCATATTTATTTAACACACTATATGGGGCAATCACGTATCCAAGCCTAAAATAGTATATAAGCCTATGTAGGATAGCATCCATGTTGGTTAGCATAGTATTTATGTGAGTTTACACGCGTATCTGTTTAGCACAGTATGTAGGCTTAGCATATTATTTATGTGGGTTTACAAGCGTTTTTGTTTAACACACTATATAAGATATCATTCATCCAGGTTTAACATATTATATAGGCATATGTGGGTAACGGGAATATTGGCCTAATACAGGATGTATATGGGTTAACCTGCATATTGGTTTAACACCGTTATGGCTATTTAGAGTATATTGCATGCTGGTTTAACAAAGTATATATGCCTGATTGTTGGCTTAGCACTGTATGTATATATAGGTTGCGTAACTTTTTTTAATTATATTGTAATATTTGTTGACCGTCATGGGCTTGATAGGTTATGCATTGGTAGATTTACCTTATAGTACTTCCCATATTATACGATTGCCAGGTTCTACCTGATATATGAGGTGAAACTATCTCTGTACATATAGGCTGTGGCCAGTGATTTACCGACATAGTAGGCGCATTTAGGGATTCATGTATGTAGGCCTAGCATAGTATGTATGCAAGCTTGCGTATTTGTTTAACACATTATGTGGGCTATCGTATATATTGGTTTAGCTATACCTTATAGTACTCCCCATATTATACGGTTGCCTGCCCGTGGTTCTGCCTGATATATGAGGTGAAACTATCTCAGTTCATATAGGCTTTGGCCGGTGATTTACCGACATAGTATGTCGGCCTAGCATAGTATGTATGTAGGCTTGCATATTTGTTTAACACATTATGTGGGCTGTCATATATATTGGTTTAACACGTTATATAGGCCTTCTCGTCTTACATTGACCGTTTACGTAGGCCTACCGGGCCCCTGCGTTGTGATTGGTCGATTCAACTTGTTGACTATTGGAACTCTATGTAGGTCGTTGGTCGTTTGATCTAGCCGATCATTTTTTGGTAATTTCATTTGATAACCACCCCCACTTGATGCCTGAATCCAGGGTTACTTTACCTATCGGCTGGCTTCGAGATGGCTTTTACCTGAGTCCTTGCTCCGTGTTTGCTTTACCTATGGTCTAACTCCATGGTAGCTTTACCTAGGCCCCGACTCCATGGTAGCTTTACCGATGGTCTGCCTCGGTGGTAGCTTTACCTAAGGCCTAGGCGGCTTTACCTCAAGCCCGACTCCGCGGTTACTTTACCGGAGGTCTGACACCCGGGTGGCTTTACTTAAGGGCAAGCTTCGGGTTGGCTAGGTCTAGCTCCTGGGGGCTTTACCTCTAGCACGACTCCTGGTGTGACTTTACCGAAGGTCCGACACCTGGATGGCTTTACCTAAGGGTCGGCCTAAGGGATGGTTTTTCCTGAGGCATTGCTCCACAGATAGCTTTACCTAAGTCTTGGTGGAGGTATTTCTCTTGGTAGTTGATATAGCAACCATCCTAGCCCTGCTCTTGTGTAGCTTTACTTAAAGGCTGACTGCATTGTTTATTAATTTAGTAGCATAGACAAATTTTGAGTTTGCCAATCATATACCCCTGGGCCCCTCATCACCCATATCATTTAAGGGTAGACCACTATAGTTAGGGTGAGCCTACTACTTGCCTAGAGTCGCTCGAGCGCTGATACGTCATCAGATAACCATTAAATCTTTCCAAAGTTACCCCCACCACTGGAGCTATTCCAGGGTTACTTTACCTAAGGGTCGGCCTTGAGATGTCTTTACCCGAGGGCTAGCTCCGTGTTAGCTTTACCTAACGCCTTGCTGCTGGGTGGCTGGGCTCGGTTTGGCTTTAACCGATAGCGTGCTCCATACTGGCTCTACCTTGGCGGGTTTAACTGATGCCTGGGTGGATTTTACCTAGGACCCCGATTATTTTTGGCGATCTAAAAACAGGTGAAACCGCCCGCACAGCCCACCAAGATGGACTTTAACCATACCATATACGGTCATTTGATTCAACCGATCGATTTTCGGCAATTTCATATTTTATTTATAAACTACCCCTAGGTGAAACAGCCCCCGCAACGGTCCATAACGGACTCTAGACATATCCCGTACTGTCTGTTGATCCAGTCGATCGATTTTTGGCAATTTCATATTTTTTGTAAAAACTACCCCTAGGTGAAACTACCCCTCAGCAACCCTTAATAGACTCTAAACTCACCCTATCGGTCAAGGCACGTTTTTCCAAAATTTTTTCGAAAACTACCGCCCACCCCTAATACACCCCCGGAGCTACCCCCGGAGATGGTCCTGAACGTAGCTGAGGTCACCCCCAACACTTAGGTTAGGTTAGGTTAGATCCATTTTGGCTAGCTTAGATTAGTGGGTTAGAAATAAATTTTTTCGAAAAACTACCCCCTACCCCTCTAAACGTGGTCGAAACCACCCCTAAGGCTGGGATCAGGTGCGCGATGACCTCCTGCATCATCCAAAACTACCCCTATAGTCCTAGGTTACGTAGAGGCCGAGTTAGGGGTGGCTGTCCCAGGGTAGGGCAACTACTACTCTAGTCTGAACTAAGTTTAACATACAGGAATTTATATTGTTTTTCCAGGTTTATGAAATGCATTTCAATTCCTTGTGGTATAATACGAACAGTAGAGGCGTATATTGAAACGGGGAAAAGCTGCAAGCTACCTAACATCGGATAGAGTTAAAGGAAGGAGCAATTCCAGTAAGGCTCAGTAATTGTCAGCTCAACTATCAACAAGGAAAATGCCGAAGAAACATGAGAGCCCTGCGAGAAGAAACCATTTTGAATAATATTTTAAAATTATACATAATGCTGGATAGTTATAAAAAATAAAAATGACAATATTTTTAAATGCTAAATTGTGTTATAGCGTGTAACTCATGTAAATTATTTAATATATTCACAAAAACCAAATGGTTTTTGATAGGAAATGGTAAGACACAGACATTACCGATTAGCAAATGAGAAGACTACGGTCTAGATGTGATGACGTCAGAAAGCAGTTGTGAGGCATGTAGTAGGTACTAACCCTTCATGTGGACCTGCTGTACTCGTCTGAACCCGCTTCAAATAAATAAGAGTTGAAAGTAAATATGGTTTCGGGAGAAATAACTCGACATATATCAGAGCTGATCGTTTACCGTATTTGACAGTAATTTATTTTGGTTTTAAACGGCAAAGAGTATATTGGACGATCTGAGAGACAGAAATGAAATGGTAAATGAGGGCGCGAAGACAGTTTTTTTATCCCAGTACTACTACATTAATGACCTAATCACCATGATTAAATATTTGACTAATTCTAATATAAGAACTTAACTCTGAGGGATTCACTTTACCAAGAGTTTATGACTATCCGAAATTTAAATTTTGTAAATTTCTAAAACTTACAGAGACAGAATGTTTCGATCACTATGTGGCGAACTTCATCAATGTCTTCTGCTTGAAGATAATGGGTAAAGCGGTGACAGTTTTAAAGGCTGATTTTCGATAGAATCAAAGAGTATGTGTGATTTGTATTGTGTTTGTTCTTTTAATATGTTTGTAAATTGTGTTTTTGTGTGTCTGTAAATTTCATATTTTTCCTGTGTGTAGACGTGGTCCTTTTTTTATGTGTGGGATCTCTAGGTTATGGTAAATGACTGTATTTTTCTCCTGTTTCTTTTATGTGATCGGAAAATGCTGAGTTGGTGTTCTGTTTGTGTTCCTCGACTCTATTTTTAAAGCTGCGACTTGTTTGTGCAATATGGAATTTGTTACATTTGTTGCAGTTTAGTTTGTATACGCCTTTGCTCGTAGTTTACCTTTAATGTTGATGTCGTGTTGTATATTGTATTGTTAGCACTTGTTATCATTGTATGCTTTTTCGTAGCCTGTTTTTTAAAATTTGAGGACAATTTTACTTGTATTGTTAATGAATATGATATATTTGATTTTCTTGTCTGTAATGTTAATATTGATGTTGGTTTTTTTCAATTTTGTACCATAGTTTGTTTATTATTGTGTTGTTGTGTCCATTTGTCTGTGCCAAATATTGAATGGTGTTTGTTTTTTTGTTTATAATTTCTGTGTTCATTGGAACTTCTATAAGTTTATGGAGAATGGATCTGAAGGTATTGTGTTTATGTTGGATAGGGTGGTTTGAGGGGTTGTGGATAAGTGTATCTGTCGTTATGGGATCCATGTAGATGTTAAGACTTTGTTTTTGAGTGTAACTTTTTGTTGTAATTAGGCAGAGGAAGTTTAGGGATGGATTGGTTTTAATCTCTGAGGTGAAATGGGGTTTTGGGTGTACTTAATTAGTGTAGGTGAGGCGTTTTGTCGCATTTTCTGGTGTTGCCACTGTATAGTGTTATGATACCATCGACATATCTGTGCCAGTAAATGATTTTATGTGCGTGTGCATTGTTTGTGAGTACCTTGGTGTTTTCTATGTTGGAAAAAGTTACCTAAGCTAAACTAGTTATATTATAAGAACCTAATTCTAAGTGGTTAGGATTTGCTATCTTGATTTTGTTTTCAAAAAATAAAAACTAAATACAAAATGATAATAGATCAATGAGCAAAACTTGATTATGATAATTTGCTTCACACTTCCTAGTATAAGGTTTATCTTTCAGACTATTTTACAAGTTACTATGTGACATATTAACTCGGTTAGGAAAATAGAAGCCAAATTATCATTCGAGGACTAATACTTCATCTGGTTCTAGCGATAATTCACCCTAACACTATATATATATATATATATATATATATATATATATATATATATATATATATTTATATATATATATATATATATATATATGTATATGTATATAACAATAATACGCGTGTGTTGTTACGACTACGGTGATCATAGCTTTATAAGTCATGCCCTCACCTCCTTCTCTTTTGAGAACTAACCCTTTATATTTTTATTGCACTCTTTGTTGTAGATCCTATGCTTACTTACCACGAATAGTACATACACTTTTTAAAAATGCTTCTTGTTGTAATGGTTTGGATTTTATTTGAAGTTTATTTCTGACCGTATGACAAATATCGTCAACGAAAGATATGACGAGATAGGAATATGGTAAAAATTTAAAACCCTGTCATTATTATACAAGAGTCTAACAGGGATCCCTACTATCCTTATTATGGTAAAGGATAATAGGAGGTGATGGAGTCACTTGCGTAGGACTGTGTACCTGATGCAGTTATACTCTCTTCAGGGGTCATGAAGTCTTGCATAACTGTCGTAACTCCTTGGAGGAAGAACTACAAAACGAGAGTATGGAAAGATATACGACTAGGAAAATGACCTAATGGCGTCCCTAGTGTAGTGGGAATAAAGATAGATTATAGCATACGTGATCAAGGTTGCACACCTTAGGTAGAACTACTGACAATCGGATAATGAAGTGGTGCGTATCCGTTACGCATCTTTGCAAGAAGAATGATCAAAAATGGAAAAAAGTATTAGCAGTGATTAGGATTTAAAATAGACAGAATTAAATTTCTCACTTCTAAGAATAGCGATACTGGTTTAGAAAGACCAGGAATCGGTACCTTACCTAAAAGCATTGCCCTTTAGAAATATAGGTCTTCTATATACTTCTTCGTAACAAGGGGCAAAAAAAATTTAAGAAAGTTACTATCTAGCATTTCAAAATATTTAGACTGTATTTTGACTGAAATACCAATACTTTAAACATTATGTAGCATTATTTTCTTTAAAAATGTATGGCGTCAAAGCAAGAATGGATATTATGAAGGAATAAATTTACTTAGTACCATATTCAATAAGTGATTATACATATCGTAAACCGGTTATAAACGAAATGTTAAAGCAATAAATTCACTATAACGTATTTTTATAGTGAGAGCTTCAAATTTTGCAACCTGGCCAAAATATAATACCACAGTAATCCTAGAAGAGTGTGGTGAAAACGTTTCATACATTATGTTCATAGGGTGATCATCCAATATGGTAGTTCTCCCCACTAATGTATAAAGACAGATTTTTATTATTGGGAGGGACACGAAACTCTATTTATGCAATAAAGGAAAAATAATTGCATTACAAGAGAAGCTCTGAAGTAGACCAACTGTCTGACGGGATCCTAAAGGAATGTTTAACGGTTACCCCTCCTTTTGAGAAGAAAGAGGAAAAAGAAGAGTAGAGAGATTTAGTACAGACATAATGAAGATCACCTGATAAAGAAAAATGGAGGAGATTATAACGTCGTGTGGCCGTGGCCGATTTCCTAAATTATACTTGTCGTTATCCAGGGTGAAGAAAATGTCCACCCGCTGCCCTGATCTACAATTTGACCTTGTTATTTTCTATCCTCACCTTTACTAGAAATATATACTCACGTTTGTACCACCCACTAAACGGACTACAGTTTGACCTCGTTCTTTTCTGTTCTCATTGTTACTATAAATAGGCTCTCATTTGTACCAAACGTTCGTATTAATGCATATCAACGAAATACTGTCTACTTTATGGTCCCGGTTCACCTTCAATGCCTATTTAATCTTTACAATTCTTATTCCTAACCAACCAGAAATGGCTGACAACGTTTTCATTCAGGTGTTTTTATTTTGTAAACCAAAAAGTTTTAAAATGAATTTCTCCACTGTCAATGGGCCAACAAACACTGCAATGGACTAGGTTGGAATTTATAAATGATCAATGATAAATACAGTGGAATAATATTATGTAATAGAAAAATTCACTTTAGTATAAGTATGTGTACAAATTAAATTGATGTTTTTCTTAAAAACTATCATGTGTTTGGGTCAGTTTTTTATTTTTGTACAAGGACTCGTATATAAAGTAAATATATGATCTATCAAGGTTATGGCCTTGATACATGCTACATCTTCTTGAGGTAGGATTGAGTAGTTAGAATCAGATAGGACTGGTTAAATAAGACAATCCTGTATACAGTAATTAACGCGTGCGGCTTGTGTACAACCTTAAGCTTGTAATTTTACAAAAAGTAATTCGATTCATACAGTACTTAATTGTTTTGGTTTCCCCATCGATTAATTAAAAGCTCTTAAGAGAGTCAAGTGTCCTGGTATTTACCTCGACGCGTTGAATTTGGATTAAGAGATTAAGTACAATCAAGAGTTACGCATCACGAATTTTAAAGGAATCTTTGAGATTGGAGTAGCTTGTAAATGCAAGAAAGCTCGACTGCGTTTACATAAAAACAAAGTTGTAATCACATCATTGAAATAAATATTACATAGAAAACAGTATTGTTATATTTATCGCCTAAAAAATCAGGATATTTTTGTAAATATAATAAGTTATATGAGATGCAACGGGGGGTTGCACGGGGAGTTATATGAGATCTCCCGTTGCTGGATATAAGGGAGACAACCCGAGTGTTAGGTTCGAAGTGGACTCACTCTCTATCAGGGTTGTAAATCCACGCGTAAAACGATCTAGTACGGAAAAGTAAGGGAAGAAAGAATGTGGTTGGACTTGTGTATTGTGGCATAGCGTCTACCTGATGTAATCCTACTCTCAACTTAGTTGACGCTAAGTTTCCAAAGTGGAGTAAATTTTTTGGGAATCGGTCACTACTTCGTGTTGTATTACAAATAAAAGTCAAATTATTCAATTTGGGGCTGGTACCAGCAACTTGGCAACAATGCACTTCTACGGAGCGGACAATATTAAAGCAGCTAATGTGAAAAGAAGTGTCTACGCACGAGTTTTGTGAATCGGACACTAATTTCAGTTGTAATTACAAATAATAGTCAAATAAATTGATTTGGGGTTGGTAGCAGCAACTTGGCAACAATGCACTTTTACGGAACGGACAATATTAGAGCAGCTAATGTGAAGAGAAGTGTCTACGCACGAGTTATTTATTGAATCGGACACTAGTTTCGGTTGTAATAACAAATAATAGTCAAATAATTAGATTTGGGGTTTGTAACAGCAACTTTGCAAACATTCTTTTTTACGGAGCTGACAATAATTGTGCAGTTAATGTAAAGTGAAGTGTCTACGCACGAGTTATTTTTGCGATTCGGACACGAATTTCGGTTGTAATTACAAATAATAGTCAAATAAATTGATTTGGGGTTGGTAACAGCAACTTGACAACAATGCACTTCTAGAGAGCGGACAATATTTGTGCAGGTTATGTGAAGTGAATTGTCTACTCATGAGTTATTTTTGCAAATCGGAGACGAATTTGTGTTATAAATAACAGTTAAATTATTAGCATTAGAATTGGTAACAGCAACTTGGCAAGACTGCAAAGCTCCAGAGTGAACTATTATTGCGAAACTGAGGATAAATACCGTTTCCTTTTCATTACACTTTGATAAAAAGAAAGGAATAATTGTTTCAACGGAAGGCGTCCCAGCCGTAACTTTGTGAGTAAAAGATACGAGTTTTAATATTAGAGACCACGCTTTAAGGACGGAATAATTAAAATTTCCCTCTCACAGTTTTTCTAGTAACCTTCAACATAACTAGGCTGGAAGGGTGAATAATAATACTGCATTATTTGTTTAATTAAATGTTTTGTCCTCATAGTTTAGTAAGATTTTTCACATTACCTTCATGTGATAAAGGTATCTATGGATACACGTAGAAATTCATGGTACACGTGCTGTACCCTTAGTATTCAATGACTAAATCTGTATGTTTGTGATTATATATATATATATATATATATATATATATATATATATATATATATATATATGATGAAATGTTACTATCTGGAGTACATCCGTTCATTCTGCAGTCCATAAATTCGCAGTTCCGACGTTTCGCTAGAATCTCATCCAGCATTGACGAGGTGAACCCAACAACAGTAGAAGGCTCGCTCTTCTACTGTTGTTGGGTTCACCTCGTCAATGCTGGATGAGATTCTAGCGAAACGTCGGAACTGCGAATTTATGGACTGCAGAATGAACGGATGTACTCCAGATAGTAACATTTCATCATATTTTTCCATCCGTGAAGGAATACGTATCAGCATATATATATATATATATATATAAATAATAAATTAAAAATATTTAAAAAACAACAAGAATACTTTTAATGAATACATTTATTCAAAGCTTTTCGCCGATAAAATAGTACCAGCATCTTCAGGAAAATAATTATCTAATAATCCACTAAAAGTATTCTTGTTTTTGAAATATTTTTAATTTATTAGCTATATTACAAGAAAAAATATCACCATATTTAATATATATATTTATTTATTTAATTATAGGCCTATTAATAATGTTGTTTTTACTTCAAATAGTCATAGATTGCGCTAAACAAATCTATGATAAAAATATATATACTTTATATAGGAAATATATATACCTTACTCTATGTCAGGGTTACATGAAAAGGTTGTTCCAACTCCCTCCTCTAGTACAAATTGCAATATTTTATTACAAAATTAGATTATGAAGGGCAGATGGGACTAGGTAATACTAAGGTAAATATATGATAAAAACTCTGGAAATAAGCGAACAATATGACATATCTTAAACAGCGTATCCAATCTGGAGTATACTCACTCTCAACCAGGGAGAAAGATATGTCCACCCCTACCCAGACGTGTTGAAGAAAAGACGGTAAAATTGAACAAGGTGTCAGGCAGAAAAAGCTTTAGGAAGTAAAAACAAATTCTGTTGTAACTTTGTTTGCTACAGACAATCCCCTCCCCCCCCCATAGTCCTCAAAACTCTACATTACCTTAATCTCTATCGTTTAGTCTTCCCAAAATTAACTCATATTATGGACCTCAGATCTCGTCAATCAGTCAGATCGTTAGTTGTAATCAGTATCAGAACGATAGTCAGTAATTGCAAATGTTTCCAACACATTGCGAAGTAATCGATTAACAGTATGGGACAGAAATATCTACAAAAAAAAAATTAACTACTAGAATTACCCCTCAACCCTAAAATGCAATTAGACAAAAACAAACTTAATATAAACCCTTTGTTCAAGATGTTACAACCAACATCAAGGGTTTTATTGGAAGGGAACGCAAGATGAAGATTTTCCTATTGGTTTCGTAAACCAATACTGAAATAAACATCCTGTTTTTTAAACAGAACTTTTATTTAATTATTTTATTTATCTAAAATGAAAGGAAGTAAATATTGGTATATTTTATTATAAACATCATTGATATTACAACAATTATTTTTAGTTTCCAAACGGAAGATAAAGTTTTTAAAATTTAAATTATTTAATATAGCGAAAAAAATTGTTATTTTGCAAAAATGAACTCATTGGCCGAGACCTGGAATATGACGCCAAACTTGCTCCATCTTGTTATATTTAATATAACAGATATACTGTTAAAAGTGTAACAGTTTTACAGAGTTGTAGATACTAAATGTTATATAATTATACTTAAATACAATTGTGTAACCTAGAATTATTTAATCTAAAAACTTTTCTATACAACTTTAATGAAATTTTTTAGGTTATTTCAAAACAATTGAGTAAATTAATTTATAATTACTATTGTGTTGTAAATAGTTTTACCTGAGTTGCAATAGATGTAAAGCCTTTTTTACTTAACAGCTGCCAGAGATATAGTTTTGAATACTTTAATTGAATAATATATTCTTTTAGGCCAGGTTTCCTGTTTGTCAGACCGATCTTATGACATGTCAGGTTCTGAACATTCCGAGAAAACGAACATCAAGCGACAACGAGGTAGTTACTTAATGATCCTGCGGATTGCTGATCCTGTGTAGGGAGACCTAATAATGGAACATTCTGCTTTATCTTGCTCTATTTTATTGGCTGAATTTTATATAAACTTATAAGCACATTATAAAAGTGCTGACCGCAAGGTCAGGGAAGTAGATCTTCCGCATTTATCAATCTATCTCAACCTCATGTCTGTTTCTGACTCTTCAGTGTAGAAAAACTTATGTATCATTACGTAAGCATTTCTAGAATCCCCACCGTTCCAGCTTCGATCGGATTAGCCCTGTCCCTTGGCAGTTCGGTATCCTTAAGTTTATCATTTTACTCATATCTGTCCCACTATAAACTGTAGCGCCTTCGTTGTGGAGTTTTGTAGTAATAGTATTTCATAAATAATTTCAATAATTATAATACTCACTTACAATTACTAAACTAACAATAATTGGTTATAGAAGGGAAAGTAACATTTTTTGTAGGAATGCTAATAGTTATTGCTCTATAAAATATATATGTCATATTCAAAGGTAACTTGCTTTTTTTCCGCTCCTGGACACCAGTAACAATAGTTTCTCAAGTATATATATATATATATATATATATATATATATATCATTTATTTCTCAATAAAAAAATGTAAAATGGTATAAATAATTTTAAATTTAAGCCATTTATGGGACAAGAAAATAGAATAATAAAATGGAAAGCCGATTCAACGACTATACCGTCATCAGCAACATAGATTCAAACACCTTTATATGGTATTTATATTTTCTAATTTACAAAATTTGGAAAATTATTATTCTCTATTTTATCAAATATGAATATAAAACTTATTGATAGCAAATAAATCTCCAATGGGTGATAAATAACGTATGCTAAGTAAAAGGGGTAACCTCATTTTAAAAGTTTAAGATTACTAATTCACTAAATACTAGGAGTCAAGTGTAGGAGTGTCCCAATAGAAATCGAGGTCTGCTAGGTGTGGGGGCGTGTCTGACAGTATTTTAGAAGAAATCAAGATTTGTGCAAACAGTACATATTAAATTTTGAAAATGGAATCCTTCCGAAACGAGTCAACAAATGAAAAAAATTGTAATGTTTGGAACAGTAGAAATATTTACTCGATTATATCAAATATTCCAAACGAAAGCGAAGATGGTTATATTTAGAAACTAAATTCATATTATGTTCATATCTTATTTTACCAACATACAAAATAAAATATGTTAGATAAAAAACGTTAATTTGTACTTTACTTTGTATCTTCTTTTTATATAACACATTTAATATCTCCCTTATTCTTCGCTCAACTAGTAGAGTTGGTAGGTTTATTTTCGGATGTCCATTTCCTTGTAATCTAACCCCTCTTTTCTACCCCGTTCTTTTGTAACACATTGAGTTTTCTTACAGCACTGCTTTCAGTATCATATATTTGCCAAAGATTTTTTAAACTTTGGTTACTTTTTCACCTAAGTTGTTTTTGAAAACATCTGGTTTTTAGCTAAGGTAGGTTTTTTCAAATAAAGTAGCAAATTAAATAATGTAACTAGAGGGGTAGGTCGTAAGGTTTCGGCACCCAAGTCAAACAATACATTTGTAACAAAAATTTTTACACACATATATAATAATCGGACGTACATTTTTAAGGTTTTCATTAGTAGCAAGTATATAAGCGACTTTAAAAAAGAAAGGTTTTAATTTCTATTTATAAATAATTTAAAGCACTAAAGGATCTGTATCTGGGTAATTTTACTCTACGACCTTTAGATATCAGCCTTTCTGCAAAGAGGCGTAGATGTTCTCTGCTAACAAATAGGCATATGTCCTAATGACCGTGCTAGGGAATAGCACACTCCCTCCCGTGATAATAAATCTCAGTATAAGGAAATCATTTCATCCTACTCATACCCTCACTTCTAGTACTTTCTATCCTGAAAACGTTATATATTATTTTTCCTTATTTCCGATACCAAACATAAATGTTTCTTAATTTATCCAAAGCGTTTTTCACAATTTTATCCAACTCTTACAGGCGATAACAGTCCCACTAGTTGGAAATAGAAACTAAATTCAAATAATTTCTATAAACACATTAATTAAGCCCAACTACAATTTAAAAAAAACTTTATTTCATACGCAGTTCAAATATTTATGTCAATATGATTAATGATGCTACAACAAACATTTGAGTTTTACATATATCTTGATAAGTAAGTCATATGTTTGTGGAAGCATCACTGATTATGTCGATGACATAAAACACTGAAACATTGAAAATAAGTTCTAACCCTAACGCACTAGCCAGCTTAAAATTGTTTACAAATATAATTTGTTAAAGACATAAAAACTATATATTAATTATCATATCTATAATTATTTCGTATATCGTATAGGTTACATTATATCATATACAGTTTTCCTACATAAATTTGATTAAAGCTTTTCACCAAGATATAAAAAACTTGTAAACCTTTACTCCTAAAACATATACCTTGGTGAACCTATTTTGTTCATGTTGTAAAGATGCCACTTGTGTATATACAAAAAGCACTCGGGAAATACGTTGGAATGTCATTCTTTGAGCCTTGCACAACCTTGAGAGGGTTGGTTTCGAAAATGTAATGTAATTTTCATTAAAGGATGTTTTCCTTTATTTTTGTCAAAATAATATCTTTCCACGACCCAGGAACTTTGATGCGGGTGGGATTTATTACTTTGGTAGATTTTTTCATATTTTTCCTATTACGTTTTCATCTTTAAGGTAATATAAGAGAAAACTGATTTTGATACCGACAAGGAGCTACTAAATTGGTTGATATTGCGGTTTATATATTTTGAAATATCTTGAGAGCGTTGTCTCTTTCATACAAAATTGTTTCGTGACATTTTATTTTTTATATTTTATGTCGCTTCTAATATTTCGCCCAATTTATTATCCACTACGAAAGAACCATCAATCTGAGGGAAGAAATTATCTTTCCTAATAATATGTTATGAAAGTCTCCATGTGTATTTAAATACTGTATTTCTAATGCTTCGCAGAAACCCAACGAGTACTTATAAAATAAACGAATAAAAAACGATATTAAATGTATAGGAAGACAGTACGAGTACTAAGTCGATAACAATCAATATAAGTGTAACGCTCTTTTATGTTAGAATCTGTTTGTTTGTATAATGTGTTAAATTATAAGTAATATTATATTCGAGATCATCTCAATTGTAAAACCTCACTACAATGCTAATTGTAATAATAGCGTTGTTAGGTTAAAATTAATCTTCCACTAATAAATTGTTGTTTAAATTGTTGTTTATAATAACTTACTTTATTCTGATTGATAAAATGTTATGACAGGATTTTAAATAATAAGAGAAACTCTTGAATTGTAAAGTTTTCTTCCATCACTCTTTTCAGTCGGAGAAGGAGGGGGTCTAGTTCGACAATTGTCAATAATATGGCCTTTATATTGTAAAATGTAATACATACTATGTCCTAATAAGGTATATTACAAATTAAAAAATCATTTTCTTACTATGCGGACTTGTGTCGGAGGTTCTGCATATCTAAAATACAATTTGTAATCAGATACAGAGTCCGGCAACAAAATCTTTCTAATATTAAAAGTTGTTGCAAAAAATAAGATAGATACAGAAAACATACCTTTATTGCTAAACAATGAATGCTATGCCATTTTAAATTACTTTGTTTAAAAAACTTATACCCGCTACAATGTCTTTTCAGGAAATTCTTCCATGGTTTTTGTACCTTTCTCTTGTAATGACTTTCACTTCCCAGATGATTGCCTCTTTAAGAGCTTGCATACTTGTGGGACGATGTTCAATGAAAATTCTGTTTGTATACAGTAACTGGTAAGTGGAAGTGGGCCTTATCCAAAGAAATCAACAAAGCACCACGGAGAATGTTCTGAAGAATTTCCCCACACACGGCTCTGTGGGATTCAAAATAGTTTTCACTTAATTGCTGGGCAACCATAATTTTGAATAGGTGCATATTAAGGTCTCTATGGAGCATTCGTCTTACACTCCTATCGGGTAATTCCTGGTCAGCTGAATGTTTAAGTGCTGAGCGTCTTGGCGATTGTTAGACGGCCGCTCTCACACACGCTACATTTAACGGCGTTTCTGCAAATCGTGGTAGAAGAGTAGGTTTTCTTTATTAAAAAAAAATTCTATTACCGCATTCTCTACAATTCAATACATACTGTATATTAATCATTTTAAAGATGATTGGTAATTGAGAGAATTGGAGACTACCTGAGATTCAAATAGAAAATGATTCAAAAACACGACCTAGGACAACATGCACAACATTTTATTTGTTTTTATTTTACATGGAAAGTTATTTATTTTTTAAAGTTTGTAAAAAATTCAGCGCGGAGTAGGAAGGTATGATTGTTCGCGGAGTGATACAGTGATAAGTACTTACCTTACGTAAGTAGATATTTGAGAAACAACGTATTTGCTTAATTTTTATACACAATATGATGAGCACAGTGGTATAATATATTACAATGAAAATATTGGAAAGAACCCCAATACCACAAAAAATAATGAAAAATAACAAATAAAACAAGTTACTTAAGATTAAACTCTTATGTACATATTGATGACCATGTCATCGTCTTCAGAGGGACTTATTACAAAATACAATCTAGCACACAAGAAGTTACAAACTAAAATGATGTTTAATGATGAATAATTTTTATGGTTTTTGCATACGTTTAATTAAATATACCTAAAATGTATCCAGATAGGATAAATTTGGTTTTAAGATTTATATATAACTGTATACCTTTTTTAAAATATACCCATAAGGTGTTCAGTCATCATAGATTTGGTTTTATTTTATACATTACACAATAAAGAACAATATAGTGACAAATAGCAAGACCATGCAGTGAGGAGGATCGATCGGTCGCTAGCATGACGTTACAACATTCTCCCGAAAGCTACAGACCGTACTCCTTTCTACCCATCCATTTCTCTACAAAGGGCTGTAGAGATAATCCTCATCAATATGACTCCAATTGACAGTAGGTCACTCGAAGCTAATATATCGTCATAATATATCCCTTAAAAAGTATTCTACCAGATATTTACCTATTTGTTTACCAATATTTAAATTTACTTCCTCTTCTCTAAAGACGAACATTCGCTCTTTTCTCTCATCATGTCAATACTCATTCTAGCTGATCGCAATAAACTTACGAAAGACACACGATACCCAAATAGTTTGTGGCAATAGTTTAACTACTTATAATAAATAATCCATATAATACCACTTACACCGAAACGTTTTCCATTAAATACCCATTTCTTCACAACAAAAGTGTGACGTATATTTTATTATTATGGCAGTATCCATTACCGCTCTCTAGTGGGCAGATTAGAAACACGCAACACGCATTCTACTGGTTTTTATTGTACCGTTTTTATAAAGTTTATTAGAAAAAACCTTTACTGCAAAAGATATATTTTCCCGCGGAAAACGAAAGCAGGTAGTTGAATTAATTTTATTGATAGGCATCTAGATCTAACAAATCTTATTTACCTGGTTTTTTGTTTCGAGAGGTATACAATATAATATTGAATATAATAGTAATAAATAACTTATCTTATTAAGGTAACAGTTGATGCTTACACATTCTGTGTAACACAAAAGGTAAATTAGACAAAAGGCTGATACCTTTTCTCCCTCCCTCTCTCTCGTTCCATTTTCCCCTTTTCTATTTATTTTTCTCTCTTTTTCCGCTATCTCTCTCGATCAAATTTTCTTTATTGCTTTTATAAGAGTCTCTCTTTTTTAACTAGGCCTATCTGTTTGGATATAAGAATACACTCAGTATGCTGAGGGGATATAAGAAAGCGCTGAGGTTAATAATATTGGTCGATATTTGGCAAAAATTGGTAATAATGTCAAACTTTGACAGCTTATATCGAATGGTTCGAGACATGTAATTGAATTATACTTTTCGTTATAAAGTATTATATAATATATATATATATAAATATATATTTTATAACGAATTATATAATACATTATAATATACGCACACACACACACACACACACACACCCATATGCGTATATATATATATATATATATATATATATATATATATACATATATATATATATATATATATATATATATATATATATATATATATATATTTACTGGGTTATGTAAAACACACACACACAAACAAACACACACACACACACACACACACACAACACACACACATACACTCACACACATACACAAACACACACTAACACACACACACACACACACACACACACACACACACACACACACACACACACACACACACACACACACACACACATATATATATATATATATATATATATATATATATATATATATATATATATATTCTTATATATTACATTCTGAACATGAAAAGATATATAAATACATGTGTATATTTATTTACTTACTGTGTTGTGTACCATATATTATTGTATTCGAATATATTTAATTCTTACATATGAAAATGATATGTAGGAGATTTAGGTACAGTTTACTTTCTTACTGTTTGTACAGTATATTAATTTATTTTAACGTCGTTCACTTTAAATATAAAGAAGGTTTTTGCATATAAAAGCCTACAATGAAAGTGCTTCGACCCAATTTTATCAGAATCTTGTTTATCTCTAACGATGAAACATAACTCTTTTGAGGTTGATCTTTAACGATGCTCATCCGCGGTTTGTTTTTTGTAACCCTTTAGTGGAACTTGACAGAAAATTGACATATCATTCTGTTTGCATATGCCTGAAGATCGTTAAAAATCTGTGTTAAGGTAGGCTTAGATAATGGTTCTAAATTGTGCGTACATAAGAAAATTTACAACTCCATTGTACAACCTTGCCATTGTTTCCATTTGGACCACAGAATATCATAAATAGTACTAAATAAATGTCATAAATATCACTAAAATTAAAAAAAAACTTATTTGTCAACCTCATTACGAATTTAGTTTAAAATATTGTTTTATATTACTTGTTTATTCTCTATTTATTTACATTTTGAGAGGTATGTTGACAGTCTTCATTTAATATACCCTGAATGTCGTCTTAATTTCTCGACTGAATACAAAATGGAATCACCTAAAGTGACATAAATATAATATGATAATAATAATATTGGCCTAATTAGTGGCATTATAGGACATATTATATTTGCAAGACTTATTATCCTTTGATATATAGGCCTATACCCTGAAATAACGTCCCAATGGATTCCACACATTACTAAGTTACATAAGGATTGCACAAGGTAGAGCTGCAAGCTTCTATACAGGCTAATGCAAGAGTAGACCCACATCACTTGGATTAATTTATTTATCTAGACTTCCCTCTTAAGGTCCGCATTTCGAATCAACACTAGTTAACCTATCGCAGTCACAAAGTATTATATCCGTAGTACTTTGTACCATTGCAGTTACGCTATAAGATCTCCTGTATCACTGAGTCCAAAGCATTCTGACTCGACCTAATGTATCTGTTTATAAATTGTCAGTATAGGTAAATCATTATCACATATATTACCATACAAAAGAAGTAGTACAAACTTTTTCAAAAAATTAAATTTTTCTTAGGTCGAAGAGATAACTTTTTTTATAGTTTCTTTTTATTATATATTTACATCTAATATAAATATATATATATATATATATATATATATATATATATATATATGTCAGAATAACAATATTAAGTACAATATATGAAGCGAATATCCTTGTAGTTTTCAATTTTTTCCTATGTATGATGTTAGTCTATTATTTTTGTTTGCTACTATTTATACGTTTTATATTTTCTGTCGGTTACATTGTGTTCACTTTCCTTTTCGCTCTCCTTTCGCATTGTTCATTTGTGAAGCAAAGTTCGATATCGATATTCCCGAATTTTTAAATTTTATTCTTTTCATTCATATTTAAATCTTGGGGCTAGCTTATGATATTGTGTGGTAACCATGGCAACAACATAAGGTTGTACCATATAACAGAAATTGGAGTGTGTTATTAGTGGAAGTAATATGATTTTTGAAATATTTATTTTAAAGAACTTCAGAGTAGGTGTTATTTTGTTTTGTTTTTTAACCACCAGTTTACGTGTTCTAGATAGTCGCATATGTAAAAGTTCATGTGAGAATCTGTAAGAATGGAAATCAATACCAAGATAAATAAATGTGTGTCCTTTAAGACCTAAAACTGTAATAGTGACTGTATATTAGTGAAAATCATCGGTATGCGAAGAATAAAGGCAATTTCTTCCGCTGCTTATCCAGTAAGGATATTATTCTCGATAACATTACTAAAGATAATTTTCAATTGCTGTCTCTTACTGTTTAGATAAATTTGGTAAGTTTAAATTATGTAATAATAATATAGGAACTCCTAATTTAAGTTGTAGGTTTAAGGCCAGCAGGTTTAAATGAATTCTAAAAATCTTGTGGGTAGTGAACTGCGTCTTTAAACAACAGCATCAATTGTTCGACACTTATGTGGTCCTCCTCTTATGTAAACTGAAATAATATTGACTTTAGATGCATAAAAGTTTCCCATCGGCCACTACCAGAAGCTATGCGTGTTGCCTATCGCCGACGGCAGAACGTCATACCTAACCGAAGTAGTCTCTACTACAGTAAGGCAATCTAGCCTCATGTTTTTTCGCAATTCATTATTCAAAGTTGTGTTTTATACAGCCTATGTTATTTCAAGTACAATATTGAAGCTTAATTTCAAATATTAAAACAATTGCTCAAGTACTTTTTAAATGTTTGCAGACAAATAAACAATGTCTATATAATAGCAAGATTTATTCATTTATTAATATTTAATAACAAGTATTTACTTGTTTTAGAAACTCGTTTATAGATTTGCTTTGTCTTGTCTGATGAAACCATTAGGAGCAGTTGAATAATCCAGAAGTTTATTTATATTTATGTATGTACTTTAACTTTTTCCTATAAATTTAATTTTCAAACCTAATTAAAACTACAATGCATTACAATAAAAATATTTGCATATAAAGTGTTTGATGTGTAACTGTATAAAACAAATGTGGCAAAATGTTTATCATAAATAAATAAAACCTCTATACCAAATATAATATTTTTCTTTATTTAAAACCTTATGTACATTTCGATTGCATAGCAATCAGCCTCAGAGGTAATTTACAATGAAAATATGTTGTATTTTTGGTATAGAAGTTTTATTTATTTTTTATTTGATGTGGTAAATTTCATTCAAAACTTTTAATTAGTAATTAATGAATACGTTAACATTATTAATATAATACTGGTCTCGGAAATACTATTTTGAATATATTTCGACTAACTATAAACATCGAGCCTGTATTTTTTCTCTGCGAGGGATTTCAGTTCGAGATAAATTGTGTTCTATCAAAAACATAATTTTGTTAAACGTGAAATCTTGTATTCGTAAGAACATTAAGATTATTTTATAAGTAGTCTCTATAACACTTGGTTGTGTTTTTCCACAGAATTGTGAAGTAAATCATATAATGTATAAACCTAAGTTTTTAAACTGTATCAGTTTCTTATGATGTTCACCAGCGTTCTACCAGCGTTCTAAGAAATTTATCCTGCCGCCAGGTTTAACTTTGCGTCATCAATAAGTTCCTGTTTTTACACAACCTACTTTCTCACATATAATTTTACTACATGTAACTGAATTGTAAATCGTAGGTTGTATAGTGAGTAAATTAAATATATTATATACTTTGGCTATATATTTATTGTGTTTTATTAAACTATATTTCAATGATATCTAACAACAATATTAATAACTAATTGAAGATTCAATAAAAAGAATTAAAAGAACAAAACAGAATAATAATATAAAATAAAACAAATGGTGTAGGATTAATATATTGATGTGTGTGTATATATATATATATAGTGCCTTTACCTAACACCAGTAGCATAAACAGAAGTTCAGATCAGTTGTTGCCTTCTGATGATCCTAAATTTAACCGCGGAATGAAGTACAAAATTTAATTAGAAACCAGGACGAGAAATTAAAAATAAGGAAGAACCAGAAAAATAATGGTATGGTAAGATGATCTGGTCACTTGTATTTGTCTTACAGTTTATCTACCTGGAGAAGAATACTAATAAATATTTTAAAAAACTAAATTCGAATATTCTGCCATTAGTTTTTTAAAAATTTACTTAGTTTCCGATCGACAACAAAATTTTGTACGACAATTAAAAAGTTGTATTTTAATAAAAACTTTATAAAAAAATATTTTGAGTTAGATTATTGCATCAATCTTGAAATTATAGACTTTTATTAATTCCGTATGACAATATTATTCTATATATAAAGATCTGGCGTTTTTTTCTCTACTGCGTTTGGATGTAATATTTTTGCAGCCGTATGAGTTAGAGTTTTTTCCATAAATATAAATTGGTCTTGCTTAAGGAAAGAATTGTCTCAAGAAAAACTCTGGTACATTTAAGCGGCCGTTGATGAAGAAGTGGAGAAATATCGGGTACCTAGGTAATGTGAAGGTATTATACTTAACCTAGTAAATATAACTTATGGAATAGTAAAGGGCCCGTTCACGTTAACATAGTCCCTTAAAATTTCTAAAGCTGAATAACTTTAAAATCCCTTCCTCAGCCCTAATGTTATTTAGGTCATACAACGATATTTAACTTACCTCATCAATCCTACAAAGGTTCGGAAATAAATCAAGGGCAACATTAGTTGTATGCCTTATTCAACGATGCAACACTGCCTTCGGGTATTATACTCAAATTTGTTTTGTTGAATGTAAAGAACCAAAAAATAGTTTTAAAACTGTTTGACCCCTTAAAGAAGTTTTGTTTCCAGAAAAAAACATGAGAGAACTTAGAAGATTCCATTAACTCTCACCGTGTATATTACTGTTAGCGCTAAATTAGAGTATAAAACAAATTTTCTATGTACTTGAAAAAAGTAAACATGCCAAGACATAAAGAATAAAAACGAAAAATTACAACCTAGTGTCAGATGGTATCCGATAATTCACTCCAAACCCCTGCAGACAGATTCCACAAAGGCAACCCGTTGTTATGATAATGGAATGCTGAGGAACAACAAGAAACAGAATATGTGTAATGAAGGTGTTCTTCTATACCACGATGACATCATCTAGAACTGTATTACATTTTATCGACCTTAATAAAGTACGAGACACTGTGTAATTCTCATTAGGAGAAATTCTAACGTGTGATATGCCGCAATAACCTGATTGGGGTTACGAATTTATTTATTTATTATACAATTAGGTTTTTCTAATTTGCTGAAATATTGTATTTGTTCAAGATCTACTTTTGTATTAATTAAGAAATAAGCGCATTCTACTGGAAAATGTTAGCAGCAACGATGTTTCTGCTCTAGTAAACTTTATTTTAATGAGCAAATTAGTATTGAATGCTCGCATCCTATTGTAGCTTATCCAACATGTGAAAATGTTGCAAAAGGAAATACAATTTCATCCATTTGCGCATTCGTCAGGTTGTATACGGTTACGATACATTCTAAAAATACAACTCCCTATTTTTTAAAAACATTTTTCATATCAAAACTCAAAGTATTGAAGCAAGGAGTTTTATTAAATTAAACTCTCTGCTGTTTCCATCAGCAGTATTTAATTTTACTAATAATTTAATATTTGCTTCACATTCTGACTCATTCCATCCTTTCCCTGCTTTTCGGTTATAAAAATATAATAATTTTTGTATTTTTACATTTTATTATAAACACTATATCCCTTTACATGTTCAGATTTTAAGACTACTAATATTTAAAATATCCGTTTAGTCACTACTTATCCAAAAAAATTTACCCTGACAAAAACAAAACATTTCACGACCTATTATGTGTTACATTCATTGAATTCATAATAGCGTAGATAGTTACACGTACCGTGAGTTAAATTCACTGAATTCATAATAGCGTAGATAGTTACACGTACCTTGAGTTAAATTCACTGAATTCATAATAGCGTAGATAGTTACACGTACCGTGAGTTAAATTCACTGAATTCATAATAGCGTAGATAGTTACACGTACCGTGAGTTAAATTCACTGAATTCATAATAGCGTAGATAGTTACACGTACCGTGAGTTAAATTCACTGAATTCATAGTAGCGTAGAGGTTTACATGTATCGTGCATTAAATTCATTGAATTCATAATAGTGTAGATAGGTACACGTACCGTGAGTTAAATTCACTGAATTCATAATAGCGTAGATAGTTACACGTACCGTGAGTTAAATTCACTGAATTCATAATAGCGTAGATGGTTAGGAGTATCATGCGATAAATTCACTGAATTCATAATAGCGTAGGTGGTTAGGAAACGGAAGCCTCATTTATCGAACATCTTAGTAGGTATGCCATAATGAGGAGCAAATAGTCTTTCACGAATAAATGTTAAATCTGACTTCATTTACTAAAAAATCTTTTACATAAGTCTGAATAAATAGCATGTTCTAAAATAGCTTTAACAAAGTTAGGCCTATACACCTAGGTCATGTAGAAACTATTCAAAATAGAGCCTACTTACTTCAATTTAGTTCAATTGGTAAAATTATATTCTCATCAATTTAACCAAACCAAACTTATACATAAAACCGATGTTATCCAAGTTGATAAGAGACGCGTTTACAAATCTATGTATATCTGAACCTTTTCCATATTTTCGATGTAATTTACTCCCGAAGCAGTTTACCCCTTAAAATAGCAACACTTGTCCTGTGTGGACAATCAGAGCACTTTCAAGAGGATCATGGTCGTCCTTATAGAATTACACAAGCCATTGTTTTTTTGTTTCAGGTAATTTTATATTTACCAACATTTTCTGTTGCATGCTAACAGCACATGTGTAAATACTACATCATCCTTTACCAATATAATGCACATAACTACCACCTTTAAAGGAGTGCTTTAACGTGCTGTAAATTTGTGCTTTGGAATTGACTTACAAACGTGAAAGCATTTCAAAGGGAAATATATACGACCTCTGTGTTTCTACGACATTCATAAGAGACGACTAGCAAAAGATCCTAACATTTAAAGATTTACACTTAAAGTTACAATATTTTCTGATTATATTCGTATATTTAACAATATTCTGTTAATTAACATTGGAGTGCAATTTTTATGTGGGATTATTTGTTATTGTTGTCAGATATTTTATAAGTTTGTTAAATTCATAATTTTCTTGTAATGGACAAACTGATAGAAACTCATCTCTTCGGAAAACAAGACCAATACCTCCCTCTCTTTTTCCCGCTCTCTTTTAGACACACACTCGCCACCTCTGTTTTTTCTTGTCTTCCCTCTCTTACTATTTATTTCTCTTCTTATCTTTACATACATTTCCCCTCTCATTTCCTTATCTTTACTTAGCTCCTTCTCTCCTCTTAGCTCCTTCTCTCTTTCCCTCTCTCTTTCGGTCCTCAACACTCTCTTCGTTTCTCCCTCTTCCTACCAATCTCTGCCTCCCCTCCCTCTCACTATCCCTAACCTTCTCCATTCATCTGTTACCTCACTCTATCTATCCTTACATCTTCATTCTACTATCATTACCTCGCTCTCACACACTCTTCCTAAATCTCTCTCACTCTCTAATTTTTCCTTGCATAGTTTTCTCTCTTGTATTTAAAAGTAACATAATTAAGTTTGTATTTAGAGGATAATTATTCCTGCTTCACTGCAGAAACTCACAACGAAAGTTAAAAATTAGCCCCATCCACGCATGCGACGTAATCAGAATTCCAGGGTTATAAGGCAGTAGCTTCTTCTTTTAAACTTTAGTTCATGTAAATCATAGTCAGGAAAAATTAAATTTGTGTACTATTTTAAAACTGCAAATGTACTTCACAAAGTAAAAGAAAAAGTATCATCGCCGACATCAAAGTAAAATTACTGTTGTTTGTTTTAACTGGATTGCCGTCTTTGTTATCACCTGGGATCTATCTTGGATTTTGAGAATTCTCACTCAAATTAAAACATACTTTCTTTACAAACTTTAGGTTTTTCATTATTTCTTTCTATTCTGATCACTAGCCTAACATGCATGAGATAAAAAATATTATTTTCATCGAAGATAACAAAATTTAAATATATGCTTACGTTCCGGCAAGTTATGGACGTCTCTAACATTATCATAACCTAACCTAACTATATATTTAGATTTGATTTTCTGCTACAATAATTGGTATTCAACAGTTTTATCTTAACAACTTTTAAAATAAAATGAAAAATTACCTTGGTTTTGTATTTTGCTTGATGATAGTCTAAAAACCTAAAATACCATATTACAAGAATTACAATGTATTAATTAATTATTAACATCAAAATACAGACTGAAACCCTTAAATACGAGTACATTTAGATGTTCAAGTCATCTTCATCAATGATCCAAAACAAGAATGAGTTACCAAGTTTGTCCTGTGCAATCACCCTTAGATAATTGTTTGATCATAGGAAAGTATAAATTGCGTAAATGTTTTACAGCTTTATTGTTATCTAATAATTTCATGAAATAATTAAAATATTTTGTAAGGTTCGAAAATTGTTCATGCTACTTCGATTCCTGTTTTATATTAGTATATCTGGTATTATGTAATCGTATGATTGCTTTTATATAGGCTTATTAATACGATTGCTGATATAAGCGTTTGATTGCAGTTATATATTTGTAGAATTGTTGTTTTATATTAGTTTGGTTGCTGGTATATATATATTAAAACAACATAGGTTATTCAAATACAAGAATAATTATTAATTTATATCCAAAGCTTTTAGTTGGCAAACAGTACCAACATCATCTGATGTTGGTACTGTTTGCCAACGAAAAGCTTTGGATATAAATTAATAATTATTCTTGTATTTGAATAACCTATGTTGTTTTAAATTATTAAACAATAAAACGTATTATTTATATATATATATATATATATATATATATATATATATATATATATATATTCGTATTGTTGCTGTTTATATTCGTATTACTACTGGTATAGTCTTGTGATTACACTAATCGTAAGACTGCAGTTATCTATTTGTATGATTGATGTTATATATTCGTATGATTGCTGTTTTACAGTCGTATAACATGTGGATTGTAAACGAATTATTGATGTTATATATCTGCACGATTGCTTTTTTATATTAATATGGTTTCTGGTATATAAGCGTGTGATTGTAGTTCAATAATCGTTTGACGCTGGTATATGTATATATATATATATATATATATATATATATATATATATATATACATTTGTATGACTGATGTTAGGTATTCCGGTCATTGTTGTTATATATTTCTATGATTGCCGGATTATAATTGTATGATTACTGTTTTATATTCGTATGGTTAAGGTTATGTTTCTGTAATTGTGGTTTTATTATCGTATTAATGCAGTTATCAAATTGTATAATTGATTTTATATAAGCGTATGACTGCAGTTATCTATTGGTTTGATTCATGTAAAATAAGCTGTGATCGCTGTTTTCTTTATACGTATGGTTCTTGTATATATTCTTATGGTTTCTGTTTACATTCGTATGATTGCTGTGATATTTTTGGGATTGCTTTTATATGATCGTATAACTGCAGTTATATATTCGTCTGTTTGGTTTTATATATTCGTACGATTGCAGTTTTATATTTGTATGGTTTCTGGTATATATTCGTATGATTACTGTTTTATGTTCGTATGGTTACGGTTATATTGCTGTGATTACAGTTATATAATCATGTTACTCCAGTTATCAATTCGTATGATTGCTGGTATATAATCGTATGACTGCAGTTATATATTGGTATGATTGCTTTTATATATTCCTACTATTGCAGTTTTATATTCGTATGGTTTCTCGTATATATTCGTACGACTGCAGTTATCTATTAGTATGATTGCTGATATATATTCGTATGATTACTGTTTCGTATTTGAATGGTTGTTAGTATATATTTGTTGGATTGCAGTTATATAATCTTATCACTGCAGTTATCTATTTGCATGTTTGCTGATATCATATAAGTACGATTGCTGTTTTATATTAGTGTGGTTTCTGATGTATATTCGTGTAATTACTGTTTTATATTCGTATCGTTACGGTTATATTCCTGTGATTACGGTTATATAATCATAGTACTGTAGTTATCAATTCTTTATTATTATTGCTGGTATATAATCGTATGACTGCAATTATATATTCGTATATTTGATTTTATATATTCGTAGGATTCCTATTTTATATTCGTATGGTTTATCGTATATATTCGTATGACTGCAGTTATCTATTCGTATGATTGCTGATCTATATATATCATTACTGTTTGGCATTTGTATGGTTGCTAATATTTGTTTGATTGCAGTTATATAATCGTATGACTGCATTTATCTATTCGTATGATTGATGTTATATATCCGTATGGTTGCTGTTATCTATTCGTATATTTGCTGTTATATATTCGTACAACTGGTTGTATGTATTCGTATGTTTGTAGATATATATTCGTATGACTGCTTTTTTATATACGTATATTCGTATGATTGTAAGCAATCTTTACAATATTGAGAAGATTCCATTGTTCCGACGTGCCGTTTTTCTATTTTATAAGGTCAATGTTAAAGTATTGTAAGACTAGCTGTTGAAGGATACAAATGCCTGTTGATAGGATTAAAAAATGTTGTGAATGGATTTGTTTCCAAGTGTATTTCTTGAAATATACAAATAAATACCTGAAAATTTATCCAATTTAACAAAGAATAATCTTTTTTAAAATCCTCACTCACATTATTTTTTAGAAGAGTAACATAAGTTGTATTATTTATATTCAAAATAACCTTTTAATTTACGGAATATATGTATAGGGATACTTTATGTATGTTTTATTGTATGTAATTTTAGAAATACAAAGACATACCTATAATTGTTTAGTATTATTAATTGATGATCATAGACGTTTAACAATATAAATCAAAGTAGTATGTTAAAGCTATCAGGTGTTGGTTCAAGGTACAACAGCTTTGTAAAGGCAAGAAAGTGTTTGCTGATTCGTCGTTATTCCTTTTAGTATTTTTCTGTTTAGGTCTCACAGACATTTAGAGTGATTTAACCAGAAACATCACGTTACTAGGATTGTTCTAGCTACAATTATTGGTCGTCGCCATCCTTGATTGGCAACTACATTTCCGTTGTATTAATTCTACAACCGCGGGGCATTCATTTGTTTTTTTCCCCAGAACGAAAACCTAAAGTTGTATAACGAAAGGGTACTAATTTTATGTGTCATTTTATTAGTAATAAAGCTACAGCCTGTCTACATGCTAAATGTATAAAACAAGTGCATTAGTTTTTGTATTCCGATAAAATACACAAGCAAACCAGTTTGAAAGTACTTAAACAAATTAGAAATAAATTGTTTGTAGGGTAGACAATTTAATTGATTGTTGGTGACTTGAAACAGTTTCCCTAGTTCTCCTAGTTTTTCTGCCATTCCTAAATAACATATCATTATATTGTAAGACGGTTCAGCGAGTCGTGTGTAAGACACTAAATATACTGGTGTCATACGTTCCCCTGGAATTTGTCTGACGTATGATGACAGGAATGGCTAGATCTGTGATGTCCCTTAAACACTTATTTCAGTCAATATAGTGGTCGTAATTGCTTCAAGGTTAAAAATATGATAAGAGATTTGTCAGTGAATAAGTATATAAATTTATAGTTTTTGATCTGTGCCGGCTGATACCTTTGTATTCCTTTTAGAATATAATTTTTTCTTTGATTCTTAAAAAATTTAGCCGACATTTAACAAGAAACATTTAAATATTTGCTCTGTACTTTGCTAGTACTGTTCTAGTTACAATCCTTGGACCACAAAATCCTGAACTCGCGCTACTCCGGAGTTTTATTAAGTCTAAAGCAGCTCGCAAGTTATGACCTTAACGTAATTGCCTAATTTATCTAGCTTTATAAATTTGTTATTTGTCAGTGTTATTGAGTTGTAGTCTTGTTGTCAGTTTTAATATCTCTACCAAGTTCGCTAAATTGTAATTTCGGCGCTAACTACCAACACCGTAGATAACCGCATTAAATGGTAGATTTTGTGTTACATAATTGAATATTCGAGTAGGACATTTATTTAAATAAACTGTTGACATTTATCCTTGTTTGAGATTATACAGCTATAAACCCCAGCGGATAGAAAGTTGTTCTCTGTATATCTTCACCTAATACTCTAGCTTTGCATTGCCAGGTTACCCGTGGTTAATTATTCCAATGAAAGCGCTGAGGTGGCGCTAGTGACGCTACGAGGTGTTAAAATCTTTACGTAATACCTATTTTTACTTTGTGTTAGGCTACGGACAAAAGTTGTTGCATAAAGTAACATATAAACTGTCACTATGAATACACATTCCTAATATTCCTAATATTGTCACTATGAATAACATTCCTAATACACATAGTCCTAATATTGTTATAGCTACAATATTGGTAGCCAATATTCTGGATTGGCAACTACTCTGCAGTTATATCAAGTCTAAAACAGATATTTTCCTAGAACGAAAAACTAAAGTTGTATAGTCCAGGTGTTCTAGCTGTATCTCTCCCCAAAGGGTATTTTGTAGGTAATAAAACTGTAGTATGAGAGCTATTTCAGAAATATGTAACATTTAAATAAAAAAATATACCAGCAAGCCAGTTCGATTTTACTTGAACGAAAAAGAAAAAAACCTTTGACGGGAAGTAAATTTTATTTCTTGTTGGTGAAGTTTCTGCAATTTCTGGCCTGTTGTCAATTCTAAATAATATAACATTCTGGTCCAAGACGCTTTCGCGTGTTATGTGCAAGGCACTAAATAGGGTGTCCATAATTTCCCCGGGGGTTTTGGGTGATGCTTGCCGACAACCACAGATAGAGCTATGCTGCCATTTAAACACATTTCTGTCAATAAAGGTGTCGACATTGCATCAGGTTTAACAATACGGTAAGAGATATGTCAGTAATATATATATATATATATATAACTTGTACTCTCATATAATAATTTAGGGAGGGTCCATTGATGATATGGTTCGCTTGTAAGACAATATTACCAAAATTATAATATTAATGTGTATCAGAAAATAATTTACTTACCCAAACCAATAAAAAACCATCAAAAAGATAAAAGAAAACTTCAATGTAAAGTTAAGCGTACTAAACAACTTTAGAATAAAATTTGCGTGAAAACAGAACCTTATTCCGGTTTACATTACTTACTTTGAATTGCCACCGGTTTTATTTCCATTTGTAGGAGTATTATAGATATTTAGAAGTGAAAATTTCCTGTTGTCTTATGCACAGTATGGTATAAAAACGATTAAATTTAGTTGCAAAATTATATGAGTTGTGGCATAATAGTAATGCGGTGCTCATTTTATTCGGACCTACATAGAATGTGTGATCCATGCATATAGAGTAAAGGACGTCAGTGGGGACATAATCTGTTGATAAATACAGGAATTTTGTGTATATGTCAGGGTGAATAGGATTTCTAAAATGTTTAAATTTTTTAAAATAATATATATATATAAATATCGCAATATGTTTTCTTGTGTATTAATAAAGAACAAAAGTCAAAATACAAATACAAGAATTATATTTGAATTTACAATTCAATGCTTTTCGTTGGCTAACAGTACCAACATCATCAGGAATATTAAACAATTCAACATCAGGAATTGTTTAATATTCCTGATGATGTTGGTACTGTTAGCCAACGAAAAGCTTTGAATTGTAAATTCAAATATAATTCTTGTATTTGTATTTTGACTTTTGTTCTTTATATATATATATATATATATATATATATATATATATATATATATATATATATATACATTTATTTATTCTACAACAAAATACTACCAATAATTGACAGAAGGACTATTACTAAAGGCATGCAATTGGTTTTCTTCTAAGCTTGAGAGAAACAATAAAAGCAAATATCACTGATAGTGTAAGAGGTTTACTTTTTTCCTTTTTAACCCTTTTACACATATGTTTGTCCAGTCACACCCCACGATCACTCTATGGCTGATTTACCCTTAAGCAAAACAAACTGCTGTGTAGAGCTTAGTATACAGTATGGATCTTTATACATCATAAGCTATTAAATTATCTATTATGATACACAAGTAGTATTCCATCATCATCGCCATCATTCATGACGGTACTGAAAAAAAAATAGTGACGTTGACGATGATTATGTCAAATACAATAGCGATGTTGATAATGGTGATGAAGACTACGATGACAATGATTATAGTGATGGTTTTCATAACGTTAATGTAATTGATTACATAAAATATTTAGGGATATTTAGGTCATTTTTTGTTTTTATTTTACCTATCAAACTTCCAACAAAATAATATTTATATAATGTTTTATAAGTATCAAATCAATCTTATAACACACAAAACTGTAGAGGCTTTCTGCAATAATAGAAAAATGTAAACTGCGTTTTTTTTAAAAATTCATTGCGTCCCTATCAAAACTATAAAGAAATTATGTAATAATAAATACACACAGTATAATGGGTCAATATGTTTACAATATAAGTATGAATTTATGTGTGCATAACGCAAATAAATTCATAACTGACTACATGATACAATTTATGTCTGGAATAATTCATATCAATAGACGTTGCCATCACTAACGACAATGAAATAATTAACTCATTTGTTATGCATCGGAAATGTGCTGTTAGTCACTTCTTCAGGTTCTGCCTTGAAATGTCAATGGCATTGTTAATTTTGTCATTCCTATTTTCAATATCCTTATTAATTTACTGTGCTTGTTTTATTTTTATTGGTTATATTACATTGTTTCTGTTGTTATTGATATTATTGTAATTTTTCTGATTAATTGTATTTGTCAATGTTTCTAAACTTGTTTGCCATTATTTTCTCTTTGACTTATTCTTTAAAAAATATGCATTCTATTCATTGATTTTTATTGATAATATTTCATTAGGTTCAAACAGTAGTTTTCATTTCAATGATTACTTTTCGATCGGAAACATTAATAATTATAATTCACTCTAGAATACACTTTCTGGAATAAGCAAAACAGATTAATTTTACTGTAACAAAGGTTTTTTTTATTCTTCTCAATTTAAAAAAAATTATTAATAACATACTGAAAGCTGCCGACTTACTATAGACATATTTTGCGCCTTTTATTTGACGATGACTTTGTTAAAAATTCTAAGAACTCAATATAGGTTCCAAACCTATGTATAGATAATGTATAATCTAAGTTTGAGCTACATTTGTGGCTCAAATACAACCGAGGACCATGAGATAAATGAATATGTATTTGTAAATGCGCAATTTTAGACAGTCATCATAAAATAATTATAGGCCTAAAAGTAATCCATGCAATTTTAACAACCCTCACGAATATAGACTTAAGATTGGATTACCAGATACGTTACAAAATTTAATACAAGTTAGTACACTATGGGTTGCTAATAAATGTGTTTGATGAATACAATATATTAGTGTAAACACTTGAATATTTGACTATACATTTTAAATTTAAATTTTTAAATTTTTTTTTATCCATTCATAATTGAATTTTCCATTTTTTTTAAATTTATACTTTAATAGTTTATATGATTAACCATCGGTTTTCCATATAATAACCAAGGTTGTCAGTATAATCATTATATTTGTGTATTTAAAATACCTTTCCAGTAACAATATGATAAAACATAGGGTGAGAAAATAAGCGACATGATAAATTGCAACATTAAAATTAAACATAATTTGTGAAAGATCTTTTACTAATAATTATCAAATTAAAATTTAAGTTCAAAAACACCCTTACTAAAGTATAAGTATTAGGAACATTTGAATATAAATGTTCTGTAGAGATATTTTAAAAAATGTTTAAATTTCCATAATTTTAAATTTAAATAATACATGTGTTATAAAATGATTTTATCTTGTTATGTTTCAATCGGTTTATTAAATTCATCAATTTGAATATTATCGCCTTAGAATCAACACATTAGATTAATTAACCCTATTGCCTCTCTAGCCTCGGGGCACTAAAACTTCCACAAAGCCTACGAACACAGTCTATAGTTAATTATAAATTATTTTAAATTTATAGATCAAATCAATATCATTTAGGACAAATTATTTTTTCATAAACGTTATACGTACATTTACTCTACTTTTGGTGTCTTCAATATCTGTTGAAACAGAAGATCTGAACAAATAATTTTCATATATTCTCTATGTCTTAAATAAATTGATTTAATAATATATATTATAATACAATATAATATACTTGTTGAATATAGGATCTCGTTTGGGGATAGGTAACCACGTGCTGCTCTATCGGTTAAAGGTTTTCAGTTATTGGCTTCGACAATGGTGTTACCATTAACGCCAGCCAATCCCAATGTCTTGCTAGTAACCACTCGGTCATTTCGAAAGCGGCAGTTGAGAAAAACTTAGTTAAAGAGATCTTTTGAATAACACGAAATGTTAATGGCTTTTTAATTAATAAATAAGTATAAATATACGTAATATAGGTGTTTCAATAAAATCAAACTAGGCTGAATAAAACCCGAATATATCCAATATAATATTGGTTTCTGTAAAGGAAGTCAAAATGAAGTTTGATACAAATTACCCTGGGTTTGGTTTCCTACAGTAACGGGGGCGAAATCTTGCAAGTGAAGAGCAATGTGACTTGAGGCAAAAGAAGAATCTAAAATTCGTAGCGACAGCTGTCGTGGATTCACGTCCAGTGATCGCATTACCTTCTTGTCGAGACTACACCACACAAGACCACTAATCGGATGAGGAACTGTAAGGAAGAGCGATGTGACTTGAGGCAAAATAAGAAATCTAAAATTCGTAGCGACAGCTGTCGTGGATTCACCACCATTGATCACGTTACCTTCTTGTCGAGACTACACCACACAAGACCACTAATCGGATGAGGAACTGTAAGGAAGAGCGATGTGACTTGAGGCAAAATAAGAAATCTAAAATTCGTAGCGACAGCTGTCGTGGATTCACCTCCAGTGATCGCATTACCTTCTTGTCGAGACTACACCACACAAGACCACTAATCGGATGAGGAACTGTAAGGAAGAGCGATGTGACTTGAGGCAAAATAAGAAATCTAAAATTCGTAGCGACAGCTGTCGTGGATTCACCACCATTGATCACGTTACCTTCTTGTCGAGACTACACCACACAAGACCACTAATCGGATGAGGAACTGTAAGGACTTTTATTGTCATAAACCTATAAAGTATGTAATTATACAATCTTATAGCTTTAATTGATTAGTGTAATTGTAATATGATGAATATACTTCAAAGTTTAAGACGTACTGTTTCAAAATGGTTCTTTTATATTACGGCTATTGTAATTATCAAATAAATTTTCATATTCTAGAATTAGTTTTTTTATCAGAATATATTATTAAACACAAGTTTATGTAAAAGTGTCATATATTATAATAATTCATCTAGAGTCATGCATTTTTTCAAACATTAGATTTGGTAAGTCTTAAAATTTTATTTTAAATTATTTAATACATTAATGTCAGAATTGAAACCAATAGAACTTAAGTAAAAACATGACAATTAATTATGATATTTGTATATGAAAAATAAAATATTGTTCAGTGTTTATTTTTTATTAATAGAATGTCCTGTCACCACTTACGTTTTATTGTTCGCGGGACACCTGCCGGGTTAAAGGACTTTTGCAATAGATTTTTTTAAAATCTCTTTCTATTTCCGCAATCTCTAGGCATCATAACAATCTATATATAACTCATTTCTAACAATTGCTATTTTATTTCAACCAATACTTTGCTGGGTAGCAAACGAGAACTTCACCTTCCCTTAAATATACATTTCTGAAGAGACTATCAATTCGTGAATGAGGCTATGTTGGCAGTAAAGTGTTTTGCGTGCGTCCAACGTACGAGAGCTGCAAAGGAATATTATATATACCACTTTAACTTCCATTTTTATTCGACGAAGTCATAAATTATAAATGTTTCTTTAAATTATTCTTTATTTTGTATTGCCCTGACAATGAAAACAAAACATACAGTATTTGATAATGAAGTATCTGCAATTTTTCAAGGAATATTTGTCTACCTATTTAAAACGAATAATAGAATTAAATCATAGGGCTATATGAAGATGGCAAACATGTTCTGAATTGATGTGACTTATGAGTTAAATCGGGTAAAAGCGTTCGTCAACTCAGTAGAGAAGAGCTTCAGATAGGCGACTCTACTCTGTCGCTATGCTAAACTCTACCTATTCCCAAGCATGGGGACATTATGCTCTTACCTTAATACCGCTTCCATTTGTACCCTCGATCTGCCGACCTACTCTTAACATTCTATGTCAACCGCCTTTGACTGGCCAATCTATTAGACACTAATTACCATTTGAATATAAATAATTATTAGTTTATCCCCAAATATATCAATAACATTGTAGTTTCCTTGAAATTTAACCAGGCCTCTAAATATACCGTAAATGTGTAGATTTTCTATTTATGTAAATAATGTATTATCATTATTATGTAGTATTATTAATGGTTCTACATTATATTAACCTAACCAGCTTTTTTAATAAAATTGTTACGTATGTACTACACTTTTAAATAATTTAATTCTCGTTTAAATAACATTACAAATATACTATTTTCATTGCTATTTTTATTGATCATAAACGAAATAAATTTTAAAGTACACAATAGATGACAAATAGCAAGACCATTCAGTGCGAAAACATTTGTTTGGGATTATAAAGATCGTTCGGCCGCGAGCCTGACTTCACAGCATTCTCCCGAAAGCTATAGTCATAGTAGTAACTATTCTTCCACTTCCTTACGCTGTAAAGACTAGACGCAACTTCATGATTCCGATGAAGAGTAGGTCACGCGACGCTGCACACGTGATGCCATAGTATCTCGTTTATATTAAGGATATATTAAATATTGTGGTTCATGTCCTCACCATTCGTATCTACAATTTCAGTCCTTCCTTCTTCTCCATAGACAAGCATTAGCTCTTTTCTACAATTATGTCAATACTCATTCCAGCTACAACAAAACTACAAAATACCCGGGAAAAGCAAAACATTTGGGGCAATACTATAACTACTTATAATAACTATTTCATGCAATGAAACTTATGCCTCCAAATTTTCAGTAAATACATATTACTTCGCAACCAAAGTGAGATATATATATTATTATTATTGCTATATCCCTTACCGCACACTGGTGAGAAGATTAGGAACACGCAACACGCAATATACAGTTATTGTAACGTTAATATTCAGTTGTATACAAATTACATTGCTGCAAAATTGCTTAAATAATTTGCTTACCAACTAAAAAAGTCGATAATGGACTTTATTTTAACGATAGGTATCTCACTAATCCTATACATAATCTTTTTATATTCGAGACGTTGAAAAAAAAATAATAATAAATATCATTCAGTATATAGCTATGTTAATAGAGATTGCATTAGAGATGTCACCTTCTTTGTAACATAAAGGGCACAAAATGTAAAACGGAAAATTCTGATTATCTCTCTTTCTCTCACTTCTCTCTTTATCTCCGTCCTAAATTTCTCTTTCTCACATTTTAATTGTTTCTACCAGTACGTCTCTCTTTTTTACTTATGTCTATCTATTTGGACATATTTTTCAGCACTATATGTTTCAGCACAAGTGTATTCAGTAAGATTGTTTCTTCGTCATAACCTTATCAGTTTCCTCTATTTCTAATTAATTTCCAATTTCTCATTGAATAGAACCGTGTACAAATCTACGTTATAGTAAGCGAATCTCTTAAAATCAATATACTCCATTCATATTATATCCCTGAATGATAGGTGAAAATCTTGCTTGAAGAGTTTTTCTTAGTTTGAAATTTTAGAATTTTTCCTTTTTATCTCAACCTTCTTTCATCCTCACGTATTTCTCTGTCTGCCTCTCACTCTCTTTCTCAAGCCTTTTTGTCTCTTTTTCTCTCAAAAAAATGTAGAAACGGAAGTGTAGTAAAAAAATAATAAAATTAATGTATTGTTTCCAATCTTCAAGTGGTATTAAAGGCAATCCAGATCATTACCTGTCTAGCTATTAGTAAAGTGTTGGATTAGTATTCAAAAATAGTGTTAAGCAAAATTATTTTAGTAAGTTAAAAAAAATTAAATGCGTCTATATTCCAGATAAAACGGGTGATAAGGTCAATAATTCTCTGACACCATGTATCGAATACACACATTTATTAAAATGTATTATTTTAAAAATTTAATAATAAAATATAACTTAAACCGTAATTTACTCAAATAAGAATCTTACTCGGTATATTTACGAGTGAAGTTTCCAGAACTATTAATTATTATTTTTAGAAGTTTTTTTCACTCTTCTAAGAAGCCATAAATAAGAACACGTAGTTAATAGTTAAGTCGACCTCAAAATTTACTAAGTAAGATTCTTATTTAGAAACGATAAAGTTTAATTGAAGAATGAATAAAAGAAACCCGTATTATTTAGATAAAAATATTCAAATAATATGTTATTATGTAATATATAAATATATATATATATATATATATATATATATATATATATATATATATATATATAGATTTATTTATTTATATACTTAACATTTGCTTATATTAGTTCCATATTTTCTTCTAATATGTTACATTGTTATATATAAAAACGAAATACGGGGGAGTCAGGTATAGTTTAATATCTTTTGGCTTTGACTATATTTCAAGTCATGCTACCGCCGTTTACTTTAAAAGTGAAAGAAAGTCTTTACATATAAAACCCTGGAACAAAAGTGCTTCCAGCCTTTTTCCTCCAAATCTTGTTTCTCTCTAACGTTGACGCATAGCTCTTCAGGATCCCAGTCCGATTTTTAACAATGCTTATCCATGGTTCGATTTTTGTAAAACAATGGTTCGATTCTAATATGAAACAACAGAGTGAGACGTTAATTAGGAATTCGCTAAAGTTTTTAAATGTGGCCAGTACAGAATTTTCGACAAATATATAGCAAGGAAATTCTATACCGGTAACTTTCAGATGTCAGGATATCACCTATCTGGTTTCCGTTCTACACAAAATGTTCATGGGTAACATGATCGAAACGGAATAAATATGACATTCAGACACGTTACGTCTCTGCTTTAATAATATGTGTTCGATCGTTCTGTATATCAAAGAAATAATTACTTTTGTGGTCTCACGTTTCATTCCAAAGCTTTTTTCTTTAGCTCAATTCAACAGTGACTTACTGAAGCTCTATCATACTCTTATATGGGCTGACGAAACCAGATTGGCATTCATACGTACAGAAAACTGTGCGTTAAGAAAGGTAAATTGATCTCGATTATTCCTAGATATTTTGTTGAACCCTTAAGCTTTGGATGGAACATTGTTATGCCATGATCTTGGTTGACAGGTGATAAGTATTTATATTTCTCTGTCAGACCTTCACATCTAAGACCACCAGATAGTGACACCGACATCCTTGTCCAGCTTTACGATGTATTCACAAGTTGGAGATTGGATTCTCATGAGTAATCTTGTCACTTGATACTTTTTCATTGTCCACAATTATTCCGTACCTTTGTACATTCCTCAGGGATTAGTGGACAAGCTCGTGGCTGATGGCTACACGTTTTCAGCCTAAATACAGCTCGCCTTCTAAAGGACCTGGATTAGTTAAGGCTACCTCGATCGAGAAAACTAGACGGGTACTTTGGCAGTCCGGAGAACCAATAGGTTCTACTTCTCTAGCTTTGGAAGGTAACGCGAATCGTCTCGCCCCAGAGCTGTCTAGGCCATACAGTACGGCCATTGAGCTGTTACATATAGCTACCACGGTTCTTGGCAGCATGCTGCTCGAACCATTTAAATAATGTGCAATCAAGAGTTTGAGGTTGGAATTATAGTGGCAGAGGGTTTGATCGTTACACCCACAGTCTATTTCGCAGTGGAGAGTCGGAACTAATTTTCTAGATAAGCGGAGTCCATACAAGTAGAAAGTCCGCTCGCATCGTTACTGTATTTCAAATATTTTACACGCTCAATTTCAAACAGTTAACTAAAATAAGAGGAGCTGAACCGTATGATTAAAACAATTGCGTCTCAAAGAATTGAGTTAATTGTATCCCTTGAGCAATATATTAATATATATATATATATATATATATATATATATATATATATATATATATAGGTACGGTTTATAATCATATTTCCTTCGTACTCGCCTTTACTGTCTATCTTCGAAAAAACTCTGACATAAATTTAATTTTTTTTCAAACACATTGTCTATTAAAAGACTTTACACATAATGTGCCTTGGATTCCATCTCAATGACTTGGCTGTTTCTCAAATGGAAGAACTAAAACGATATATATATATATATATATATATATATATATATATATATATATATATATATATATATATATATATATATTTAATAACATAACTCAAGTGCGTCTCTAAGATTAAAAATCATCTAAAACGAAAAATGGAAAATTCTTTTGCTATATATATATATATATATATATATATATATATATCATGAAATAAGGTTATAATAGATCCGACATTATACTAAGTTAAATCAGGATCGCACAAGGTACAGCTGCAAACTTCTACATAGGCATATGCAATAGTAGACCCGCATTACTGGAGTAATCAATTTATCTAAATATTCCAGTCAAGGTCTGCAATCAGCATCAGCAGATAGTTATCCTATCGCAGTCTCAAATTGATATTGCCTTAATACTTTGTACATTAGCCGTTACATCTTCACTGACTTCAAAGGCATACTGACACGACCTAATTTGCTACCTAAAACCGCAGCAATTCATGCCTTTCAATTTGCTTTATATGGATTAATGAAATGTTTAGGAATAACTAAATTATCCATCCGGTTTTATCAGTCTATATTTAGGTTGTCTTATGCAAAACCTTTTCCTTTTAAACCTAATTAAAACTGTAATGCATATCATTAAAAATATTTGCACATACAGTGTGTTTGATGTGATAAATTTTATTTTAATTTATTAATTAGTTCACTAACTTTATCCATATATTTCTACACTCAATGAAACCAATTTAAATAGTTTTAGACTTACCTCGGACAATTTGTTCTATGCGAGTTATGTGAGGTCTAGGAATGTTATCTTCCCTAAAACCATATTTTTATTAAACTTGAAACCTTCTATTCATAGAACCTCTAAATGTGTTTTATAAGTAATTTCCATTGAACTAGGTTTTGCTTTTCTACGTATTTCTGTAATAGACACACACACACACACACACACACACACACACACACACACACACACACTGCAACGTCCCCCCCCCCCCGGGTCCTCCACTTCACTTTCGTTTTGTTGTTGGCACATTTACATATTTATTATATATTTATATATCTGCTGCTCACACCGTTTTGTGTACCGTGTTAAGATCCCTAAAATTTGTCTTGTGTTACCACGCCCAAATGCAAGCCTATTCCCGCTGACTTCCACCTTAACGTTAGTACGACCTCCCCTAAGATGTTTGGCAGGGTTGTTGGGTCTATATATAGTCACACATGTCAGTAAAATAGTCAGCTGGAAAGAAACAACATTTATATGAACACACAAAATTTTCAAAGAATCTTACTACTTCATGAGATTTGCAGGCACAGCATGGGGACGTGCAAAATATGATCATGTTTAAGATACCTTTTTTAAAAAGCTCATGTGTTCTTTAAACATGATCTTCCAGTAGACATCATCTCTGAGCTTCAATACAAAAAACCAACTAATTTTTAGAATAGGTCAATAAAATTGTTCTCAGGAGAGAACTCGTTTGAAGAAACATTAGGTTCTTAATTTTATATATTTATTAATTAATGAAATATAATTAAAACTGTACTTTCATTTTATAATCATTATTTATTAGTTAGAAAAAACTGAAAGTTTTTATTGGTTGTTGAACACAGGATAAATTTAAATACTGTAAGTTTTTATAATGCATTTAATTACTGATTTTAAACTAAATTAATTATCTTTTCAAATAAAATACATTTAACTCTCTCTATATCTTCACAAATTATAAATTAAAAGTTCGTTATTTTTTACATATTTAAATCCTACATTTCATATATAATTCATTAATTACAGTTACACATTTCTAAACAAAATTATTCCCAAATTTAACATAATAAAAGATTTTATTTTTTTATTTCAAGATTGAATTGGTAAATTCACATTTTATTATAAATAATTTTAAAATTTTTATCATTCAAAAAATCTGGTCTTCTTGAAAATGATTGCCTTATGACCAAAACCACTTTGTAAATTTAATATTTATCATTCATTATTTAAACAATTTTGTTATACTAATTAATTTTATTACTTTTAAGATTTGTTTAATTTTTCAACATAGAATGAAGTCGTTGTTTAAGTTTAATTGGTAATTTGAATTTAATAAATTTAACTGACTAAATTTGACGTTAATTTGTATATAATAGAGAAAATGAATTGCCAAGGATTTCCCTGCCGGTGCTAGAGTCCTCTCGTCTGGATTCCCTGGTCCCTGGACATCAGAAGTTGCCATCCCTTGTCAGTCGATGGATGGCTTTCTCCAATTCCGCGTCCTGGAGGCTGAGTCTGCAGCCCTCGTCCATGGATGGAAGTAGACTGGAGAAACGTGGCTGTTTTGGTCCCATCTGGCCTTATGGTGGTTGTCCTAGTCGCTGAAAGCCATTACGACCGTTAGCACCTCGTATTAAAATTTTTTACAGACTGCCTTACAGGTCCCTAAATTCCTGTATTTATTGCGGCTATGTAACCCTTCCCCTCTGCTCTAAGCTCATCGTTATCTCCGTGCTTCTTTGTACGGAAGGGTTTGACCACGTATCAGTTTTAACCTGCATAATATTTTTATCGTTTCTAGAGCACTGAAAAATGTCTATTATTTTAAAACGCTGTAACGTTTTTGTTATTTAAGTTTTTTAAATTCTGTTTCCATTATTGTTTATTATGAATTTTTTTGGTCATTTCAAAATGACTTCACTCTCGTTTGTCAAATTTAGTTAGTCAATACAGTTTCATGCTATTATAATTTTCAATTTGTCTGACTTCTTTTCAAAATTTTCAAAATTTTACTGACTTCTTGACTCTTTACTATGTTTATTATACCATAAATTAAAACCTTATTATTTAAATATTAAAATTGTTATTTAAACAATAGGAAGTTATTAATTTCTTAATTTGAACGGTGATTCAGACCGTTACAACACACACACACACACGCGCGCGCGCATATATATATATATCGAGTATGTGTACAGTATTGTGAAAGTAAATACACTGAACCAAGTTGCTACATATAAAGTATTCCACGGTCAAAAGCAAAAACACGCAACCCTTGTCCCATCCCTACTTCCAGTTCACAATAATGTTTTCATATCTCTCTTTTGGTCTTACCGTTATTCTACTTAAATTGTCTCATCACTTATGCAAAGACGTACAGGAATAGACCAATGGCATCATAAGATGTATCCTAATGTTTGCAACACTGCACCCTATGTACATATATTTGTTTTGTTGCATCTAAAAAAATTTAAATTGGTTACTAACTGTGTGATCACTTATAACACGTTTAGGTTGGTTGCGGGTGGGATATATTCCAGGAGGGATTATCACGACTGTAATTAAAATAATATACTAACTTTTGCGTCCTGCACATTACTGCCAGCGCTAAATTTGGGAATAATATAAAATCTTTTCTAATAAATTCAAATTATTGCATGCAATAAAGGATGAACTAAAATTGATACCACTACATTGGTGTGCATAATTATGGCCTAACGGGTTTCAAAAATCCTTTATATTTTGAAATATAGTTAGTAGTATACTATACATTAATAGTTTGTACTATTAAATGGCAATTTTTTTTGAAGGTGTAACGGGGTTAGACAGCAAGTTTTGAAATCATTACAACAGAATGACAAATGTGAAGAAAACAAGGCACAAAGAATGTAAAAAAAAGTCACAACACGCTCAGGCGATACCGAGTGTCAGGTGGCTTGCGAGAATTTACACCAAACCCTGCAGACAGACCTCATAGACACTGCACGTAGCTATGATAATGGATTGCTGACGAATAACAAATAACAGAATCTGTGCAGTGTAAGTGTTATCTTATACCATGATGACATCATTTAGAACCCTATCACATTCTTTCAAACCTAATAAAATACAAGACACTGCTTATCACTAATTTGGTAAAACTGTGACAAGATATCCCATAATACACATGATAGGTGTAACCTTAAAAACGTTTTTATATAATGCTCATATACATATTAGGTCAACTTTACTATCCTTAATTATTGAATATGCTTCAAGTTCTACTTGTGTACTAATTAAAACCAAATCGCATTTTACTGGAAAATGTTTTAAGCAACGACGCTTCTGCTCTAGTAACCTTTATTATAATTAGCTACTTAATAATCTAACTTGTAATATGACTTTCCGTCACGGAAAAGGGTTAAAATGGAAATAAAACCTACCTATTGATAAATTCATTTCTCTGTTTTTATACGTCTATGATACATTCTAAAAATAACACTTCTTAATAATTAAAAAGCATTTATTATTCCAAAACTCAAAGTGTTGAAGGAAACTGAATAACGTTTAATTAAATGAGGATCCTGCAATTTCTATTAACATTATTTACATATGAGTCCTTCCTTATTTTCTTCTTCATTGTTTTTCAGTTGTTAGACTTTAAAGGGCATTACATTATAACAACATTAATAAGTATTTTATAATATCTCATATTAACATGTCACATATTCTTTTAATTATTACCTACTGCAATAACATACACCTTGGGGAAAACAATAGGCCTAGATGTATTATGCGGTAAATTCACTGAATTCAAAATATTATTGGTTTGTTAGGAAAGTAAAGCCTCCATTAAGCGAACATCTCAGTACTTATTCCATTTAGAGGAGCAACATAATCTCACATAAGTAAATGCTAAAGCGTATTCCTATTCGCGCAAAACTGTTATATATAGCATCATGAATAGATAGCATCCTTTCCACTAGCATCAAAAAAATTACTCATATTTAAAACTTTATCGTGGCGGTAATTAAAGAATTAAATTATAATTAAATGAAACGTTTGCAACATGTTAACAGCAGATAAGTAAATATTACTGCTCCTTCTGACACAATTAATTATATATATAGATACCACCTTTATTTAAATACGCGTGCAAACACTTCACGGTGTTTTAAAGAGCTGCTTAAACTTGCTGTATATTCGTGTTTTTGGTTTGACCTATAAACGTGAAAGCAGTTCAAAGGGAATAAAATACGACTGCTGTGTTTCTATGTTTACATCAATAACAGACGACGTGCATAGGGTCTCTAGATTTAAAGTTTTAGCTACAATATTTTGTGGGTTCTCCTAATATTTTTAGAGGGCATAATGTATTTATAAACACAGGAGTGTAATTTATACGTATGCATTTTGTTGTTGTTGTTACAGCTGATATATAACTTTTTATATTCTTAATTGTTTGGTAATGAACAAGTAACTCATAGAAGCTCTTCTCTTACAAAAATTTGAAAAGTAACATCTCGTGCTTCAATTCACTCTTTCCTAAACACTTTTTACCTTACTTTCTCTGTCTAATACTCTCTAACCCCTCTCACTATCACTATCCCTATCACTCTATCTCCCTCTGATAACTCTCTCTAGCTCTCCGTAACTCTCTCTCTCTCTCTCTCTCTCTCTCTCTCTCTTACTCCGTTTACTCCGCTTGTTCACTCACTCCTTCTATATCTCTCTCCATTGTCTCTACTCCTTTTCTCTCTTGAATTATAAAAATAACGTAAAATAAAGAATGGTTAAGAGAGTGGCTATTCCTTCCTCATTGTAGAAACTCACAACAGACTTTTACAATAGTTCTAACAACGCATTAACCGTAATAGAAAGTTAAAGTTTATAAGAAAACAGCTTTTTTAAAAAATGTTGTCCTATGTAAATAATAGTTACAGAGAGTTCTACTATTCTAATATTTTAAAACTGCAAATGTACATAAAAAAATTGTATGAAACAAGCATCCAATCTTAGGCGACATCAAAGAAAATATATTGTCGTTTGTTAGTAGCTGGCTTTGTTATCTTACTGGGATACATCTTTGATATTAATAAAAAAGGTTAAAAATAATTTTTTTTTGTATTTCTAATTTCATTACCGTAAAGAGATGACAATTAATTAAGAAAAATTCCAATACCATAATATAAGATTTATAATGTAATAATTATTAACAAATAATCAACAGCATTATATAGAATAAAACTCTTATGTACTTTTAGGTGATACGCTCAAATTCAGCAAAGAACCAAATTAAATTCAAATAACCAAATTTGTCTTGTAGATTAAACCCCTGATGATGATATCCTCATAGGAAAGAAAGTAAATTACTTATAATTTCGTACAACTGTATAAGTAGCTTATTAATTAGTGAAACTTACACAAACATTTTCTAAGGTACAGAGTTTCGCCTTTTAAATTCGTGTTGATTGATTAGGCTTATGGCTTAATCATCGAAATGTTACATCTTGGATAAAGTTTAAAATTATAAGTAACATATTTTAAGAGACTTACACAAACAAATTTAAATACACATTTTGTTTTGTAACTTCACTGCATTTATATTTTGTGATAATAGTGACCGAATCATTGAAAAGTATCTAATTGTTCATTTTATATAGCAATGTAAACGAGTTATTATTTGATTATTATTCCTGAGTGAAAGTCGTGTTTTTTCTTAATATTTGCACCTTGCTCTTTAACATTTTTATTTCGGCGGAAGCTACCAACACTGCAGATAACATCAATAAATGTAAGTTGGTGAGCTACATAATTAAACAGTACTCGAGTAGGTTTGGCAAAGTCATGCAGCCAAAAAATTTAAATAAACTGTTGACATTTACCCCAGTCTGAGATAAAACCTTAGCCTACAGCAAGTTACACTGTGTATGTCTTCAGGTAATTCCGTTTTGTATTGGAGATTACTAGTGGTTTGATGCAACAACGAAACTGCTTAGGTAGAGCTTACTACGACAGCCGCGGAAGTTACCATCTAACCCCTAGAGGATTACAACCTCCGACTGACTAGATCCCTCAAAGATCCAGCAGTACCTTCCTCACATACTGTCGGCAATAGTCACAGATCCGGCACCGCCTTAAAAGTGCATGATTCAACCCCTGTGCCTTGTCTACGAGCACCCATGAAGGTCGAACATCTCATAATCAAGCCTCAAGAAATTCCAGGCCAAACCAAATCTTTCCAGCCTATAGTCAAAATTATAAAATTGTTCAGCCCTAAACAGACAAGTAGAAAATTTAAATGCATATATGACACTCTAATAAGCTTCTAAAGCTGTCAGCCTATGTCACAATAAAGTCAAGTGCAAATTAAGCAGCTGTAAATGAGTTTTTCAGAGACAATAATCGACAGGAGAGAGGACGATTGACCCGTCGAAGAAGCCCTATATAGAGAACTATATAAGTATAGTAGCTGTTATATATTAGTATGATTGTTAGGAAAGTTTACAATACTGAGAGGATATTGCCCTGCTGCTAAGTTTTTATTCGTTCAAGGAAACCTTTCCTGTATGACTCTGACAACAATTAGCTTGCTTTCAACCAGAAAGATGAAATCGTACTAAGGTGTTAGTACGATTCTAGTTGCAATACTTGGTCGTCAATATCCTGGATTGTCAACTACTCTGCAGATGCAATGAGGAATAAATATTATCCCAGAAGGAATAACTAAAATTTTATAACACATGTAACTAATGTTTTCTCTCATTTTTTTAGTAACTTATAAAGTGGCAGCATTTGTACATCCTAAATGTGTAAATTAAGTATAAATTATTATTTGTAGTCTAATAAAATACCCATGAAAGCCAGTTTTACTTGAAATAGTGACTTGAAATAGTCCTCCCTATTATTTTGCAACTCTTGATTAATCTGCTAATTGTAAATAATATAACATTTCAATGCAAGTATTTTCAGAGTGTCGAATACAAGGCAGCAAATAGAGATGACCATAATTTTCCCAAGGGTTGTAGGTGATATTTTCTTAGAATCATAGCTAGAATAAAGACCTATTAAAAACCTATTTCTGTCAATATAGTGATTGTCATTGCCTACAGATTAAAAATACGATAAAATATTTATCAGTGAATAAATTTATAACTTTATTATTTTTACACTGAAATATGAAATAAGACTTAGAACATATGGCTCGCCTGCACGCCTATAATACGACTATTATTTTAAATATGTTTATTATAAAATAATTTAACTACAATGAAAACGCTATGTTAATGATAGCGCTAACTTTTATTACAAAATTATTGCTTGGTGCTCAAAGTTAGATTAAAATGTGGCTGTAAAACAGGATCTTATTCCCATTGTAATTGACGTACTTTGGATGTCAACTGGTTTTATTCACAATTAGTAAAAGGTTTATGGAACTTTACATGCAAATTTACCATGGTATTTTACAGTATGTCACAAATTGATACAAACTTAATTACAAAACTACAATAATGGCAACATAATTGCAATGTATCCCTCAGATTATATTAAATAGAACTATGAATTAGCGTCGCGGGGTTTGAGAAAAACAAGACCTCTATAGGAAAATGTTAAACCAATTTTCACTCATAGTTTAAGACCTACATTGAATTTTGGGGCCATGAATACAGAATACAACAAGACAATTGAGACAAAATATATGGAATAATACAGGTAATTTTTCTATCTGGTAGGATGAATAGGTAATATAAATTATACTAAATTTTGTTTTAAATGATAAATAAATATATGCATAACTTTTCTATTACAACACACTATCAAAAACCACGAGTGGGCCTACCTCTATTGCCTTGAAACTGATTGTCCCTTAGGCTTGAAGAAACCTCTAGAAGCTAATCTCAGTGTATGACACGCACGCACACACACACACACACACACACACACACACACACATTCACACATATCGCTTAACTTTAATTACAAATTTATATATTTAGCAACATAATATCTTACGATTGCTCATCTTTTATTAAATAAAATATTAATTATTACTTATAATTAGTTCCACGTCGTATTATGTGACACGGCGAAACTTCTATAACAAATTGCTAAAAAATATGTCCTACAATTTCAGACCTGCATAGAATATTGTGATCCGTGATTATAGAATACAGAATAGCAGTGGACTGATATTCTGTCGATTAATTGTTATCGGTTGTAATCAGTCGTGTACCGAATGGGGTGAATGGGTTGTGTAAATTTTTGTTTAAAAAAAAACATATTTAATTAAATTATATATTCAGACAAACTGAATTTTTTTTCGAATTTGTAATATTACGGAAAATTTGCAAGTTATATAGGCAAAATAAAAGAATTTAATTTTTACGGCTCTGTCGTAAAGCATCAGTAAATATTGTTTTTACTGTCGTGATTTTCAGTATGGAGATAATCATGACAATATGATTTTTTTTTTTATTTATAGTTTTTATTTAGCTATTGTAATTCTCACTATTCTTATTTTTATTGCCCTTAATAATGTAAATTTTACTTCTTTTGTTTTTGTATAACTATTAATATAGTTAGAAATATTGTTAGGATTATTATAATTTGTTATTGTTATTGTTAGTGTTATTAACTGTTAATGTTGATCGGTGTGTTACTACCATTTCTATTAACTTTTGTTTAATCATATCAAAGACAAAACTTTTCGATAAATGAAATTTTATGTGACTATTCAGTTAGGTCCCGAAATAGTTTATCAGTTCAAAGATGGCTTATGTTCGATTATAAATATAATTACTTGATTCTAAAATGAATATATCAAACATTGAAAAATAAAATATATTTCTTGTAAATAACCACAAGAATATATTAAGGAATTACTCAAAGGAAAACCTAGGGAATTTCTCAAAGGTTTCAAAGTTCTACACGAAACTTGTGAGGCCTTTTGTTTGGTGAGATTAAACTTTATGTTTGGGTTTGCTGATGACTTTGCTAAACGTTATAAGAACTCAGAACCGAAACCTATGTATAGATAATGTTTAATCTTTGTTTAGGTACACTGAATGTACGAGCTACATTGTTGCCCCAATTACTTCCAAGAACATTGTTATGAAGAACTGTGTTATTGTTAAAAGTAGAAACATAAATGAAGTCATTAGGAATTATAAATAGATCAATGCAATTTTAAATATCCTGAATCATGTAGGTATCACAAACTTTTCTAATTAAGGGTTACGTGACAACTAATAATTCACATGAACATAGAACATAGACTTAAGCTTGAGTTGTCAGAAAGGTCGACAGGTTCAATGAAAGAAAGTATACTATAGGGTGCTTACTGAACAACGGTGTTTGAATATTCCGAATACTGGTGTAAATATTTACAATAATTTGAGTACTTATAGGGCGATATGTTAGACACAGTGTTATTTAAATTGGAACATTGAAATTATTAAATATTTTCTAACTGATCCTTTACTTTTTATATTGATTTTAGAATTGAATTTAAGAACCATCTAATATAACCACCTACTATTTAGAAAGTGATAGTAAGAACTTTTCAAATGCTAAAGTGTTCCAATAAATTTGTTAAATTCTGCTTAAAAATTTATAGACTATAAATTCTAATGCTTGGTTCTAATTAAATTCGTCTAAATCGAAATATAGCAAAACGTAGCTATTTGTTAAAAAAAGGAAAATATTTCCATAAATATTATCGTAAAAAGTGTTTAATATTATCAAAGAACAATACTTTAAAATATAAATGTGTAACGATATAGATCTTATCAATAAAAATAATTTGGCACCAACAATACTGACCCCTGGCGCCAAACTGTGAAACCTAACACGAAATATAGCCATCATAACAATGTAATCACAAATACCTATTTAACAAATTACTCTATTATAATCATTACCGGCACTGGAGGCCGAAATAGTTATTTTCCATTATACGTGAATGTGACCTAATAATAACCTACGCTGCTATGGCGTCACAACGTGGTTTAGTGTATGCAGTGTAATATATGTCCCGTTAAATAACATATTGTTGCAAACACCGTGTTTTACACAGTGTTAAAAATCAATAATTAAAGATATTAATAGATAACAAGAATAAACTCTATTAAAATAGCAAAGGTAAGTACATTTCAAACACATTGAAGTACAGTAGTAACAAATGACTTTATACGAGGTATTTTTATTTAATTTAAGTCTATGTCAACTCATGAGTACAGTGGTACAGCTTCGAAACAGAAGAAGTCTTCTGAAAATTGCGTTGTAACGATATTAATAATAATATTTTTTCAAGTAGACACATAATAGAGCGAACGTGCCTATACGAGGGAATCTAAAAGCCAAAAAGTTGTGGACTACTTAATAATATTAAATAAATGGAAAACAATAGTGTATTAATGACAAATAAAAAGCATTGCATATCGTATAAGTGATTACGGGTGAGAAATAAAAAACTGTAACTTCTAATAGCAAGATAGAATAAAAAATAATAATTAAATATCGTTAATAAAATTACACGTCATTGATATTTTTATAATTTCTCAAAAACGTTCTAGTACAAATTACTAGGCTCAACGTATTCGCAAACTATTTATAAATCAGCTACAACAAAATTCTTTACCATTGGGAAATATATTGTCACAACGAGGAAGTAAATGACAATGTAGAGTTATTTGAAATGGGTTTCGTGAAAGCAATATACGACTAGCTCTACCATTAGCCTGAGCGATTACAATGGTGACGTTCCTATTTTTTTTTTTTTTTTGTGAGTGCAGTGCCTGAAGCCAAGGAGTAATTAGAAAATTGTGAAACGGTCAATAGCTAGAACCTAGACATTAGCTATTTAGGCGACCTACGAAGGATTAATGAACAAAATTATAGCCAAGGTTTGACACTAAGCAAACCATGTTTGGCAACGTATTTGAAACCTAGCTTCAAGATATAAACTTTTTAAAAAATATGAAAATTTAAAGAAATTTAATATAAAATTAATTTGGTTCACATCATTCCTTTGTGAAATTTAAAGATAATTTTATTTTATTTTTAAAGAAGTCAATATTGTTAATTTTAAAAGGTCAGTAGGTGAAAGGTGGTAATAAGATTGTGCCAGATAGAATGTGGGTATTATTTTCACCAAAGCTACTGATACAAATCTGATCACAACCATTTTTTTTCAATCAGTTAGTTTTAAGACTACTAACTGGTTTATTAGTAATAGATGTGAATAACTGTTGTGCATTTGCGTTAGATACGATACGAACTTAAAACCAAGACTCTATAAAGAATGGGGCTTGTCATGGTATTAATTTTATGTAAACAATTATTTGTATGTAATCCATCTAAGAGTTCATCAGGGTTCACATCATTCCTTTGTGAAATTTAAAGATAATTTTATTTTATTTTTAAAGAAGTCAATATTGTTAATTTTAAAAGGTCAGTAGGTGAAAGGTGGTAATAAGATTGTGCCAGATAGAATGTGGGTATTATTTTCACCAAAGCTACTGATACAAATCTGATCACAACCATTTTTTTTCAATCAGTTAGTTTTAAGACTACTAACTGGTTTATCAGTAATAGATGTGAATAACTGTTGTGCATTTGCGTTAGATACGATACGAACTTAAAACCAAGACTCTATAAAGAATGGGGCTTGTCATGGTATTAATTTTATGTAAACAATTATTTGTATGTAATCCATCTAAGAGTTCATCAGGGTAATAAAGAGACGTCTTCTTAAGGGCAATGATGAGAAAGGATGGGTTGGACAAAGACTGGCCGTAGTGATCCTCTGGTGATGCGAAAACTTGGAGTTATGGTAATTATGGCAAAAGTCAAATATATTAGACCTTCCATCTATTAAAAAAATTAAAAGATGTCTGCCAGTAATTCCCCTGCATGTAAAAGTATAAGGAAATGGAGATATTACTATGTAGGACTACAGAGAGAACATACAGATATAATTCTATAATTATGGGGATATTTTGCAACGTTTGGGCATGAACGTGTTCCTTTAGTAGACCCACCCCAATCGGACTCTTAAGGAACTGTATAACAGTTACAACCTGGATTCGACAATTTGTCTGTGAAATATCAGCTTTAAGAGGGCGTTTCCTTTATTTTCCCATATAAACACTCCAAACCACCTGAATATTTAGTGTGCCACGTACATTCAGGAGTCTCTGAGGTTTAAAGTTTTCTGTAACCTTAAATCTAAAGTGATGCCCTAAAGTAGAGGTCTCCTGAAGCCCCACGTAGAATATTTTTTCTACTCAAGGACCAGTTAGAAACCATTTGGAGGAAAATCGGGCCTTGACTTGTATCAGGCATTACTTGCTTAATTTTATATTAAATGACTTTAACATTAATATTAATGTGATTAACTAAGATTCACCGAACTTAATGGTGTACACAATTTAAAATTTTAACTTTTTACTATTTTACAGCTAGTTTCACATTTATAAAGAAAAGAAGTGACACGTGAGAGACGAGTACTGTACTCATGTTTAATAAAAAAAAAATACTTAAGATGAAACATATTACGACATATATTTTTTGTTCACTTTGCTGCTTTCGTGCCGGAAAAAAATCTTCTTATGGGTCGGATGTGGCCCGCGGGCCGTAGGTTGGAGACTCCGGGTCTAAGGCATACAGATTTATGCGTGATGTGTAACCAAACTACATAATGTGGCGAAAACCTCAATACCATTCCTATGTAAAACACTTTACAAAAAACATATCGGAATTTACCTGAACGATTAATTCATGAGCAGCCGGTTGAATATCGAGTCAAAGATATTTATTTTATTAGTGCAACCTTTCGGCAAATAATGTTGCCCTTATGAATCCTGAAAACAATAATACATTGCTTTTAATTATCCATAAAATATAGGACTTATTGTAATTTAGGAATTACCCTACTAGCAAAATTATTACAGATATTTTAAATTTTTATACCTCAATAACGTATTAGTCAAAAAAAACAATATTTAAGTAATTACCAATGTGATGTGAGTCATTAATATCTTCTAAACATTTTAAAACCGTAAAAATACTGACAGAACAACAATAAATACATGTAAAACTAACTAAAACATGGCAAAATGGAACCAAACAGCACCAGAAGGACCAACCATACTAATTAACAATAACTAGTTCTTGGATGTTTACAATGTATAGAGCGAACTATTATATTTACTAGATACCTTTTCAAAATAATTTGTAACATTTAAACTTGTCTTTTATAGGTTAATATTTAAATTTCAAAATAATTCCTTTTCCTCCAGCTGTTGTCTTTATCCAATATAATAAAATTTTGTTGTTTTTCGTGAATATTAACATTTTATAAAAATAATGATTCTGGCTAAAGAACACAAAACCCGCCAGTCATAAACCAAAATGTTAAAAATATATATACAATAAACTTGGTGTACAATTTTTATAAAAAGTACAACTACTCTAAAATACACAATTAATTTATTTTTACTTAAACCAAATCTGATACATATTATATTTCCGAGAATTCAATTCAGTTTATAAATGTAAACACGATTACTGTTAGTACTGTGGTACGTTTACCCATTTAGTGTAAACAATAAAACGTACAATTGCTCGTGCTGTAAAAAAAATGTAAAACACGTTCGCCTGCTAGAAAACAAGTGGAGATTTACGACTCGGGTTATGAAAGAAAGTCTGATCCAATACAGTTTACATCCCTCAGCTTTTCATTTATGCATAGCAGGCGGCGACGTCAATTCTGCGGAGGCGTTCTTTTCCAGAATTTCACCTTGTTTATAGTCAATATAAGAACTCCATGTACTGAGATTTTATTTCACTATTGTGGGATTTCATTGAATGGATAAAAAAAATGAAGGGAAATGCTTTAAATTGTTTTCAAGGTTTACCCGAATAAATTGGAACTATAGAGTTAGCGTTATTCTGAAACAGTCATTTCCATGAATAAATTGTGCTAATTTTATTCTACCCTAGGCGAAAAAAACTTTTCAATTCACAAGTTTATTTCAGGAGAATGAAAAACTATAAAATTATTTTATCACGTTTACATTATAGATTTTTCAGGTGAATAGTTTTTTATTCACTGTGTATAACAATGTCTGCACGGGAAGAAATTACACATGTGTCACGTTTCATTTCATAAGGTGAAAAAAACTGTTTTCATGAAACAATTCGTATCATGTAACAGGTTATGCTGTATAACCTTTATTTGAACAGGTAAGGTGTGTAACTTTACTTTCTTTAATTGTAATTATTTAATAAATTGTTTGCCTAATATATACTTAAATTTTAATATACATTAAAATTATATACTTAGGAAGTGCAATAACTCATATTCCGATAAATAATATTATAAATAATTCAATGTACGATAAATGAGTTACATTTTTCTATTCTAATTTCTCATATGAAAAGTTTCTTAGGCGCGTCAAGGACATATTAAGTACAGAATTCAATTAAATTTGTTAAGCGTCATTTTTATTCAGTAAATTTCGTATTATATAATAAAAGTTTTTCTAAAAACTACATCAACTAGATCTAGTTTTAGCATCTGTTATCTGCATTCTTAGTGAAGTAGAATATCTGTTCGCTTGTTCCATTAACTGCCACGTTGTAATTTTATTTAGGGAACCAAAATAATTAAAGAATATAACAATTTAAATATGAATGTAACACCTAAATAATAATGTACAATATACAAGCATAACAATAAGAATATGACCCGTGCAAACCCAGGGTGCTCACACAATCTTAGGAGATGTAAAACGTATTTTCATTTCGTAAAAGCCTTAACTGTCATGAAATATATAATTTTGCAGACGTTTAGCTGTATATTGTGCGTAGACATCCAGCGGTCGTCGTGGCGAGTGGAACTAGAGTGGGCCTCGCATGTCCGTTACAGTTCCATGATAAAGATAATATGATGGTCTAGAACGGTTCGTCAAGTGCGTTTCATAGTTCTAGTTTGTTGTAGAAGTTAATCAGTTGCAATACTCACATTAAAGAACCAAAGTTCTATAAATAACATCAAAATTTTAAAATCCTGTATGAAAAATAAGAGATTTAAGCAATGGTTCCAATCTACTATTAACAGACAAGAAACAAACCCTGAAAATGAAGCAATATGTTGCGTACTTTCCTCGACTCCCTTCTCTCCCTGACTGCGAAGGGGTCGAATAACCAGCCTGTATAATAATTTCATATAAGTAAAAGTTTTCGAAGGGTTAAAATTATTCAAACAATTGAGGGATAAGCTTTCGATAGAGAAAAATAAAAAATACTAAACAATGCAGAGGAGCACAATTTGTTATTTTGTTGCAACAATTGCATCAAAGGTTACCTTGCAGAGTTGCAACACTGTATTTAATTTTCTATAATGTAAAAGGTTAAGTATAACTTTCTTTTCCATTAAGTTTTTAATTTATTTGTTTTGTATTATCTTTCATTTTTTTAATTGTGTTTTGTATAATTTTATACCTAATTTGATTTAAATTATATTTGAATAAACAGGTTTTTGCATTGAAATGGTTCAGAAAGACATTCTATTTTTAAATAGTCATAACAATGTGGTATTGTTAGTATTTATTTAACAAATTGTTTCTTTGTTTACTCATTAAAGAAGGGTTTAGAATGCTAAATGAAGTATAAACATCAACTCTTTTAAAAACACACAATTGCGTTATTAACACAAACAAGTGTTTTATAAAATGGTGAATTTAACGAAATTCTGAGAAAATATGTAAACCTCCTGCAGCGCATTGCGTTAAGAAAGCCATTGGGTTAGGTATTCTACACATAACCCTTAGTTTAATCTACCGCGAAAGTACCAGTCGGCAAGAGATACATTGAGCTTAGCAATAATTAACACAGATTGAAATGTCAGGTTTACAAAAGCTGAGAAGCCTAAAGCACATATTCACAAGTTGTTTACAGCATGTATACTACAGTCAATGCACTCTAAGTAGTTGTGATTTGTTAATATAATGCCTTTGTTTATAATTGTTTTTTCATCCTATGCTCTCTTATCCTGAAATGTTTCACAAATATCTAATTCAGAAACTATATAATACAATATCGAGAGGATTAATGTGAAGATAGGAATCTAATTCCTTAAAATAATTATATGCTTACATCGTAATTATACAAAATTAGTCCGATGCGAAAATGTGGTGAGTGTTAAGGAGGCAAGTGTTGGTTTATGAACAGTATACCTAATTAGAGATAGGTGGTGCAAAAGTCGTCTCAGAAATCCGGGGTATTTTATAGTATAATGGAAATTCGTGTGCTTTCAGTGGAACAAGTCATAGAGAAATCATTTCAATTAAATTCTTCCAGCTAAATTAGAGTTCATGTGTGGCACAAAATAATAATTGTGAATTCTAAACTGTTGGCAGCGCTAGATAACAGATGGTCACATACAATTTAATTCCTTTCCAATTTAATTTGTAAAAGCCGTCACAAGACATTATTTTCGTTGTACAGCCAACCTATTGACAAACAAATACTCGATCTTCAACTCTAACACAAAAGGAAATGGCAAACAGAGCTTCAGAATCATAAGAGCAACGGGAAGCGTGCTTGAAAAGCTTTTCAATATCTATAAGAGAACATATATACGTTTTTATAGACATATTTTTTCATTGAGTGAGGCTACAATGCGTGAAGGATGTTCACAAGAATGTGTATATTTTGTTTATTTCATCCTGTGAATATGATAATTTATGACACTTATCCCTATACATAGTAAACAATTCGGAATTACCAGGTAGAATGGATACTTTAATATTTACATATATACTTTAATATTCAGAGATACTTTAATAATTATTTAATAACTATATTGAAAGAACAGACCTTAAGGTTTACCCTTCTAAATAGTTGTAGACATAGATAATTGCAGACAAGATGAATAGACTTCATGACTTCTTCAGTGAATCGACTTGAGAAATAGGTAGCGGATATAATACAGTTAGTGTCTTTGTAAAAAACTTACAAAGATATATTTACTAATATAAATTACTGCTTGTATAAAACTGTCTAAATAACATGGTCCTTCAGATACACATACGATTATGTAGTAAAGTGTACAATGATAGAGTTAAATGGATGAAGTAGTTAATTTGAAACATGTAATGATTTGAGCACTGAAGTACACAATAAGTACCAATATCCTGAAAGGGTCCATATTATCTTGGAATATTTAATCTGTCTATTAAATATGAGTAAAATATTGTAGCAATAATATAAAAATATTTTATGTGATTAATATTTTATGTGTTTTATATTCATAAATATTATTTGTATTCATAAATTATTGAAATGACGAAATACTTTTTGTATATTCTATCCTTTTGATATTGTTTTGAAGTTATACTTTAAGCAAATATAGGTTAAGAGAAGTTAAAATTTTACAAAAACTCTAAATAAAACTACCAGATGAATACTCGGATATGGATTTAAGATGAGACAATTACTCCTCTGTAAAACTACTCCCAGAAGAATAAAGGCAAATATACCACGGATTAAATGCTTGGCCAATTGCTTCAACGGTAAATCTGTAGGACTGGCTCAGTTTAATGCTAATACAATTATAATGGCAATTTGTTCCAACAGATATTAGGTGTTACTTGACAGATTGATTTATATATTTTTACAATGTTCTTCAATGCAAGGTATTGTTACTTAGTTTCTTAAGAGTCATTAATATATCATTGATTATTCTAAGCAAAGGCGACAGAATGCAGTTAAAGTGAAACAGAGAATGGCCAAAGTTTCCGTTACATAAAATTGTGCGACTAATAGAATAAAAAAAGGGAACAAATAAAGCCATACTGACAATTAAGAAAATCGCTTCTCTGGCGTAGTAAAATAGGATTTTAAAATTAAGACGACTTAAATGAAAACATGTTAGCCTGTATGTGTGTAATATATGTGTAAGTCAGGTATCTTACTTAAAGACATATGCAAGTATTACATGTCTTCATGTGTATATAGGCCAATATATATATATATATATATATATTGTGTGTGTTGTGTGGGGGGGGGGGGGGTGGGGTGTGTGTATAGATTGATATATAATTTTATATATATATATATATATATATATATATATAAATGTGTGTGTGAGTTTTGTTTGTGTGTGTGGGTGTGTATAGGTTTATATATATATATATATATATATATGTAAATTATATAAATATCGCAATATGTATTCTTCTGTAATAATAAAGAACCAAGTCAAAATACAAATACAAGAATTATAATTGAAATTACAATCCAAAGCTTTTCGTTGGCTAACGGTACAAACATCATCAGGAATATTCATATATATATATATATATATATATATATATATATATATATATATATATATATATATATATATATATTTATCAAGGCGTGATAGTTGCATATGTTTCTATGTAAGATGCAAAATTGTAAAAGATAACCAGTACATTTAAGAGTTTAATGTAAATTTGTGTACTTTCAACGAAACAAGTTATAGTGGACTCATTTTAATACAATCGTTCATGTTCAGTAAAGAGTATATGTTTTGCACAAAATGATAATTCTGATATTGGCAGCTCTATGTAATAGATGCTAAGTCACATAAATTTCAGGTTCTTTCCGAATTATTTTGTATAAGTAAACACAATTTTCGTTATACAGCCAACCTAATGACAAGCAAATACTCGATCTCCAACAAGAGCTTCGGAAACAGAAGATAAACGTGAAGCTAAATTGTAAACCGTTTAGATATGTATAAGAGAATTTAATACATACGCTTTTATAAACGTCTTTGTTTATGGAGTGGGGCTACAATGGATGAAGGGTGTTCACAAGGATGTCTATATTTTGATCATTGTAACAAGTGATGTTAATAATTAATGACACCCATACCTACGCTTAATAAACTATGCGGAATATCCAACCATAAAGCCTATCACTTAGTAAGATGAGATACAGATTGGTACAAGAAGGTTATAGTTTCAAAGTGTATCACTTAGGAACTTGAAAACAAGTAGTTGATAGATATTATTCGAAAATATTTAGTATGCAAGGCCTTATTTTTCATGAGGGAGTCTTTGATAGTAATGAAATAATTATTCGATTTTACTGTTATCAAAGAAAAATTAAAAAACATAAAATCTTATAGATGTCGATCACCTTGTGAATATAAAAAAAACTATTGGAACTGCAATAAAATTTGTCACAGTTACGTGAACATCGTTACCAAACAATGCAATAAATTTGACAACTAAACACTAATAGTTGTCATCACACTTAAGCCTTATAAACATCACAAAGTTCGGCTGTTAAACTAGTTGTCACCAATTAAAACGTATGTTTTAAAGCTATAAAGACTGAACTAAGCGGTGATACAATTTATGCATTGAGAATACACTGAATAACTTCATAATGAAGTGGGTAATGCTCGACACTCGACTGGATACCAGTTGGTGTAACATAGTTAAATTTTAGGTATTATCTTATTTACTAAAAGCTAGTAACTAAATCTCTAGTTAACAAATTAATTTAAATTAAAGGTTAAATACATAACAGTAAACGCATCAAGATTATGTGTTCCATAACAATTATACAATAACGATTGTACTCTTCCAAACTACAACCAAATTATTTTCCTAAGTTTGGATTTATGTTTCGATTCCCAAAGTACCCCTTTATATCCACGAGCCTGGAGTAGTTTTATCTCCGATATATCTCCCCGTAACCCACCTCAGAAGTGACACAATTCTTCTTTAAGTATATGCAGCTTTAGTAAGCTTTACAATTACAGTATAAAGTCTTATCGTAAATATAATAGTAATATTGTACCAAACTAATTAGCTATTATAAATTGCCATCTCACGTCGCGCCCTTTGTAATTGACCTTTTCTTGTCACAGTCGCTACGACCGACCCGCTAAAATAACAGTGTGTGTTCACCTAACACAAATCCTCAGTAACTAAGCAAACACTAAGCTCGGTTTATTTCAAATCCCTAATTACATAGGAGTACGCTGTAACTTTGGGGCTCTGAAAGCATTTGGGAATGCATACCTTCTATACATACCTATGCATACACTGGTATTTGTCTTGGCACTGACGACTGTCCACAGTAATACACACAATTGGCCGTTAACATGTAATAGAGAGATTTCACAGTTGTCGATATGTGCATTAGCTTAATTACTTTTAAACTTGATTTCTGTAAAACTGATATTGCGGTGTGTTTATTTTAAAATCACTATTTATTAACAACTATATCTCACTATATTCAGTTAAAGAAATGCAGAAAACTGCCTTAGCAATATAGGTTGATTCCTTTAATAAAATTAGTAATAAAAACCACATGATCTTAGATATTTAAGGAATGGCAAACTATAAAGAAGTCTTTCCAACGAATATTAATCCGGCTGAGTTATTGGAAACAATCCCCAATGTTTGGAGCGACCTTTCAGTACTTCAAATTATAGTGTACTCAAGAGACGAAATCCTAACGTAACAAAATACCAATCCGTCATAATCGTCCATTCCTCAACATAAAGCTCTAATTTAACCCTAGATTACATATTTCTAAATTTTGCCACACGATTACTAATATATCGTAAATTCGACTACTCAAATGTTTTTAATGCTAAAATAACATGTTTTCAAAATTGTGGTAAACATGAGAGTATACCAAACTTCTTTGACGCTTGGAACAAAATATTATAGTAGCTACGAATCCTACTGCTAGAAAGAAAAATAATAATTACTATGAGTACTTTTTATACAATAATAAAACTCAAATGATTAAAACAGTATTTTTAAAATAATGTTAAACACATTTTATGTACACGAAACACAGAATGTAGCTAACGAATGAGTTGTAGAAGAGGTTCTAATAAAGTTAAAGAGTTAATTACGTAACAATAAAAGAATTTAATAAAAGAATAATAATAATAAAATAAATAATTATAAAGAAGTTAAAAATAATTATAGAGGACACAACATTTAAAAAAAAAGTCACAAGATCACTTATGTATCGTTAAAATGACAAAGCAAGCTCTTCACTTAGACACATGCGAACGTTAGCTGCGAAACTGCACATCAGACATCGGCTGTAGTAGATACAAAGGTACTATGGAGATGTACGCGTATTCGTATTTACGCGAACCGCTCATTTATCAGATACAGACATTTTTTAACGGGTTCGTCGTCATTTTATCGAGTTATAAGTGGTCTAGGGTTAAACATTAGTCATTTGTTTAGTATTACCAATTACACACACACACATATATATATATGAAACTCTGTAATCTTTCAAGTTTAGTTATTCAGTATTAAGTTTTGTAAACGAGTGTTTTTAAAAACAAATTTTTAAAAACCCAGCTTTAATATAACAAATTAATTAATAAAAACGTCAGGGGGACCTAATGTTAATTTTTTTCAACAAATTTTGAACCTTACTTCCAATAAGTACAAAAGTGCGCCTCCTTTAATCCTAGTCTTATATAAAAAAAAATTGTTCCGATCCCACATTCCTTAAAGTGGCTTATCTATCTTGTAGACCTGTCATGCAACATGTAGTTCATCATATGTTGTCATGTAGACTTATTACGTAACATCTAAGTCTGTTACCTAAAATTTATTATGTTTATGTTACCTTGTAGACCTGTTACGTAACACGTAGTCGTCTTATGTTACATTGTAAATCAGGTAAGAAAACGGTTCGGTTCCCCTTATTTAATATTTATTCCTCTATTGATATATTTTAAATTTTGTTATGTAACATGTTGAGCTGTTATGCATTTTATAGCCATCCTCTGTTATCATCCATGCTAGTTATGTAAAAAGTAAGCCCTTTAAAATGTAATCTTCTTACATAATCTATAAGGTTGTTATTTAGCATATCGGCCTCGATAAATAATTACTATGTATCACAAAATGCATTGTTCAAAACCAAATTATAATTAACAAAATAAACAATTGTAAATTGAAAGAGAATGATTAAACCGTTATGTAAGTTTCGATTGATCACTACAATGACCTTCATCATCAAGATTACAACTACAATAAAGTTGAAGAGCTCATTTAAGTATAAAAAAAAGGAAACAAAAAAAAATATTTTACAAGTCAAATTTAAAGGTGATTGTTGCCCAGTTCCTATGATTTAAATTCATATTTAGAAAGCAAGCACGCTATTATCTTTTATGTTCATTAAAAAAAATAATGAATCCACATTCCAACAGACATTTATTAGAAATATCCAGTCTAAACCAAATAAGTGTGTAAGAGATACATTCTTACAAGCTGAGCTCGGACAAAAAATACAATAAGTCACTATTTGTCTCAAGAAATTTATAAACATACATACCAACTCATAATGATCTGCACTATTGCATATGTAGATAGGTACCAACCTCATTTATACGTATCTAAAAAATTTACAAATTTTGTGATTCATTCATGAAAAGCAAAGTTAAATTATATCTTTAAGAAAAATACAGCTACCTTGATTAATTCTTTCCAATATAAATGACTAAGAAGCGAGAATAATAATGAAATGGAGCCGTTCCTCTTTCCTTTATCGTTCGGTCAAGCGTTATAAGATGCTTCAGCAGACGAAATTAAATCAATTTAATTATAAAAAACCAATTAAAAGATAAGAAATAGTGATTTGAGAACAACAACTTTAATTTCCACTCAGAAACTGAACCCAATGCTATTGTACAATTTGTATAGGGCTACCCGAGTGTAAAGTCCTTGGCGTTCACTCTGAATCCGTTTAGGGAAAGGAATTGAAGTTATTGATTTGGTTTAACAACCCTTCTAATTCGAAAGTTACACATAAATTATTATATTGTATATTACTTATAAATGCTGTAATAGAAATAATATAGTGAAAACATAGTTGTAAATGAATTAGAAGAAACGGGACACAAATTCAATTGAGATGATAAATGTAACATTCCATCAATAACAAATAATAGAATAAAAATAATAATACAATTGCCAAAAGGAATGCTGAATATATATATATATATATATATATATATATATATATATATATATATATATATATATAATTTTTACTTGAACATTAACACGTTATACAACTTTAATTTTTAAATAAGCTACAAAATAAACTTGACTCAAATCCATGCAGCTAAGATTGTTCGGTTTTGAGCAATTGATTTCATTATTGACTGTTCTGTGAGAAGAACAGTGAATATAACACATGGTACAAAATTCTTTTACGCAACAATTTTGTATTTGAATGTCTTAGTAATCATATATTCTAATCCATCTGTTCAAATATTTTTGTATTTACTTAACGCGAATCTCTTCTTAGTCACAAACGAGAGTAATTCCGAAAGGGTTACAAGGGTTGTATATTAAGTAACAGGATAATATGGTTAATATATCTCTTTCAATCGATGGTAAGAGTATAACTTCAATCCATACAGTTTTCATATACAAAAGTTATACCTATTTGTTTTGAATATCAGGTAGGTAGTTGCTCCTCTAATTAAACCCACTCGATTATGCTTCTATACTATCTACTGCAGTATAGGAATAAATTCTAAGATTTAGTTAATTAGAGCTTAGCTAGTGAGAGCTAGCTAATTTTACTTATTTTTACAAAAGTAAAAGTAAAAATATGTAACTGAAAATCTCACCAAAAATTAGCTGTTAATAAACACACTAGTTAACAAGAGACTAGTTTCGGCGACGATGACGCCTTCTCCAGTGCTTAGCTAGTACTAGTATTAAAAACTAATATTTGGTGAGATATTGAATTCAATATTTTGACTTTTACCCTCATAAACTCAGACATCCCTATCACTTGACCACTATTCATATTTACACTGTTACATTCACTTGCCTAGCCTAAAAACATTTTTTTTGAGTTACAAAGTAACAGACGTGGGTCTAAATTTTCGACGGTTAATTTTTTTCTTTTGTCTCCATTACGATTACTGAATCCTTTTAAATATGTTTAATAGATTAGTTAGCAATAGACTCTTTACAAACACTTTTATATTCTAATTTAGATTTAATTATTTCCAGCTTCCCTATTACTACACCACACATATTTACTATAACTGATTAGTTGTGGTTGCCACATAATTATATTTACGAAACAAAATTCCCAGATCAAAATTCAGTCCTCAGTTTTTGAAAAGAACTATTCAATAACTTCTTCAGTAGGGAGATCGGTAACATGGTGAATAATCATCAGGACGAATATGTTAACTAAAGGTGATCACATGTGTTTCCTAAATACGTTTCTAATCTTCTAGCAACTTGTAATTAGTAGAGTTTAAAAACCTTTTATAAATTGTATATACATATAATTGTTAAAGACAAAAACGGAATGGAAAGTTTCACCCACTTGGTCCGTCAGAATTTTCGTATTGTATATTCGTATTTTGTACTTGAAACTTATTTATAGTTTTGGTTTGTTTCAAACTTTCTGAATTTCAGAGTCGTTGTTGTTGTTGTCGTGTGACAAGTGCAATAAAAACAATAAAAAAAAGAAAAAAAAGTGTTTAGAGAAAGGTAGAGAGAGCACAGTTACACGGGTCCAAATGCGTGAAGCACTGCATTGGCCACATCTGCAGCTGTGACCTGCTGTGACCTGCTTCGTATGAAGGGTCTCCCTAGAACAGTTTAAGACAATTTTAAATAGTGCTGCAATGATGAACTAGCCGTTGAAGAGATGATCGGGATCAAGCTGTATCCCTGGGAAGTGCCTACATTCAGGGTATGTTCTTGATCCATCAGGCAAGATTTTCATGTCTTTGAGGTGCATTGTCCTCAGTCTGGGAATGGTTTTTGTTATTTCCCTGTTACTCTCGGGGGAGCCTGTAACCCCTAGAGGGCGAGTCCCCAGGTGGCGGATAGGGGAATGCCTTCAATGGTTTACCATTGGGTGGTAGGAGTGAAATAAAATAACTCCCGCGGACCAACAGGTAGAAGTCCAACCTCTCGAGGCAATGGCACTCACCATGACTAGTGCAATGAAAATATGTAATATTCAGACTCGTTAAGGACTATAATCGCTTTCACCATTTAGTTTGTACGTAATAAATATATGCAGGTTTAGCTTATAGTTTGAAGGATATCAAATAAAGCAATTGTGAAATTATTAAAACCGTAGAATTAAATAGTATTGAAGTTATCGATTTAAATAAAAGAGAGGGAAATGGGGAAAGAGACCTCAAGAACAAACACTGCCCAAGCAGTAAAACGAGCCAACGCCCTTTGTCAATAAAAGTATAATGCATTCCATTGAACCTAACCTTCATGTTTTTACCTCCATATTGTTTATTGTTGTGAACCGATCTTTCGATTGTTAAATAAATTTTAAGCATTTCCAAAACCAATTTTAACAGACGTACAAAGAATTGTATCTTTTACCAATTACAGTTGTTTAAAGTATAAAATTACTTAGTAACCATTTGAAATCTATAACTTTTCCTGGGGAGTAAGTAGTGCCTTATTAAACAGAAAAAATATTTAGAAATACTTGGTGCTATTTAGAAGTCTCAGCCTAGATTTGATTTTTTTAAATATTTAAATTGATGTGTATTATTCTGTTTTTAGGTGAATAATTAGTTAGAAACCAATATTGCTATACGTTTAAAAGTAATGCAATATGGGCAGTTTAGAAGGCATTGACTTGGTCAGAAAGTGGAATCATACAGGAGAAATGTATCTAATCTGGGAACTCCACCTACCTCCACTGGTATCATCTCTCACAATCCTGATTTGGAAGTACCGGTATCTTGAAAAAAGACACACAATACCATCAATTTAGTTACATTACTGAGTCTAATTATACAACCTATTCACTCTTTCACCGTGATAACTTCTAACACTTAACCAGAGAGTGGTATCAAGCTCGTCACAGCGAAGCCAATGTCATGCAAACATTAACAATGTCACACGGTGTAGCAATAGCTCAGGAGGCAAGTCCAACTTGCCCGTGCAACTTAAAACACAATATTTGCACTCAGACAGTCAGTGCAAACAGAAGAACTATCTGGCATCTCCACCTCCTCCACTGGTACCATCTCTCACAAACCTGATTTGGAAGAAACGGTTTCTTGAAAAAAGACACACAATACCATCAATTTAGTTACATTACTAAGTTTAATTGTACAACCTATTCACTCTTTCACCGTGATAACTTCTAACCCTTAACCAGAGAGTGGTATCAAGCTCGTCGCAGCGAAGCCAATGTCATGCAAACATTAACAATGTCAAATGGTGTAGCAATAGCTCAGGAGGAAAGTCCAACTTGCCCGTGCAACTTAAAACACAATATTTGCACTCAGACAGTCAGTGCAATCAAACAGAAAAACTATCTGGGAACTCCGCCTACCTCCACTGGTATCATCTCTCACAAACCTGATTTGGAAGAAACGGTATCTTGAAAAAAGACACACAATACAATAAATTTAGTTACAATACTAAGTTTAATTTTACAACTTATTCACTCTTTCACCATGATAACTTCTAACGCTTGTCCAGAGCGGTAGCAAGCTGGTCACATTGAAGCCAATGTCATGCAAACATTAACAATGCCACTCGGTATAGTGATAGCTCAGGAGGGATGTGACGTTTGCCCGTGCAACTTAAAACACAATATTTGCACTCAGACCGTCAGTGCAATCAAACAGGAGAACTATCTGGCAACTCCACCTCTATCCACAAGCTCATCTTTCGCGAATCTAATAACACACACACACACACACACACACACACACACACACACACACACACACACACACACACGCATAAAAGGGGTGGTAGCAGTTTGAGAGCTGGAGTGGGTTAATTACTGCTATACTATCCACCTGTTATACAATATCAAATATTAGCTCTTTGCTATAGTTTCATCTCATTAAACACTATTGCAACTGATCTTCAGAGGTCTAAAGCTATTTAGATATATCAGAGTTATAAGGTTTGAGTTTATAAAAAGAGGTCTTTAAAAATAATAATGTCCATGTATAAACAAACCGACGAGTATTCTTCCAAATTACGTTTCTATAAAATTATAAAATTTTAAATTTTAACTATCTTAACTTTATTTTTTGATTTAACGAATTATAATAATAATGTTGTGTGACGATAAAAGCTAAGGAATCCGGAAGACAACAACTAAATAACACGGAAATATTATTAAAAAAGCCACAATACAAACGACACGCACTGAGACACGCACCGGCGAGAAGACACTGATGAAGATCGGCATATAGCGATCAAAAAGGTTCTGTCGCAGTAAGTTTTAACAAATTTACTAAATTCAAAGTTCGAATAGTCATAAACTATTGTTTAAGTGATTAATAAGATTCAACCGAACGTAATGGACTATTCAATTCAAGAATATTATTCAATGTCAATTTAATGTTCAGTCAATCTAATCTCATTTTGATGGTCCTGTACTGAAACGCATTTAATATGAATGTAATAATTATAGGCTACCTATGAATATGCTGCATACCGTCATCTTAGTACTCAGTTTGTTTTATTTAAACAAAAGCAAAAAATAAATGTTCTACACACCGCAACAGAAAACAATTTAGTATCTGTTGGTTGCAATATAGGGTATTATTGAATTTAAAAGATTTTTAGGCCAAAGAGCTAAATAATACAGAAAATAAACTAATACAGGAATTTATATTGTTTTTCCAGGTTTATGAAATGCGTTTCAATTCCTTGTGATATAAAACGAACAGTAGAGGCTTACATTGAAACGGGGAAAAGCTGCAGGTTCCCATTCATCGGTTAGAGTTGAAGGAAGGAGCAATTCCAGTAAGGCTCAGTAATCGCAGCTCAACTATCTACAAGGAAATGTGCCTAAGAAACATGAGAGCCCTGCGAAAATAAACCATTTTGAATAATATTTTAAAATCATACATAATCCTGAATAATTATAAAAAATTATACAATATTTTTAAATGATAAATTGTGTTATAGCGTATAACTCATGTAATTTATTTAATATATTCACGAAAATCAAATGGTTTTTGATAGGAAATGGTAAGACACAGACATTACCCATTAGCAAATGAGAAGACTACGGTCTAGATGTGATGACATCAGAAGGCAGTTGTGAGGTCTATAATAGGTACTAACCCTTCATGAGGACCTGCTGTACTCATCTGACCCCGCTTCAAATAAATAAGAGTTGAAATTAAAATCTAGTTTCGGGAGAAACGACTCGACAAATATCAGAGCTGATCGTTTACCGTATAGTAATTTTATTTTAGTTTTATACGGGAGAGGGTATAATGGACGATCAGAGAGACAGAAATGAAATGGTAAATGAGGGCGCGAAGACCGTTTTTTTAACCCAGTACTACTACATTAATGACCTAATCACCATGGTTAAATATTTGACTAATTCTAATATAAGAAGTTAACTCTGAGCTATTCACTTTACCAAGAGTTTATGACTATCCAAAATTTAAATTTTGTAAATTTGTGAAAACTTACTGAGACAGAATATTTTCGATCACTATGTGGCGAACTTCATCAGTGTCTTCTGCTTGAACATAATGGGTAAAGCAGTGACGGTTTTAAAGGCTGGTTTTCGATAGAGTATGTGTGATTTGTATTGTGTTTGTTCTTTTAATATGTTTGTAAATTTTGTTTCTGTGTGTCTGTACTTCTGAGTGGTTAGGATTCGCTATCTTGATTTTGTTTTAAAAAAATAAATAACTAAATACAAAATGATAATAGACCAATGAGCAAAACTTGATTATGATAATTAGCTTCACATTTCCTAGTATAAGGTTTATCTTTCAGACTATTTTACAAGTTACTATGTGACATATTAACTCGGTTAGGAAAATAGAAGCCAAATTATCATTCGAGGACTAATACTTCATCTGGTTCTAGCTAATAAATAAATAAATAAATATATATATATATATATATATATATATATATATATATATATATAAAACAATAATACGCGTGTGTTGTTACGACTCGGGTGATCATAGCTTTATAAGTCATGCCCTCACCTCCTTCTCTTTTGAGAACTAACCCTTTATATTTTTATTGCAATTTTTGTTGTAGATCCTATACTTACTTACCACGAATAGTACATACACTTTTTAAAAATGTTTCTTGTTGTAATGGTTTGGATTTTATTTGAAGTTTATTTCTGACCGTATGACAAATATCGTCAACGAAAGATATGACAAGATAGGAGTATGGTAAAAATTTAAAACCCTGTCATTATTATACAAGAGTCTAACAGGGATCCCTACTATCCTGATTATGGTAAAGGATAATAGGAGGTGAAGGAGTCACTTGCGTAGGACTGTGTACCTGATACAGTTATACTGTCTTCAGGGGTCATGAAGTCTTGGATGACTGTCGTAACGCCTTGGAAGTAGAACTATAAAACGAGAAGATGGATCGAGCTACGACTAGGAAAATGACCTAATGGCGTCCCTATTGTAGTCGGAATGAAGATAGATTATAGCATGCGTGGTCAAGGTCGCACACCTTAGGTAGAACTACTGACAATCGGATAATGAAGTGGTGCGTATCCGTTACACATCTTTGCAAGAAGAATGATCAAAAATGGTAAAAAGTATTAGCAGTGATTAGGATTTAAAATAGACAGAATTAAAATTCTCACTTCTAAGAATAGCAATATTGGTTTGGAAAGACTACAAGTCGGTACCTTACCTAAAAACATTGCTTTTTAGAAAAATATAGGTCTTCTATATTCTTCTTCGTAACAAGGGGCCAAAAAAATGTTTAGGACAGTTACTTTCTAGCACTTCAAAATATTTAGAGCTTCTGTATTTAGCCTGAAATACCAAAACTTTTAACAATTTGTAGCATTATTTTCTTTAAAAATGTATGGCGTCAGAGCCATTCTGGTTATTATGAAGGAATACATTTTTTTAGTACCATATCGAATAAGTGTTTATACATATCGTAAATAGGTTATAAGCGAAATTTATAAGCATTAAATTCACTATAACGTATTTTTATACCTGGCCAAAATCTAAAACCACAGTAGTCCTAGAAGAGTGTGGTGAAAATGTTTCATACATTATGTTCATAGGGTGATCATCCAATATTTTAGTTCTCCCCACTGATGTATAAAGACAGATTTTTAATATTGGGAGGGACACGAAACTCTATTTATACAAAAAAAGGAAAAATAATTGCATCACAAGACAAGGACTGAAGTAGGCCAAACTGTCTAACGGGATCCTGAAGGAATGTTTAAAGGTTACTCCTCCTTTTGAGAAGAAAGAGGAAAAAGAAGAGTAGAAAGATTTAGTACTGACATAATGAAGATCACCTGATAATGATAAATGGAGGACAATATAACGTCGTGTGGCCATGGTCGATTTCCTAAATTATACTTGTCGTTATCCAGGGTGAAGAAAATGTCCACCCGCGGCCCTGATCTTCAATTTGACATTGTTATTTTCTATCCTCACCTTTACTAGAAATATATACTCACGTTTGTACCACCCACTAACCGGACTACAGTTTGACCTCGTTCTTTTCTGTTCTCATTGTTACTATAAATAGGCTCTCATTTGTACCAAACGTTCGTATTAATGCAGATCAACGAAATACTGTCTACTTTATGGTCCCGGTTCACCTTCAATTCCTATTTAATCTCTACAATTCTTATTCCTAACAAACCAGAAACGGCTGACAGCGTTTTCATACAGGTGTTTTTATTTTGTAAACCAAAAAGTTTTAAAATGAATTTCTCCACTGTCAATGGGCCAACAAACACTGCAACGGACCAGGTTGGATTTTATAAATGATCCATGATAAATACAGTGGAATAATAATATGTAATAGAAAATTTACTTTAATATAAGTTAGTATACAAATTAAATTGATCTTTTTTTTAAACGATCATGTTTTTAGGTCCTTTTTTTATTTTTGTACAAGCATTCGTATATATTGTAAATATATGATCTATCAAGGTTATGACCTTGATACTTGCTACACCTTCTTGAGGTAGGATTGAGTAGTTAGAATCAGGTAGGACTGGTTAAAAGAGACAATCCTGTCTACAGTAATTAACTCGTTGAAGCTTGTGTACAACCTTAAACTTGTAATTTTACAAAAAGTAATTCGATTCATAGAGTACTTAATTGTTTCGGTTTCCCCATCGATTAATTAAAAGCTCTTTAGAGAGTCAAGTGTCCTGGGATTTACCTCGACGCGTTGAATTTGGATTAAGAGAATTAAGTACAATCAAAAGTTACGCATCACGAATTTTAAAGGAATCTTTGAGATTGGAGTAGCTTGTAAATGCAAGAAAGCTCGACTGCGTTTACATAAAAATAAAGTTGTAATCACATCATTGAAATAAATATTACATAGAAAACAGTATTGTTATATTTATCGCCTGGAAAGTCAGGATACTTTTGTAAATATAGTAAGTTATATGAGATGCAACGGGGGGTTGCAGGATATAAGGGAGATATTATGACACCCCGAGTGTTAGGTTCGAAATGGACTCATTCTCTATCGGGGTTGTAAATCCACGCTTAAAACGATCTAGTATGGAAAAGTAAGGGGAGAAAGAATGTGGTAGGACTTGTGTATTGTGGCATAGCGTCTACCTGATGTAATCCTACTCTCAAGTTAGGTGACGCTAAGTTTCCACACAGGAGTTATTTTTTGGGAATCGGTCACTACTTTGTATTGTATTACAAATAAGTCGCATTATTATTTTTGGGGCTGGTACCAGCAAATTGGCAACTATGCACTTTTACAGAGCGGACAATGTTAGAGCAGGTAATGTAAAGTGAAGTGTCTACGCACGAGTTATTTTGTGAATCGGACACTAATATCGGTTGTAATTACAAATAATAGTCAAATAATTAGATTTGGGGTTTGTAACAGCAACTTTGCAAATATTTATTTTACGGAGCTGACAATAATTGTGCAGCTAATGTAAAGTGAAGTGTCTAAGCACGAGTTATTTTGGCGAATCTCACACTAATTTCGGTTGTAATTACAAATAATAGTCAAATAAATTGGGTTGGGGTTGGTAACAGCAACTTGGCAACAATGCACTCTTATGGAGCGGACAATATTAGAGAAGTTAATGTGAAGAGAAGTGTCTACGCACAAGTTATTTTGTGAATCGTACTCTAATTTCCTTTATAATTATAAATAATAGTCAAATAATTAGATTTGGGGTTTGTAACAGCAGCTTTGCAAAAATTCTTTTTACGGAGCTTACAATAATTGTGCAGCTAATGTAAAGTGAAGTGTCTAGGCACGAGTTATTTTGTGAATCGGACACTAATTTCGGTTGTAATTACAAATAATAGTCAAATAAATTGATTTGGGGTTGGTAACAGCAACTTGGCAACAATGGACTTCTAGAGAGCGGACAATATTTGTGTAGCTAATGTGAAGTGAATTGTCTACTCATGAGTTATTTTTGCAAATCGGATACTAATTTTTGTTAAAAATAACAGTTAATTTATTAGCATTAGAATTGGTAACAGCAACTTGGCAAGAATGCAAAGCTCCAGAGTCTACTATTATTGCGAAACTGAAGATAAATACCGTTTCCTTTTCGTTACACTTTAATCAAAAGAAAGGAATAATTGTTACAACGGAAGGCGTCCCAGCCGTAACTTTGTGAGTACAAGATACGAGTTTTAATATTAGAGCCCAAGCTTTAAGGGCGAAATAATTAAAACTTCCCTCTGACAGTTTTCCTAGTTACCTTCAACATAACTAGGCTCTAAGGGTGAATAAGAATACTGCATTATTTGTCTAATTTAACGTTTTGTCCCATTGGTTTAGTAAGATTTTACACATTACTATTTACCTTGATGTATGGATACACCTAGAAATTCATGGTACCCGTTCTGTCCCCTTAGTATTCAATGACTAAATCCGTATGTTGATGATATATATATATATATATATTTATATATATATATATATATATTTATTTATTTATTTATTTAATTATAGGTCTAATAAAAATGTTGTTGTTACTTCATACAATATACATAGATTGCGCTTTTTAAAACAAATCTGTGATAACAATATATATACTATATATAGAAAATATATATAACTTACTCTAAGTCAGGGTTACATAAAAAGGTGGTTCCAACTCCCTCCTTTAGTACAAGTGGCAATATTTTATTAGAAAAAGGATATGGAAGGCCAGATGGGACTAGGTAATACTAAGATAAATATATATTAAAAAATCGTTCTGGAAATAAGCGAATAATATGACAAATCTTAAACAACGCATCCTATCTGGAGTATACTCACTCTCAACCAGGGTAGAGAGATATATCCACCCCTACTAAGACGTGTTGAAGAAAAGACGGTAAAATTAAACAAGGTGTCAGGCAGAAAAAGCTTTATGAAATCAAAAACAAATCTGTTGTAACTTTGTTTACTACCGACAAATCCCTCCCCCCCCCCCATAGTCCTCAAAACTCTTCATTACCTTAATCTCTATCGTTTAGTCTTCTCAAAATTATCTCATAATATGGATCTCTGATCTCGTCAATCAATCAGATCGTTAGTTGTAATAAGTATCAGGAACATAGACAGTAATTGCAAAAGTTGGTATTGTCAGACACATTGCGAAATAATCGATTAACAATATATGACAGAAATATCTACAAAAACATTTACTACTAGAATTACCCCACAACCCTTAAATGCAATTAGACAAACACAAACTTAATATAAACCCCTTGTTCCAGATGTTACAACCAACATCAAGGGTGTTATTGGGAGGGAACGCAAGATGAAGATTGTCCTATTGGTTTCGTAAACCATTATTGAAATAAACATCCTGTTTTTTAAACAGAATTTTTATTTAATGATTTTATTTATCTAAAATGAAAGGAAGTAAATATTGGTATATTTTATTATAAATATCATTTATATTACAAAAATTATTTTTAGGTTCCAAACGGAAGATATAGTTTGTGAAATTAAAATTACTTAATATAGCGAAAAAAATTGTTATTTAACTTATGCGTTGTAATGTACAGCGATGTACGCATGCCTATGATATCAATTATTAATTCTTTGCATAAAGATGGGCGTTTCAACGTTCTTTTTTCAAGGACCATCCCCAATTATACAAAACGTTAGCGCTAATGAAGGAATTACAGATTTTGCTATGTTTTACTATGAATAAGAGTATATTAATAGCTTAAATCGAAACAAAAAAATAATCCTTCTTCCATTCGATTTGGTAAATCAATATTCTCTTCAATGTAACTCCGCCGCGCCGGCAGGAGAATAATTTTCGAAACTGTAGCACAAATCACAATTTAAAATTCCCTTCTCAAAAGACATTTTTAACAAAGCTATGAGGAATCAATAATTCTTTTGCAAATAAATAAACTGACACAATTTTCGAGACTTGCAGCTTAGCTCTTAGCTGTTGAGGTTGACTGAATAATATCTAGGTAATATTATTTAATAAGATAATTTTTCGGTAGTTTTCTGTAACTATTTTATAGTTATATAGATTATGTTTTCTCAAAGGTTTACAGTGGTATACAGGTTTCGTGAAGAAAGCGCCAACTTTCCTACTCAACTAACGTCTGACTGAAGAAACAGTATATTTTATATTTTAGAGTGGTTTATTTATTGGAATTAATTAGATGTTTTGTTGCCACAAGTTAAAGAAATAAAATAAAAACCACTTAATAGTCGCCTTTATAGTGGACGGTCTGTAAGACCTTTCACTGGTGACGTATGGACCAATCCGACGCCAAAAATGTATTTTAAATACTTCATCTTTCGTCTCTTACGTAAAATAAAATAAGATCTTAAATCCTTACAATATTTAGCATTTGGCTCGGTCAGGAGTCGTACAATTAAAATATCAAGTTGCTAGTTTATTCTTTGAGTTGCAAACATGAGCTCATTGGCCCAGACCTGGAATATGACGCCAAACGTGCTCCATCTTGTTATATCTAATATAACAGATATACTGTTAAGAGAGTAACAGCTTTACAGAGTTGTAGTTACTAAATGTTATATAATTATACTTAAATACAACTTTATACCCTAGAATAATTTAATCGAAAAATTTGTCTATACAAAAATTTAATGAATTTTTTGAGGTTATTTGAAAAGAATTGAGTAAATTAATTTATAACTACTATTGTGTTGTAAATAGTTTTACCTGAGTTGCAATAGATGTAAAGCCTTTTTTACTTAACAGATGACAGAGATATAGTTTTGAATACTTTAATTGATTAATATATTCTTTTAGGCCTGGTTTCCTGTTTGCCAGACCGATCTTATGGCATTTCAGGTTCTGAACGTTCTGAACGTAGCTATAGGGAGAACTAATAATGCAATATTCTGCTTTATCTTGCTCTATTTTATTGACTGAATTTTATGTAAACTTAGAGGCACAATATAAAAGTTCTTACAGCAAGGTCAGGGAAGTAGATCTTCCGCATTTATCAATCTATCTCAACCTCGTCTCTGTTTCTGACTCTTCAGTGTAGAAAAACTTATGTATCATTACGTAAGCATTTCTAGAATCCCCACCGTTCCAGCTTCGATCGCATTAGCCCTTGTCCCACTATAAACTGTAGCGCCTTTGTTGTGGAGTTTTGTAGTAATAGTATTTCATAAATAATTTCAATAATTATAATACTCACTTACAATTACCAAACTAACAATAATGGGTTATATAAGTGAAAGTAACAACGTTTTTAGGAATGCTAATAGTTATTGCTCTGTTAAATATATATGTCATATTCAAAGGTAACTTGCTCTTTGTTCCGCTCCTGGTAACCAGTCACAAGATTTTCTCAAGTATATATATCATTTAGTTTCTCAATAAAATGTAAAATGATACAAATAACTTTAAATTTAGGCCCTTCCTGGGACCTTCCTGAGAAAATACATTAATAAAATGGAAAGCCTTTTCAAAGACTATAAAATCATCAGCAACAGATTCAAACACCTATATATGGTATTTATATTTTCAAATTTACAAAATTTGGAAAATTATTATTCTCTATTTCATCAAATACGAATATAAAACTTATTGATAGCAAACAAATCTCCAATGGGTGATAAATAACGTATGCCAAATAAAAGGGGTAACCTCATTTTAAAAGTTTAAGATTACTAATTCGCTAAATATTAGGAATCAAGTGTAGGAGTGTCCCAATAGAAATCGAGGTCTGCTAGTGGGGGCATGTCTGACAGTATTATAGAGGAACTCAAGATTTGAAACATATTAAAGTTTGAAAATGGAATCATTCCGAAACGAGTCAAAAAATGAAAAAAATTGTAATGTTTGGAACAGCAGAAATATTTACTCGATTATATCAAATATTCCAAACGAAAGCGAAGATGGTTATATTTAAAAACTAAATTCATATTATGTTCATATCTTACTTTACCAACATACAAAATAAAATATGTTAGATAACAAATGTTTATTTGTACTTTACTTTGTATCTACTTTTTATATAACACATTTAATATCTCACTTATTCTTCGCTCAACTAGTAGATATAGGTTTATTTCCGGATGTCAATTTCCTTATAATCTAACCCCTCTTCTCTTACACTTCTTTTGTAATACATTGAGTTTTCTTATAGCACAGCTTTCAGTATCATATATTTGCTTTAAAGATGTTTTAAACTTTGGTTACTTTTTCACCTAAGTTGTTTTTGAAAACATCTAGTTTTTAGCTACGGTAGGCTTTTTCAAATAAAGCAGCAAATTAAATAATATAACTAGAGGGGTAGATCGTAAAGTTTCGGCACCCAAGTCAAACAGTACATTTGTAACAAACGTTTTTACACACTTATATAATAATCGGACGTACATTTTTAAGGTTTTCATTAGTAGCAAGTATATAAGAGGCTTTACCAAAGAAAGGAATTAATTTCTATTTATAAATAATTTAAAGCACTAAAGGATCTCTATTAGGGTAATTTTACTCTACGGCCTTTAAATATCATCCTTTCTGCAAAGAGACGTAGATGTTCTCTGCTAACAAATAGGCTTATATGTCCTAATGACCGTGCTAGGGAATAGCACACTCCCTCCCGGGATAATAAATCTCAGTATAAGGAAATCATTTCATCCTACTCATACCCTCACTGCTAGTACTTTCTATCCTGAAAACGTTATATGTTATTTTTCCTTATTTCCGATACCAAGCATAAATGTTTCTTAATTCATCCAAAGCGTTTTTCACAATTTTATCCAACTCTCACAGGCGATACAACTAGTCCCACTAGTTGGAAATAGAACTAAATTCAAATAATTACTATAAACACATTAATTAAGCCCAACTACAATTTAGAAAAACTTTATTTCATACGCAGTACAAAGATTTATGTCAATATCATTAATGATGCTATAACAAACATATTTAATTTCACATATATCTTTTTAACTAAGTCATATGTTTGAGGAAGCATCACTGATTATGTCGATGACATAAAACACTGAAACGAAGTTTTTTAAATTGGAGATTTGTTTATTTAATGTGTTCTAACACTAACGCACTAGCCAGCTTGAAATTGTTTACAAATAATATTTGTTAAAGACATAAATACAGTATATTAATTATCCTATCTATAATTATTTCGTATATCGTATAGATTACATTATATCATTTACAGTTTTCCTACATAAATTTTATTAAAGCTTTTCACCAAGATATAAAAAACTTGTAAACCTTTACTCCTAAAACATATACCTTGGTGAACCTATTTTGTTCATGTTGTAAAGATGCCACTTGCGTATATACAAAAAGCACTCGGGAAATACGTTGGAATGCTATTCTTTGAGCCTTGCACAACCTTGAGAGGGTTGGTTTCGAAAATGTAATGTAATTTTCATTAAAGGATGTTTTGCTTTATTTTTGTTAAAATAATATCTTTCTACGACCCAGGAACTTTGATGCGGGGGGATATATTACTTTGGTAGATTTTTTCATCTTTTTCCTATTAAATTTTCATGTTTAAGGTAAAATAAGAGAAAACGGATTTTGATACCTACAAGGAGCTACTAAATTGGTTGATATTGAGGTTTGTATATTTTGCAATATCTTGAGAGCGTTGTCTCTTTCATACAAAATTGTTTCGTGACATTTTATTTTTTATATTTTATGTCGCTTCTAATATTTCGCCCAATTTATTATCCACTACGAAAGAACCATCAATCTGAGGGAAGAAATTATCTTTCCTAATAATATGTTATGAAAGTCTCCATGTGTATTTAAATACTGTATTTCTAATGCTTCGCAGAAACCCAACGAGTACTTATAAAATAAACGAATAAAAAACGATATTAAATGTATAGGAAGACAGTACGAGTACCAAGTCGATTAACAATCAATACAAGTGTAACGCTGTTTTATGTTAGAATCTGTTAGTTTGTGTAATGTGTTAAATTATAAGTTATATTATATTCGAGATCATCTCAATTGTAAAGCTTCTCTACATTGCTAATTGTAATAATAGCGTTGTTAGGTTAAAACTAATCTTTCCACTAATAAATTATTGTTTTAATTGTTGTTTAGAATAACTTTCTTTATTCTAAATAATAATTTATTTTAAATTTTTATAATAATATTTTAAATAATAAGAGAAACTCTTGAATTGTAAAGTTTTCTTCCATCACTCTTTTCAGTCGGAGAAGGAGGGGTTCTAGTTCGACAATTGTCAATAATATGGCCTTTATATTGTAAAATGTAATACATACTATGTCCTAATAAGGTATATTACAAATTAAAAATTCATTTTCTTACTATGTGGACTTGTGTCGGAAGTTCTGCATATCTAAAATACATATTGTAATCAGACACAGAGACCGGCAACAAAACCTTTCTAATATTAAAAGGTTGTTACAAAAAATAAGATAGATACAGAAAATATACCTTTATTGCTAAACAATGAATGCTATGCCATTTTACATTACTTCGTTTAAAAAACTTATACCCGCTACAATGTCTTTCCAGGAAATTCTTCCATGGTTTTTGTATCTTTCTCTTGTAATGACTTTCACTTCCTAGATGATTGCCTCTTTAAGTGCTTGCATACTTGTGGGGCGTTGTTCAATGAAAATTCTGTTTGTATACAGTAACTGGTAAGTGGAAGTGGGCCTTATCCAAAGAAATCAACAAAGCACCAGGGAGAATGTTCTGAAGAATTTCCTCACACACGACTCTGTGGTATTCAAAATAGTTTACACTTAATTGCTGGGCAACCATAATTTTGAATAGGTGCATATTAAGGTCTCTATGAAGCATTCGTCTTACACTCCTATCGGGTA